>VXBU01017979.1:255743-296530 GCA_013400315.1 Bombycilla garrulus | reverse complement strand
ATGTCCTATATCCTATCCAAAATTGTTAAGTTGAAATAACAATTACGATATCCTCATAGATTTTTTTACATTTCCTTTCTTTATTGGCCAAGTAGAAACACAAAAGGCTCTTGAGAGCAGGTCCTGATGTCCTTTATTTTACATTCTAAGCATCTGTCCATACCGAATTGGACGCTGTGTTCATTCTCAACTTCAGTAAAGGCGCTATAAAAACCCTTTCCTTTTTAACTGCTTTTTCAGAGACCCTTTTACCTCCCTGTTCCGGAGGGTGTAAATGAAAGGGTTTAGCATGGGGATAACAACAGTATAGAAGATTGAGATGATGTTGCTTTTGTTGGATGAAGATACTGCTCCAGGCTGAGCATACATGAAGAACACTGTCCCAAAGAACAAGCAGATTGTCAGCATGTGAGAAGAGCAGGTGGAGAAGGCTTTGTGCCTGCTCTCAGCTGAAGGCATTTGGATGATTGTGATGATGATATAACCATAGGAGATAAAAACCACCATGGCAGTGCCCACAATTATGGATCCACACACAGCCAGCATTACGAGCTCATTGACGAGCGTGTCGGAGCAGGAGGCGCGGATCACCGCAGCGACCTCACAGAAGAAGTGGTTTATTTCTCTGTGCCCACAAAAGGACAAGCCGAAGCTGAAGCCTGTCTGGATGGTGCTGTTGATGCAGCCTGACAGATAGGAGCCCATCACCATGAGGACACAAAGCCTTCTGCTCATAATGACGGGATAGAGCAGCGGGTTGCAGACGGCGGTGAAGCGATCGTAAGCCATGGCAGCGAGGAAGAAAGCTTCTGTTGTACCAAAGAGAGAGAAGAAGAACATTTGTGAAGCACAGCCATTGTAGGAAATGCTTCTTCTGCCAAACAAGAATGCCAGGGTTGCCCTGGGAGTGATGACAGAGGAATAACAGATGTCCAGGGTGGACAAGTTCTCCAGGAAAAAGTACATTGGAGTGTGCAGGCTGGAGTCCATCCTGATGATGAGTATCATGCAGACGTTTCCCACCACAGTGACGATGTACATTGTGGAGAAGAGAACAGAGAGCAGGACTTGTGATCCTGGGTGGGATTTGAACCCAACCAAAATGAACTCACTTGTCCTGGTGTGGTTTTCCATCTTTGCTTTCAGATGATGTTCCAAAAGGAAATATGGATGCACTAGATGGCAGATAGTTTGCCTGGAGAAGCAATATGGAAGAATAAGACAAACAGTGAGATATATGAAACATAAGAAATATTAAATATAGAGAGACAGATGGAAAAAAGTATAAAATTCATTGAAATAAAATATCTGCAGGTTTTTGTCAGCTATTACAGAGTAATGTGTAAGCTAATAATCCTGCAATATTATATTCAGTAGAAAGAACATTCTGCATGCAACAATAGCTTATCCAGCCTATTTTAATTTAATAAACTTTACAACCAACTAGAAACAGGCATTTAATTCTACAGCTGAAGACCTATTTCAGCTTTAACTAGGCAAAAAAAAATCTCCTAGTAAGATTGCAGCTAACCCACAAAAGGCTGCTCTGCCCCAAAGAAAAGAACAAGGAAATGTGCTCCTTCAGATGATGCAAAACAAGGGAAAATATATATGAGCCAAGAAATTTATTAAAATAATGTGGATAATTGTTTAAAAAAACCAAACCCATGTCTATTATTTTAAAAACCCACATTTTTTCATGTGAGGAACCGTGGGTTTTTTTCTGAAAATACTTGAAAATAAAACCTTCAGACATTGAGATTTCTGAAATAAGTATTCTCTACTCAAATGTTAAGTCACGTAGTATGTTAAAAATTGACTACTTGACAGAATGTTTCAAGTAATGTCTTTTCAATTCTATTTAGTAGTTTTATTTCCATAAGCTAGTTGTCCTCTCACCTAGGCTTGAATCTTAAACACATTTCTCCAGCTATCCCTCCATAGTCCTTGAAATGTAGCCTCAGCTCTAGGTACCCTCAGGAGCTCTTTTTAATCCTTTGTCTTAGGAAAGAGAAATAAATTTGGAGAAAGAATTTCTCTTTGCATTACCTTGCTCATCAAATATTTTGGCTAATTTTCCTGGGGATTTTCATGTGCAGAGAGCTCAAGTATCCAGTCAAAGCCTTTCCAAGTCTGTTGTCTTCAGCTTTTACAATTCCTAAAGCTTCCCCTGTTGTCAAAAGAGAGAAATAAATGCATCCACAGTGTGATTCTTCTAGACTCACCCTACCTGTTCAAAACAGGGGGAAAATAGTATCTTAGAACTAGCTGTCTTGGTTAGAAAGGGAATAAAGCTAGCCAGAAGAGAATAAGAAAAAAAATATATACTTTTGTCCACAATAATGTAAAAGAAAACATCAAAATCATGTGTCATTATGGTCAGCCATTGAACAGATGTGTGGTCTTGGTTTGACCTTATTTCTAAATTCTTATTTTTATTCCGGTTTTATGTGTAAGCATCAATGATTTAAGTGTAATAGATGTAAACTTCTGAAATAATTTCATGGTAATCAAACATATTGTCCACTGAAGGATGTCTGACTTCCTATCCAAAATTGTTTAGTTGAAATAACAATTACTACTGCTTTAAGTAAATGGCTTTTTAAAGAGGCTAACAAAAAACCCTCAGCTAACAATGAAGATGCTGGAGATAAATCTTTAGCCAGTGAGAGGGGAAGATTTTTGAGTCACCTGAGGAGTCTCTGGAACTGTCTGTCTCTTGTTTGATCAAATGGAAAGTCTGGAATGCAGATACATTCAATACTGGCTTCCTGTGAATGTACTTAATTTCCAGAAGAACTAATTGTATTCATAAACCCTGATTACTACATGCTACAAAACAAAAAAAAAAAAAAGAGAAAACAACAAGTTTTAGTCTAGTTCTGTCACTAGATTTAACAAAGCAAAGCTCAGATTTCACACACCACAATACACTTACCTTGTAGTATGCTCATTAAAGCACGGTTTGTTTTTTGGAATTCAGGTTTCTTGAACACATTGCCCAAAAATACGGAACATTTTTGGTACTCAGCTGATTTTTCAGTAATCTCTTGTGATCAATACATGACTGGCCTTTCATCTCACTGGTTCTAAGGGCATTAGCATGTTGTTTATATAGACTTTAATAGATGTACATAAAACCACCAGGGAATCAGTTCCCAGTCCTGGACCTTCACAGCAGACATCTGAACCACAAACAAGATATTTTTCCCTTGTGCCATTTTTCTTTGCCTGCAAAAGAAGAAAAACATAAGGAATAGAAGGAATAAAATAATAAGAAATAAACCACAAACAATAAAGTGTAAAGCTGTTTCTGTGTGTCTTCTACCCCTACTTTTTTCACTGCTCCTTATACAGAACCCTTGCTGCCCCTTGTAGATTTCTTTCTGCTAAGCAAAGCACTGTGGACCTAATCAAGACCTCATTAGCCATTAGAATCTGCTTCCTTCCAGATTATCAAAATAGAACAGACACTGTTGCCTTCTCCCCAAGCAATAATGCTTCTCTTCTCTAAACAAAAGCGTGTTTCCACTCAATGTGTTCTCTTCCCTGACTGGCAGGAGGAGTATACTCACATCTGAAACTCAGAGCTATGGTTCAGGTGAGGGTCCAGCCTCCAAGGAAGCACTGCTCTGGAGTGCAGCAACCACTCCAGGAAGGGAAAAAGCATCTCACAACTCCTGTTTGGGTCTCTCAGACACCAGGACGTGGCTGTTTCTCAGAAAGCTAACTTGCATTCTTCTCAGCACAGGAGCATCACATTTAGTTACAGTAGACTATATTAAATTTTCTTTGTTTTGGCACGTGGTTTTAAATAACATGAAATAGATGTTTGTGTTCTTGATATAATGACTTCCTAAGTTTTGTGGCTTGCAGTAGATCAGTGTCTTCTAAACCCAGGTTATCTTACATTTGCATACATTCTTATCAGCTCCCAGAGGTGCACAGTAAGACTGAGAAGGAAAGTTTCTCAAAAGCTAAGATTGATCTTAGTCTTACTTTCTTTAGTTGTGGGTAGTGACTTATTTACAGGACTTTTACAGTACTTTAAAAGCACCCAAACTTGACTTTGTGAAAATGTTTATTAGGAAAACTTCCAGAAATAAATTTAGATGCAAGAGAGAACTTGCATTCTCAAAAGGCTTGTGTTTTTGTAATTCTGTGTTCTCTCCTTCCCTAAGAACACTTAGGAACCCCTGTTGAATAGATTATGAATTATTTGTTTCAGGTTTTCTGACAACATTATTATTAGTGTACATAAATCCCATAATAATTGGATGATAAGCCTCTTCACAGTGTGTTAGAAGGATTTTCTTGACATTATTTCAAAACAATCACTTCAGTGCTTTAAAACCAACATGTGTAGCCAAATCACTGTATTAGAGGAACTTCAGACCTTACAAAATTTCAATGGAAAACTCACTAAGGAGCACTGAAATCTATGGTTTGCACTTTATCTATGAAAAACTGAAATAAGAGAAGAAATAGGTTAGGTGATTATTGGTGTATCAGTACTTTAATATATTGCAATAAGAACAAAGTGAACCTGATGCTGTACTGATTTAGTCTTGGATAGAGTTAAATTATTTCAAAGTAACTTGTATGGGACTAAATTCTGGATTTATGACGAAAAACACATTGAGAACACAGGAATGATTCAGTTATTGCTGAACAGTGCTGGCACAGGCTGGGAGGGAGCCACAAGCTGTGAGGGGACACAGCTGGGACAGGTGACTCCAGCTGACCTGAGAGACATTCCAGACCATGTGGCATCATGTTCAGCAATAAAAACTGCAGGAAAAAGAAGAAAGGGATGTCTCTACCAAAGTTAGCTGTGATCCCCATTTTCTTGGAGACGGCTGACCATAAAAGTATATGTTATAGATAAATAACATATTTATAGGGTGATAACCACACCCATGAGTAGTAAATGAGATGAGGGTAGTTTGCTTAGATGTCTCAATGACATGTCTAAACTTCAGGTATTTTTAGAAGAATTCATATCTAGCTTTATCTGTGTCTCTCGATTTTTATTGCAAATCTAAAGAGCTACTGGTTTGTTGGTTTTTGTTTGTGGTTTTTATATTGGTTTTTTTGAGGTTTTTTTTGTTCCTTTTCAATGGTTCATATTGTAGTGCATATTCATTTTGTGTCTATTACCTATTTTCTCATAGCAGATTTTCTGGATTACAGCCAGCACCCTGCATTTTTGGTGAGAATTCCCCACTGTGATTAACTTCAAGCTGTCCCTGACATCCCTTAGCATTGTGTTCAAGTCCTCAGAAAGATCTTGTTTGAAACAATTGGCAATACATGGCACAGCATGCACAGACAAGTTTATTCCAGGTTTCTTCCCTGGAAAGCTGAATATTTCATCTGCAAAACTGGAGAAGTCAGTGTGCTAGTACAGAGCAGAGAATATCAGATACCATGGTCTTAGTCACAAACCCAGATTTAATGTGATCACAGGGAGATGCACTCTGCTGACAGATTTATTTCTTTGATTGTTTATTACAGAGTACTAAAAGCTCTGAAGCACTGTGATAATCTGAACACGGAGCAGTTTTCTCAGAGGCACCATTTTATTTCTAATTGATGACCAGATTTTCTCACAGACCCTCTGTGTTTAGCTGAGATTCACCAGCTGTGTTTCCAGACTCCTGCCTGGGATTGTTACTCCTGATGAAATACTGCTGGATCCAAGGCTCCTGCAGCCTGAAGGAAATATTGAAGTCATTTATCCTTTCAGAAGTGCCTGAATCTCTTCGTGGAAGGCATTATTTGGTGTACAATGAGGTTTTTTAGGGTACCTTGGTCCCGTTGTGAAGCTGAGACAGAGGCCAGGTGACAATGCAGCTGTACCACGTGAATACCATTATATCTTCTCTAACGCCATATTAGAAACATTTTCTTCTTCAGAGGATGGTTCCTTTTATCCTACACCAGGTATCTAAGAATGTTACAATTACCCATTTATCCTTTATCCTACAATTACCCCAATTATCCTTTTCTGCTGCCTGTTTCTTTCAAGGGATAATAACAAAATCTTGGACTAAATAAATCACACACAGCTGATTTTCACATGCATTTTACAGTGTTTTCTGGACTCTATTCCATCTAGGGCAAACAGTTCTGGGGTTCATTTTCTAGTATTTCCAAACATCTTTAAAAACAGAGCAGTCATTCAGGCAGAGACTTTTAAGAAAGGGTGACAGCACAGATTCTTAGTGGGCAAACAGGCAAAAAAAATCCAAACCCAAACATCTCAAGTCAAAGCCATAGTAAATACATAGATCTAACTTAGATATATCGAGGTCTAGTTCAATAAATATGAGTAGTGTTTGCATGAATAGAAGAGTTTGGCATGGATTAAGGTCTGATTTTAGCTCATCAGCACTGCCGGTTGATCTTCACGAGCAAAGCCCCTTTTCTGGGACTCTACAGTTTATTTCTTTGGTGTGTCTTCTGAGATTAAAAGCCTTTCTCATGGCAGACCTGACTTCTTTGTTTCTGAGGCAATAAATGAGAGGATTCAGAAGTGGCACCACCACCGTGTACAGAACGGACACCAGCTTGTTAGCACGATAGGTGTACATGAGCTTCGGGTGGGCGTAAGTGAAAAGAGTGGTGGAGTAGAACAGAATCACCACGGCCAGGTGGGAGCTACAGGTGGAAAAAGCTTTTTGCCTCCCCTGAGAAGAGGGAATCTTCAACACAGTGAACAAGATGCAGATATAGGAGGCCACCACCATGCACAGAGGCACCATAATAACCAGCAGAGCCAAGATGAAGTCCACTAGCTCAGCCAAGGAGGAATCGCTGCAGGAAATATTCAGTAGGGGTGAAATATCACAGAAATAATGATTGATTTTGTCCACATCACAGAAAGAGAGCCGAGCTATAAAGCTCAGCTTGATGGAAGAAGTGGTCAAACCACACATCCAGCAGCCAGCCATCAGCTGAGCACAGAACCTGTGGCTCATGATGAGGGGATATCGGAGAGGTTTGCATATGGCCACGACGCGGTCACAAGCCATCACAGCTAGCAGAACATACTCGGTACAAACAAAAGTCACAAAGAAATGCAGCTGGGTCATGCACCCCTGGAAGGAGATACGTTTGTCCTGTGACAGGATATCTATGATCATCTTTGGCTCAATGACAGAAACGTACCAGATCTCTAAGAAAGACAGATTCCCTAGGAAGAAATACATGGGATTTTGCAGGCTGGGGTTATTTTGGATGATGAGAATGATAAGGAAGTTTTCCAACACAGTTAATAAATAAGCCAGAAGTAAAGCAGAGAAGAGAAGAAGCTGCAGTTCACCAGTGGTGGGAAAACCCAGGAGAATGAAATACATGACTTTGGTTTCATTCCTCCCACCCATTCTGTAGAAGAAAGATGAACCTTATCCAACTGCAATAAATTAATACAATGACACCTAACTACACAGGCTTAAATTCTTACCCATAGGTTATACCACCACTTAAAGACACTGTAAAAGCTCAGACATTCTGTTGCTGGGTTTTTAGAAATTAACTTTGTGAAATTTATCTGCTCGATTCAGAATTTTTCATTTTAAAATTGAAGCATGCTTTTTAATTTACATTTCATGGAGATAAATATACATTAAAAATCTTGTCTCATCTAAGAAAAAGATTGAATGATGCTAATACATTATCCATCCAATATTAAGAAATGACAGGTTATGAGCTTATAGATAGACATTCACATTACCAGTGCTTTATTTTCTATATCTAAACGTTTCTAAAGTTATATCATATATATATATGAAGTACCACAAGAAAATATTCATTTTGATAATAAAAAAAAACCCTCCAAACACATCTGAAGGAGCCCACTAGAGGTTTCAACATCTGGCTCTGAGCACACAAAGTCTACTGAGATGGTACACACAGCATCCCAGACACAGCAAAAGTGCAAGAAAATTATAAATCTGGGTCTGGTTTGTTTGCAACTAACTCAGATGAATCCTTCAAAAATAAGAATGGCTCAGCCTGTGCTATTAAAAACAAAACTGTTCTCAACCTTCTGTAGTTTGAGATCCACTGCCTCAGTTGATCCTGGAGAATATGGTCAGTAGATGAAGTGTAGACTGATACGTCAGGTGTGTGATTTATAACAGCACAGATGAATCAACACTTTATTTACCTTTGGTGTCTCATGAGATTGGATTCAGAAATTATAGCTAGCCTCCCAATGGAAGCAATCACAGAAAAAGGAATGATGTTATTGTTTCCTCTGTGATTCCATGCAGGGTAGAAGAAACCCTGAATTTTGTTTTTTTCTGTGACATTGAATAATGACAAAATACCAGCTGGTGTCAACTGATTTTTATAGGGAAGAGGAAAGTAAAAACATAGCCTGAGGCAGAGGATATGGCAGTCTTTTACCAAAATCTAATCTAGAAAAAATATTTTAGTGCCCTAATCTGAATCAGTAACCTTGACTGGTAATCACTTTTGGAGTAAGTGATTTTTGGATAAGTGTAGTTTCACCCACATTGGAGTTATGTGTACAATCTTCAGACAAATAAATAGCTAAGCTATGCATTTTCTGACTTTTATAATACAGTGCAAGGATGTTAAGAACAAAAGGAGGATCAGAGATCATATTGATCTCTTGCCTGATGAGGTCAGCTGCCTCCCAAACAGAGCTGAGGTGCTGCTGCAGGATTCTGTAGCATGAAGAGTACAAAACCTGACCTGCTCCCCTCCATACTGCCAGGGAGCTATTTGTAAAATCACCTTCCAGTTTATTTCATGTGAATCAGTTCTCTTACTTGAGTTAGAACCATGATTAAATTTACGTTCATACTATGAGAATAATGGGAGTTTAGCATCTAGGAGAATTGGAATTACAGAAGTTATTTGGCAGCTTGATTTATTTTGCAAATACATAAGAATCGAGTGATGTTTGACATAGCTTATGGCGTGCTGGTTTAATTCTAGCTACTGGCCAGACGTGCATGCTCAGGAATGTAAGGGCATCTCATGGAGAAGGCAACTTTAAAATAATGTAAGAGCATGGAGAAGGGAGAGTAGTGTTGTCAGAAGCACAAGTGTCAACTCTTACCTCATTTCTGTTAGGCTGTTGAGGGTCCGACTACCATGGGCCAGTTTTGGGATCCCTGCAATTCAAGGAAAATGTGGCTAAACTAGAGAGCTGCTTACTAAAGCCTACTAAGATGTGAAGATTTGACTGAGGGTAGATGCACCAGGAAAAGAAGTTGATGCAGCTGGGTTTGTTCAATGTGGGCTATTGGAAGCTGTGCTGTGGTCTAACAGGGACAAAGAGGGACAAAGAATGATTTTCAGCTCAGTAGTTGCTTTTAGGCCATTAGAAGATGTGAGGTGAGAACAGAGAGATTTTAGTACCTCTAACATTTTCAGCTCTCAGCTGGGCCAAGCCACAGCTGACATAATAGAGACATAGGGAGAGTTATGCTATAAAAGGGAAGAAAAATTATAAATATATTCACATCTGGAGTGCTGCTCCCAGTTCTTGGCTCCCCAGTGGAAGAGTGATGTGGATATACTGGAGAGCATCCATTCCCGGATAGTATTGAACATATTGCTCACATGTTGAAATCTACTCAGTGGGTACCTCCAACCAGATTCACTTCTCTAAACATCAATTTCTCTTGCAGCTTGAGATGCCACAGACTTTTCCATTTGAAACCAGATCAAAGAACCATACAAAAGCCTGTGTTGGAGGGACAGAACTTTACTTCCAAAATATTTTAACTCACTCTGCTGTCACAAACATATTTCAGGGTGGTCAGGTTTTTCAGGGACCTGCCAGGTCAAGCTTTGAAAAGCTCAAAGGACAGACATTCCATTACCTTTCTGGGACTGTGTTGTGGTGCTTCATCACTCTGATTTTGTTTGATATTTTCATTCTTTGGGCTATATTATATGAATTTAATTTGTTGGAACAAGTTCCTGTTGCTTTTGTCTTTTCAGGCAATGCACAGTTAAGAATTGCCTCTATCTCCTCTATAACATTCTTAAGGTGGTGGCAGACGACAGCTAAACACCTCCTCAACTTTATCTTTTCCAGACATAGAACCTGCTTCCATCTGTCTCCCTTTGTACACTGTGTGGTCCCACCCTTCTGTCATTTGGTGACTCTGCTGGACTGTGCATTTTGTCCCTCTTGTAGTGGGAAGTGCCAAACTGGACACAGTAATGTTGATGGGTCCTTAGAGTCAAGGATCCTTTACCATCAGGCTGCTGGTGCAAGATTTTGCATCTGTGTGTTAAATTACCTTAAAGTTCTTCCTGACCCTCTCCTCTGAATGTTACTTTAGTAGAGATCTGTGTTTACACAACTGATTCTTCTCTTAGTGCTTATATCTCCTCATGTAATGTCGAAGTACCACAGGAAAACAAGATTTAAAAATCAGGAGGCTTGTTTAGCATTTATAATGGAAATTAAGCTATGCAGATTAACCCTCCTCCGTGAAAGTAAAGGTTTGTTTTCTGAATCTGAGCTACTTCCCAAAGTTATATTTGAAGTTAAGAAGAAACTTCTCAGTGGCTGTTCATGGTCTCCTATCACAGCTATCTCAAATGACTGTAATTATCTGAATTACTGAAGTTCCCATCCTCATTCCTGTGAAGGAAGTTGACATAACTATTTATTTGGTGCCTCAGGTTCTTGAATCCTAGTTTCATGACCTTAGATCAATGTCAGAATGCAATTTTGTTCTTTTATTCATACAAAAAAAATACATTAAGAGAAGGCAATTATGTTAATTGCCTTTTCTACTCCTCAGGAATGATGTGTGATGTGTTGTTGAAAAAAACTTTTACATTCACATAGATTCATAGATTTTATCTGAACATGCAGATTGACTCGGGAGAAGGAATTGTTAAGCACTGATGTTGAAAGAGAGCCCCAATAACAATTTCTGTCAAAGTAAAAATCTTACTAGACTTTCAGAGGTTTATTAGACTTTCAGACACATTCAGTGGGAAGATTATCTTCCAAGCATTATATTAGTGACCAGATGCAGAAACTCTGGAGAGAGCAGCCCTGCTACACAAGAGCTTCAATAAAGTGTCCTTTACTTCCTGGTTCCTCAGGCAGTAAATGAATGGGTTCAGCATTGGAGTGACTATGGTATAAATGATGGAAACCAGCTTGTTGAGATCCCAGGAGTTTATACTCCTGGGCCGCGCATACATGAAGAGCGTGGCCGAGAAGAAAATGATGACCACAGCCAGGTGAGAAGCACAGGTGGAGAAGGCTTTCTTCCTGTTCTGGGCCTTGGGAATGAGCAGAATGGTGTTGATTATGCAGATGTAAGAAATTATGATGACAGAAAGGGGGATCAACAAAATAAGCAAGGCCAAGACAAAGTCCACCAACTCAGCAACTCGCTGCCGGGCGCAGGAGAGGTTGAGCAAGGGGCTGATGTCGCAGTAGAAGTGGTTGATGACACTGGGGCCACAGAAGGAGAGCTGGGAAATGAAGAAGACCTTGAGCACAGCTATCAGGAAGCCAAGCAGCCAGGAGCCCATGGCCAGCTGCACGCAGGCCCTGGGGCTCATGGACAGTGGGTAGTGCAGCGGGGAGCAGATGGCCACGCAGCGGTCGTAGGCCATGACAGCCAGGAGGACACACTCAGTGCACACCAGGGCGATGAAAAAGTACAGCTGGGCCATGCAGCCTGCGAAGGAAATGCTCTTATTCCTCACCACAAAGTTGACCAAGAACTTGGGAACAGTGACCGAAATGTAGCAGGCCTCCAGGAAAGCTAGATGGCCTAGGAAAAAGTACATGGGCTTGTGGAGCTGGGGGGTGGTTATGGTTAAAGTGATGATAAGCAGGTTCTCAGTGACTGTCAGCAAATAGGCAGCAAGGAAAATGACAAACAGCAGAGCCTGTCGCTCTGCACTGGTGGGGAATCCCAAGAGGATGAACTCCTGGATGTGAGTATCGTTTTCCTGGACCATGATCACCTTAAAGACCTGGAATGTATGAAAAGGAAAAAGAAATTTGGAATATTTTATGTTACTCCCCCGAGCACCCTCTTCATACTGGACTTGCAAATACACAGTTTAAGTAGAGATTCCACACCAGTTATTTAATTGTCACTCTTTATTATTTAACCACTGCTGAACTTTTTGGTGTCCTACAGCAGGATTGGTGATACAGATGCTGGCTCCAAGAAAATATTTGGGCTTCACAGATTTCTTCAGACACCTTCTTACCCCTATCTTCACTTCAAACAAAGTCAGAGGGAAAGAGACAATGTTATTAAATGTGTATTTGATCTCAGTTCTGAACTACCCCCAGGCAGAAGCACAGTCTTGCTGAGTGACTGCACTCATGCACAGCAAACTTGGCTTGAGCTGTTTTACTGTCTCCGTTACTCTTGAATATTTGCAGAAGAAAATAATTGTTTGTTCTCTCACACAGAGTATTTTAAATAAATTTTGGGATAGATTTGGGATATATTAAGGGATAAATGCATTTGATTTTTTTTTGAAATTGGAAAAGACCTGTGCATCTGACAATTTCCTTTTCAATGGATTGACTAAAATAGGCGACTTCTCCCCTGCAAATAACAGTTTTTACAAAGAGCCTTAGACTACAGTAATTACAGTAGCCATCCGTAATTTTTCTTCTGCTTTAATTGATAGAATTAACCTTGATTTTTCACAAAATACCTGAAGTTTGATGTTTATGCCTCTTCCACTTCTTAGGGAATATTTCAAACAAGATTTTTTACCTATTCCTGCACATTCCTATCCCATACTCAACTGACTTTCTAGAATGATGTTCAGTATTTCTCATCCACAAAATATTTTTCATAAAAACATTAAGAAAACAAATCCATTAATGTTATGAAGAAAAAGAAAGATGTATTTTTCCGATACCACTATTTATTTGCCTTTGAGTTTCAAAATATTTATTTCAAGTTAGATTTTTCTCTTGCATATAGATAATCTGTGTAGAATCAATTACATCACTTACATATTTCATTATAAGTACATCACTGCTGCCAAATAATAGAGTGAGAGAATACTAAATACAGTTTCATTTCTAAGGGTGGCTTTCACATCTGCCAGCATTCCATGAGATTTAAGCTGTGGTAAATACTGACAGGTAAGGCAGGTAACTCATTTTCACTATAGTAGTGATTTCACTACAGTAGAGATTTAAGCAGTACAAGGAAACAAACCTATTTTAAGTGATTTAGCATGCTATAGAATACAAACCAGAATTCAAAAGTGCCTAAATGAAAAGGATATCGAAAAAAGAAAAGAAAAATTATGGTTCCACATTCCAATATAGGCTTTAAAAATTCCAGATCTACCTTATAGTACCTTAGAATATTGACTGGCACTACTTTAATTTTAAAAGGGTGATTAATTGGAGCATTTCAGGTAACTATCCTCAAGTAACAGATCACTCTCAGGTGGCACAGAAGGATAACTTCCATGTTTCAAGAATGAAGCTTTTCAGGGTAAAAATAATGGTGAAGGTTTTTTACATTCTAGTCCCCTGAAAGTAGAATACAAACACCTTTTTTTACCCCAGAAATATGTTCAGAAGTACTGCTATAGCACAGAAAACACAGAGAGAGACTGAAGGAAAGGTTGAATTTAACTTATACTCACAACAGAGGTCATAAGATTTTTAAAAGCACATAAGGCACAATAAGAAATTTCCATATTTCTGTCTCTTAGTCTGTTAAGTCTGGCTCTGCTTTCCTTTCCAAGCAATCCCTCTTCCTTCTCCCTCACACTTTGAGAAACATGTCCACATTTCTCTTGAAAAGTACTCACAGAATCACAGAATCCCAGAATGGGTTCAGTTGGAAGAATTTTAAAGCCCATCCCATTGCACCCTTCCTTGGCAGGGACACCTTCCCCTGTCCCAGGCTGCTCCAAGCCCCAAAATCCAGCCTGGCCTTGGGCACTGCCAGGGATCCAGGGGCAGCCACAGCTGCTCTGGGCACCTGTGCCAGGGCCTCCCCACCCTCCCAGGGAATGATTTCTTTCCAATATCTGGTCTAAACTCATTCATTTTCACTTTGAATCCCCTCCTTGTTCTGTCACTCCAGTTCCTGATAAGAACTGGGAATGCCATTTCCAAGACTCTCCCAACTTCTGTTGGAATTCTCAGAGCTCACCTGACATCAGATGAGAAGAAACACCTCCATAAAACATAGAGAAAAAGAAATTAGATGTTCTTTGTCTGAAAAAGAGCTCAGTAGCTATACTTCTTCCTCTCTTGCCTTTGGCTAAAACCTTACCCCTTTGCTCTGCCCTTTCTCTCTGAAGGGCTGGAGGCCAGTTTGTAGAAGCTGGGAGCACAAAGAGCTCCTGCAGGCTTCTGTCGCTTCAGCTGAGCGTCAGATTTCCCAGGATGGCAAAATGTCTCTCAGTACATTATCCTTCAAAGCCCAAGAGAACTGGGAACAGAATTAGAGGGAATAAATTTCCCTCCTGTCTAAACCTCATGGAAGGTGTTGCCCTGCTGGTTGTTTGCTTGTTAATTTTTTTTTTTTAATGTGCTAACTAGCTATTGTAGCATTATTCATACCTTTTTTCCTTTCTCCAAAGTCACTGCTGTCTATGTAACAAGGCCTCAGACTAGAATTCAGGACATTTGTTCTTTGCTGGTGGCTCTTGATGGATAGCTCTGACCAATAAATTTTTTCTCTTATTAGGGCCTTAGTTTCCCCATACATTAAATAATTATTGCACTGGTCTTGAACATTACTTGAGGTTTCACAGAGAATGTAGTACCCAAGCATTAAGTATCAATAATATTTTAGGTGTGAAAGGCACCATTCAGAGGGGAAATCCAACTCCCTGCACGTGCCTACAGCTTAGAGTGAGATACAGTCCTGAGAGAAGAACCCAAATACAAGTGAGTGCAAATTTCCATGTGAGAACTACATGACTGAACTCCCAATAAAGTCAACGGGGAGAGAGTCAACAGAAAAGAATCTGGACAGTGCTTCACCTCATTCAAAAGTACCCAAATTCTTTGGGATTCAATTTCCAAAATGTATATCTTTTCAAACACTGCTGAGTGATCTTCATAGCCTTCAGCTCTGTATTTTCTGGGATCTCCAGATCTGTGAAGATGTCCTGGATACCCAAGGCACTAAGAATATGTTCCTTTCTCCAGAGGATTAAAATAAAGCAGATGTATCCCAGACACCCATGTGTGGCGCAGGAATTTCAACCTTGTGCTGCTGGAAAATCCATGGCTTGGGAAAGTTAAGACTTCATCTCTGGAAATCTGATTCTCATAACAAGTAAAGTGCAAATAAATGTAACCCAGGCAGACAGTCAGAATGTTCAGGCCTTCTGTCAAGGTATTGTCAAACAAAAATGAAACAGTGAAGCACTCCAGAAGAGACCTGTTACGTTTTCAGACAGGCCTGCATGTATTTTTGCAAATAAATCCAGTTTCTAATGCAATCCATGGAAATCTTGAGGTGTCCACTAAACACATATTTATGCCTCATGCAGAGTTAAAGATCCCAGAGCTCGCAGTCTGTTTCATGGAAGTGAAAACATGAAACTTTTCTGGACTGTAACACAACCTGGAGTTACTTCAACTTTGAGAAATCTCAAAGAGTTCACAGCAATACAAGACAGAGCTTGGGGAAAACCTGGGTGGAATGTGATGAGCTCAGAGCAATGAACTCTGCAGGTTTAATGCCAGGGAAATTTGATCAGAGGTATGGATCACTTGGGGTGGGGGGTTATTAACAGCATACTTGAAGACAGACTTTGTGTTTGTTGCATTTATTGATGCTACATTTAGAGTTGTACCAAGCACAATTAAAGTCATAAATAATAACCAATTTTGGACAGAGTACTTTGGGATGCCTGCAGACCAGAGCAGGAGGATTAAATTAAGAAAAGTGGTATTTGTAAGTCTAATTATGACCTGCTAATTCTCATGCCTGCTTCTCAGTATTCTGTTAAATTACTGATCTTTCAGCGATGTAAACATAAATATTGCTAGATTCAAGAAAACTCAGCAAAACATTTAAATACTTTTGCATATGTGACAACTTCATTTTTATGCCTTATTTTCTTGTTACTACTCACCTACCCTTTCTTTAGCTGACCTATTTCATTATTGCTCATACACTTTCTGCCTCCTAGCATTTTAAATTAGGAGTAAGCTTCATTTTTAGGCATGTAGCACATAGCATCCTGTAACAGATTGGCACCAACAGAACAGAGTCACCTTAGGTAGGTTTTGAATAATTCTTTGTAGACAATGGTGATAAGTAAATAGTGATAAATTTTCAATGGAGTCACTCTCTTAAGCATCCTTTAGCTCTGGTGTATTTAAAGCTCTCCTTTAAGATTAAATTAATTATGAAATTACCTGAGAGTGTTTATTTCTCCCCTGTGAGTACAAGAAGCACTTTCATTTCAGTGTGGTTGGAAATGTCTATATTACAGATATTTGCCTCTACGACAACTCTTACAAAAAACCTACATTCCAAAACAAAAAAAATCTCTATACTGGAAGTTTAGGCAGTCGCCTACTTGCTCATCAGAAATCTCAGTGTTGTGATGCCTTAGGATTTTAGCTTCTTCTCTTTTCATGTATTTGTGATCCTGCAATTCTTTAGTGTATAAATCTAAACCCCATACACAGTGGGAGCTGCTGCTTTCTCATTTTGGTCGGACAAAAATATTCCTGTCTAGGCCTGGCAATCAAGGACACCTCACTGCCTCAGGCCCCGAGAAATGGAAACAAAAGTGTGTTGGGGCAAGTAAACTGGGGTTAAATGACTTCATTACCTGAAGTTGTAATTGGAAAATTAACTCACAACATGCAAATGGACCAAACTTATAAAAGTGTCAAAACCCGTGACCTGGTGACTATTTTTGGGTGTAGCCCCTGGGGGAGCTTTGTCTGCCTGAAATGTACCTGAAGGGCCTTCAATAAATAAATATATTCAATAATTACAACTGCTTTTTATTCTTTTAATTTTGTCTGGCCTCAGTTTTTAGGTAACCCATAAAGGCATCAGTTGCAGTGTGTGCAGTCAGTGGCTGGTGCAGGTTTCTTGTTGTTTCCCCATTGCTCAGGAGACAGCAATCCCACAAAAGGTGAGGAGCTGGGTGGAGGCTCCTCACTGGCCCTGAGCCCGCGGCTGACGCAGGGCTGAGCCGCACAGAGGATCAGTGTGTGCTGCTGGTTCAGCAGCTGGGAGCTCAGCAGAGCAGGAGCTGCTGGGGGTGAGGATTGGAGGAACCACAGGTGAGTGCTGGGGCTGGAGTCAGGCTGAGCAAGGGATCCCAGGAGCAGGAGATGCTGAAGAGCAGCAGTAGGGAATGAGAATATTGATAGAGTGTACAGAGTCCTTTCAGAAGGTTGGCACAAGGGAAGATGGGGCTGAACCACAGTTGTGAACGGCCCCAGAATGGATGGAGAAGCTGATCTAGAGAAAAGGATTGTGACCTTCAACTTAAAAAGAAAAATAACTGCAGCTGTGAGATACAGAGTAGAAAGCCCAAGGAATTGAAGGAAGCGAGGTCAAAAAGGAGAGCTAGACAAAAAAAAGAGAAACAAAGAAAGAAAGAAAGAAAAAGAGGAGAGAGAGAGAGAGAGAGAGAGAGAAAGGAAAAAAGACAGACAAAGAGCTGAGAGGGCACTGGCTGGGAAAAAATAAAACCTGATTCAAAGAAAATCTGAAATGAGAATCATTGGTTTGAACTATTTAAAATGGTTTACTATACTATTTTAAAATGAGAGCTCAGTGTGTGACATATCTATTGTAAAGATGTAGTATGTATTATAAATACCTAGATGTAAAATGCTCTATCTAGAAAAACTAATTTTTCTCCTTATTATGTCCAGACAGGCAGTGCAAAACAAAGAATTTACTCAGTATTTATTAACTCCAGTGTTTTCTGCCTTTTTGGGGTTTTTGTATTTTGTTTTGTTTTGTTTTTCTCACTTTGCTTTCAATCCAGAGTTCGCAATCTTTTTTGCAGCACTAAAGACATGAGAATCACAAAATTACATGGACTGGCTATTCTAGTGACAGCAGGAATCACTGGCGCAATCTGGTGGGTGTTTAACCTTTGATAATTATTCTCAACTAGCACATATTTCTATTGCCCAGACTCAGACAGGTTTCTTCCAACTATACTTATGCAGATACAAGGTAAAATTTACACAAAGCTAAATTCAAAATCCCCTTTTACATTCAAAAGATGAAAATAAGCAAGGCGTGGACACTTCTAACCTCTTCTGTGATATTCCAGAACTATGATTAATTGTCTCTGTATATTCCTGTGAGCCCAGCTGTGGTTTCATGTTTACATCCCATATCTGTGTGCTCCAGACCAGCACAAGGATCCTGGCACAGAGCTGTAACTCTGGATTTGGCCGTGTTTATTCTGCACCATGGTTGGTTTGAGTCTCCCTTGGTTCTCATGTCTGCCACAGTAAAGCTTTCTGAAATCAGATCAGGTGGGGTTAATTCAGAGTTTGCTAGGACAATACTGAAGATCTGTTCCAGCTGGAGGAATTAGGACAAGTTTTTCACCCATACCCTACTCTGCAGCAGAGCATCCATCACAAATGCTCACATTTTTGTTTAAAATTTCAGCCAGAATCACATCAGAGGAGATCCCATGTCCATGGCCAGAGCAAGGTGATGCTGTGAACACCTTTCTTCAAGAGGCAACTGCAGTCAGTTTCTAGTATCACCTGAGACCAAGCTCTGCTGTAAAGCAGACACATTGCATTTGGTGCAGGTAGTTTGGGCAAATTAAATCATTCAGAGATCCTCAGAGTTAATAGATCTTCAGATCACTTTAGGCTAAACACCTGTCTTGAAACAGCTGGGATTTGCAAATCCTCATCACCATACTAATCCCACAAACGTGTATTCTGCTAGCTTTGGTTTATAGTTTCAGTCACAAAGGAAGTGGAGGAGAGGCTGATTTTTTTTTTATCATGGACTCATTGCTTTCTTATCCTGTCCAAGGTACCACCACCCTTTCTCCCCACCCAGAGACCAGGAACACACAGGAGAGGATTCAGTGCTGTAAGTTCATTCTGCATGCCTGTCAACCCAGGCTATGAGGACAACACTCACCTGAAAAGACTCATTCTGAAGCCCAAGATCCACGCCCTAGAAGTGCTAATTTCCATTTTGATATAATCCATCCTGCAGTGCCCAGCAGGTTAAGATTCCAGAGACTTAATATGGGCAAATGTGAATCCATTGATGCAGCTCCCCCAAAATCATGCAATGGAAAGGCAGCTTAATCGCACGTGCTTGGACACCTCGAATTTGGGGTTTCTGTACAAGGAACTCATCCAGCATCCTCTGCATTCATTAAAAAAGTGTGGGCCCTTTGGCATACTGTCAACTCCCTCTGATTTAGTGCTGTCCACAGACTTGATGGGAGCTAACAGATTATGGATATGGAATCAAGAAAGAGTTTAACCTGGTAGTTTACCAGACTGAAACTTCCTGGCTTTTTAATTTCATTTAACTGAACCATATTTTACTATTTTCTTTTTTTTGTCTTACACTTTTCTTATCCCCACTGCTTTTTTGACTTCACTTTTCCCTCTTCATCTCCTTTTATAATGCACACAGTTGTGTAATTCTCTAGAAATGCTGCTATAAGGAGTCTAGCATATATGACTAGGGGAGAAACAAACTTTAATGCCAATAAAGCAATATGACAAAAACAATACATTCTTTTTGTAAGAAATTTGAAATTTAGAAGATTCCAGTATGAGACAGCATTTTCATACCATCACCATCACTCCCCCACCCTAAAAAAAAAAAGTTAATATGGCTAGTTATCCTTCTAGTTTTGTGTATATGTGATTCTTTCACTTTCCCTCTATTAGTCTGTTTAATCTGTTACTTTAGTGTTTCCACTTTACTGAACCTGTTTTTCCTGGTGGACATAAACCTGCTGTGTGTCCTGTGGACATAAACCTGTCAGAAAAATACAAACTTTGGGCAAGAGGAGTAAAACTGAATTTTCTGAAGATGCACCACAGAAACAGACACGTTGAAAATAATTTTAAAAATTAATTAATTTGCATTCAGCTCTACTTACACCAGCTGAGTAGTCTGTTAAATGTAGTTCACATTGTATATGATGTAATATAAATTATATTACATGTTTATATAGTTAATATAAATAATATTGCAGTGTTTGTGATGGAGTCTGACTGGATACTCACTGCCATGGAATCACAGGGCAGTGCTGCTGAAACACAGAAAGGTCTCATCTCCCAGAAAATCTGAAACTGCTGTGCCATGATGTATTTATGTATCTTTTATTTCTCCCTCATTTGCAGAAGAACAGACTTGAATGAAACATCTCTGATGCTTCCATGGTAAGTGTAACTCCTGTGGCTTCATTGAGGTGAAATCCCATTGTTCTCAGAAACACAGGGCTGTGATTGCACAGACAGTCAGGACAGCTGAGAGCAAGACTGAATGAATAGGAAAGATGTCTAGAAAAGCAACTCTTCCAGAAAGCATTAGAAATGCCTAGATGAAGAAACTTTAATTTGTTACTTTCAGAAAGGAAACTGAGAAATTATGGTGAATGTTGAAAATATTTTGGATTGATTTCATCTTTTGGATTGATTTTATCTTAATTTTTTATTATTTTTTTTTTGTATCCTCTGTCACCACTCATCTCAAAAGCTAAAAACCAAGAGGCCTTTGCTGATACTATTTTTAGTGGTAACAGTCTGCATCATACATGTTGTGTAAATGCCTGTGGAATGAACATTTTAGGCCATTGGGATAAATTATTTTCTGGAATTGCCTATTATAGAGTCATTTGCGTGAGGGGAAAAAAAACAAAACAAAATAAAAAGTAATGAGAGAGCTATGGGTGTACTGGAGAGAGTTTAACAAAGGATCAGGAAGGGGCTGGAGCATGTCTCCTGTGAGGTGAGGCTGACAGAGCTGGGACTGTTCAGCACAGAGCAGATCAATCTCTCCCACCTGCTCTGCAAAGCAGCCTGACTGAACTTCATAGAGAGCTCTGAACTCCATTCCTTGTGGGAGGGGGACGTTCCACTGAGCGTCAGAAACAAACCAGTAAACAACACCCTGGGAAATGCCTGTCCGTCATCCCAAAACAATTAGGGAGCACTCTTTCCAAAAGAGGAGGAGACCAACAGCCCAGCTGAGGAGCCTCCATCAACACCCAGGTAAAGAGTAGAAGGATCAGAATTCAGTGGTGCAATCAGAATTCAGTGGTGCAATCAGAGATCTGTGGTGCAATTGCTGTCACAGAAACACAGCGGAGAGCTGCACATCTGGGACACTGCAGCTGAGGGCTGCCAGCTTTCCAGAACAGACAGGATGGGAACAGTGGGTGGATGTGCTGTGCTCTGTGTCAAGGGACGGATGGATTGTGAAAAGCTGCCTCTGAGTGACAGCCACAAACAGCTTGGGAGCTGGTGGGTGAAAATCAAGCACAGACACCTATTTCAGGTGTCTGCTCCAGGATAAGGTGGCTCATACCTCAGATTTTGCTGACAGTACTTTCTTGACCCCAAGTGACTTCAAAGGGGGACTGGAATGATTAAGTCAGGGGTAGACATCTGTGCTGAAGAGGCTTGTGTGGATTAATTGGCCCACCCTCAAAGTTTGCAGGAAATTCTTTTGATGAGGGAAGACACAGGACTTCTAGATGCTTGAAAATGCAGTTTATTTATCTTCTATATGAAGCAAAAAGTGTGGGGTCTTTTACAGGTGTTGAAATCATGGCTAGAAGTCACAGGACTCCAGTTTGCATCATCCTTTAAAGACTTATCAACCAATAGAATATTGACAACTTGGATGTTTAGATTATTAAGCCAATAATGAGAAATTTCATTTAGCAATAACAAACCTTTTCTATCCAATCTTGTTCTGCTACATAATTCTTTTGTACAATGTTCTTGTCACCTTTGTAACTACTTCTACTATCTCTATCTAGTTTAACCTGTCTCTATTTTGACTACAAGTCCACATTCCTGCTTCCAGCACCTGAGCTTGGAAGCTTCTCCCAGGGCCTGAGCTCAAACCCTGTGTTTAATTCTGAGTTTTGGCCTGCAGTCCCAGTGTTCTGAAAGCTCTCTGTTTTTTGGATCCCAACAGCTTGTGTTTGTCCTCATGAATTTCCTGGGCCATCTAAACACTGCCTTCATTCTCCACCCCTTGCAGGAGACAGGACGTGCTGGTGCTGACTCCATGGTTGGCTCCAATTGTCTGGGAAGGCACGTTCAGCAGAGACATCCTGAATGCTCAATATCTGCAGAAGAACTTGGTCACTGGAGTGGTCACCTTTGCTGTTGAAAAGTATTGGTTTGTCATTTATTTCTTGTCAAACAGTTAAACCTCTCACCTGGCAGTTATGCTGCAATACTGCTCATGGAGCACAAGTGAGAAACTGAATTCCAAAGACTGAATATGAGCAGCTGTGGACTGGGAGAAATGTGACACATGAGTGTAAGAGAGCTGGCTGGGACGTTGTTTTGAATAGGACAAAAAAATATCCTTGGAAATATTACTAGCATTTTGACCCATGGAAAGAAAAATTCTAGCTTCTTCTACATTTTTAACAATGAGCTCTCTCTCTATCCTGCACTAAAGAATAGAAAAAATCTGTAACGTTTTCTGTAAGAGTTTAAAGGTAAAATCTAGCCCGGTTAAACAGGGCTAGGAGCAGCCTGGGATAGGGCAAGGTGTGGAGGGATGAAATGGTCTTTAAAGTCCTTTCCAACACAAACTATTCCATGATTCTCTGTTGATTCTATGATCCTCTCTAGGAAGTTAAAATATTCCACTGCAGAAAGAGTACCAGGGAGCAGCAAAAAGGGAGGGATAGAGGAAGTATTTACATTATGGAGTGATGTTGGAGAACAGCACTGGGTGGAAGGCATGTGTTCTGTGTATTGTGAAAGCTAAAATGTGCTATAATGTGTACAGCAGCATGGGGAAGGCTTGAAGGGCAGCAGCTGGTTTAAATATAGAGCATCGACATCATAAGAAAGAGCAATGGATAGAATAAGACAAAGAAAATTAACTTGAAAAGCTGTCATTCAGCAGGAGGAACCTCTCGCCATTCTTTTCCTTTCCATGTCTCTTAGATATGTCCAGTTCATAGAAGGGTTCATGAGATCTGCCAACAAGTACTTCCTTGCTGGGCACCAAGTGAATTTCTACTTGTTCACAGACAATCCTGAGAAGATCTCTCACCTCCAGATGGCCCCTGAGAACCACCTGTTTGTCATCCCCGTCGAGAACTGCTGCAGGTGGCAGGACATCTCCAGGAGCCGTATGGCCATCATCAGCTCCTACATCCAGCGCCAGTTCCAGTACGAGGTGGACTATCTGTACTCCCTGGACATCGATGTCCAGCTCCTGGCACACATTGGAGTGGAGATCATTGATGCCCTGGTGGCGACCATCAGCTCCTGGGAGGTCACCCCACAGCAGCAGAGCAAAGCCTACGAGACACGCCCTGAGTCACGGGCTGCCATCCCTGAGGGACAGGGGGACTTCTATTACACAGGCAGCTTCTACGGGGGCAGCGTGTCCGAGGTCTACAAACTGACCCGAGCCTGCTCTGAGGGGCTGAGAGAGGACAGGGAAAATGGCATCGAGGCTCGCTGGCATGACGAGAGCCACCTCAACAAGTACCTCCTGCAGCACAAGCCCACACGCCTGCTGTCCCCAGAGTACTACTGGGACACGGAGCTGAGCTCCAGCAGCATCCAGGTGAAGAGGATGTGTCCTGTGCACAAAGACAAGCTCCTGAAACAAAGAATGTGAAGCCTTTCCTCTTTACAGCCCCACTAATTTGGGGGAAATGCGCAAAGGAAGTTCCCCTCTGTCTGTAGGACTGCACATGTTTTCTGCATGGCTTAGCCCATGAACTGTAGCTAGAGACTACTAAACCCAGGAATTTCTTTTATTAGCAACTTCTTTTTCAACTTTTTTCTTTTCAACTGTCCTTTCATCTGTATGCTTACAAGCACAGGCTTCTGGCCATTCTGAGAACATATCAAAATTGACAAGGACATACTTAAAATGACAGTATTTAGGCATCTGAATAAAGTCAGTTTGCAAATTTATAAGTTGTCCCCACAGATGAGGATCTGCAATTATACTTGTCTTCTGCTGCCTTATATTATTTGCAGAAAAGATATCCTAACAATATAATAATTTAAGAATTTGAATGATACATTACTAGCAAGCTTCAATCATTTACTCCTTTATTTCTGACAAAATGAAAGCCCCTTCTTCATTGTTCAAGTTATAGAACTATCTGATTAATTAAAAACATGTGTGATTCTACAAATCCTAAATGTATATGGATTATCAAAAGAAAATTAAATCATACTTGTTTTTCAACTTTCCTTTTTCAGTATTAGCTGTACCTTCAGATACAGCAATATTTTAACAATGTAACCATTAGCTGAACGACTTCATTTAAGCTTTTTATTGCTCTCAATAGAAATGAGAATACACAAATATCTGAAAATTATGTACACAAGAAAAAATTGGGGCAAACCAATCTTGCCACACAGCTGCAGTCATAACCCTGTGCTGCTGTGGGCCACTGAAAAGGCCACAGGAGCAAGTCCATGTGTTATTCTTGCTTACTGCTGTCAGGAATGAGTAACTCAGATTGTCCAAAGAACCCCCGTCAAAGGGATCAGAGAAAGTGCTTCCATTGAAAGATAATGTTAAAAAATGCAATTTAACAAAGTTAAGCAGAAATCAGAACAGGAGGTACCGTGGCTGACCCATCCTTAGGACACATGAGCAAACCAGGCTGAAGTCGATGGGACAACCTCTCCTTTGTCTGGGTTATACATCTGCCATAATAACTGTTATGAAAATGTTGCTCTTTGCTCCATAAATCTTTGATCCATAAATCTTGTTTGGTCTTTTAATGGTATTATCTGCTTTATTGTAATTGTATTCCTTAAGAGTGGATTCCCAGACTTGAAAACAGAATGAGAAGATAACATCATGCTCAAATGTGGTTTGTCCAAAGACTGGGCAGTAAAAGGTTACTGAAAAAGGGCCATACGAGAGGAATCTGTGTGATATGAAGAGTTTTCAGATAAAGATTGGTGTGAAAGTTCAGCTGAAGCATTCTGGGGATTGAGTTAGCATACTTAGGCAAAAGTAATCAAATAGTTTAAGATTAATGGAATGGGACACAGATTGAGTTGTAAGACTCAGAGAAAGCCAATTCTCATACGAACCAGCCCTTTTGTATCACTTCAGAAAGCACAGATTATGATAGTCCAATGAAATCACTGTTAAATTAGGTGAGGAGGTAATTTAATATTCTTTTTGCAGCATTTCCCCTCTGCAGGGCTTAATCCTCTTTTGCTATCCTATCTCAGTCACACTCTGCCACTGCCAAACAGGTTTAAAGTGTGAAACTTGACACCTGGGAAGACAGGACCCTTTAAGGGTCCCACTCCCACTTCCCAGTGAGAACAAAGACTTCCACAGGTTCCACAGCCCCACTCCCTTGGAACATCCTGAGGACCATGGAGCTCCCATGCCCAGTGCCGCTTCCCCAGCACTTTCACAGCCAGGAGAGAACACACAATGCACTGAGAAGAGNCATGGAGCTCCCATGCCCAGTGCCTCTGAAAACTGGAAACAGCTTCCCCAGCACTTTCACAGACAGGAGAGAACACACAATGCACAGAGAAGACCTGAGTTGGCAGCTGTGAATAAGGACCATCAAATGCTCTGCCTTAGTAGCCCTCATCTTATATCAAGGTAAGAAAATGTGGCTGATCCCTGCACCATGCAAATTCATGCTTTGTGCCGGGGTTACACCTGGCCAGGAAGAAGGGTTAGTGAGGGTGGGTCATGGCAAAATAAATGTATTGCAACTGCATGAACAGAATAGACTTCAGCAGAGTTCTTTCCCTGGGCCAGAGTAACACTATGCAGCAGCACAGATTTAGGCCAGAGTCAATGTAATTTTCCATTATTTCCATTCAGTCAAACACCTGGCTGCAGGTGATGGTATAATAAGAGAGCCTGTGCTGAGTTGCAATTCAACTTTTAAGACAGTATCAAGATTTCTTGTGAGACTTAGCCTTACTACCTTCCAAAATCTTGTCCCACTGGCAACAAGAAATCAGTTTTTAAAGGATAACAAATGATTCAGCCTCCTGGACAATCTGACAAACATTATCAGGTCTGCTGGCAGTGCCAAGGCCTTCTATTATCAGAGATGGAATGGGCTGTGGATGCTGGAACTCACTGCTGTGGTATTTCCCACCTCTTGTACAGGAAGAGCTGTAAGAATCCAGCAATGAGGATGTTCAGAGGTGACAGTGAGTGGTTCTGCTTGAGAGGAAGGAACAAAGAGTGACACCATCATGCCAGGCCAGGCAGTGAGCTGGATCTGTCACTGAGTTACACTGAGATAATGTGGGACAAAGAGCCCAGAACAGCAAGTTTGGACAGTGCACAAAGTCTCCATGCCTCCTCACCTAGGATTAAAGCTGAATCAGAATGCCTTTCAGAGCTTAAAAGAGAATTGAAGAGGAAAAATGAAACTGGTCGTTTCCTCATGTTCCTTAGTAGGCCACACCACCTAAGAAAAACGTCCAGGATCTTTTGAGCTTCACTTGCTTGTCACACAGACTCTGCAAAGGGAAATTTTGCACCCAGATTTCCACAAACTTGAATATGTGTCAGGATATAATGGCTTAGGCTGGCAGCTGGAGCAGATTGATGCTGATCCCTTAGTGTCTTTGTACTGAAGTGCTTCTCTTATATAAACCAGGTGGAATTGGTCTCTTGGATCACATCAGTGATGGCTCTGAGGTGAATTGCCACTTCTTTGGTGTAAACGGGGTGAGGTTTTACTAATAAAATCCCCCTTACCTCAACACATCCCAGATTCTAAGCAACACAATTATGACTCCAATAATTCAGGCTTGTACATCAAGGAAAAGAGTTTTTTAAGAAAGAGTTGCATCCTTTTTATAGAGAAGATCGCAAAGATGAACCACACTGGTTCATGAGAATAAACAAATAACTGATTGGTGAGAAGGAGAAAATAATTCTCTGAAAGAGAAACAGCACATAGCTCACATAGAGCTGAACACAAACTACAGGTGCATATATTTGTTTTTATTCCTGACATTCTGCTCTCTCAGAATAGCATGAGAGCTGATTTCTTCTCCTGAGCCCTCTGCAACTTCCCAGGCTGGGCCTGGGAAGAGCTGCAGGTTTCTCAGGCTGTGTCAGGCTGTGTGCAACCACACACATGGCTAGGTTGTGACCTGTAGGAGGAGATACGTGATCTCACCTGAGTGAATGTGAGCCAGGGGTCCCTGTTCACATGTCAACAGCTTCTTATTAAATCTCAGGTTCAGATAATATGGATAATTTACTGCAATCACAACATTCTTACTTTTTTCCTCCATCCACACTAAATTTACTTGTTTTGTTGAAGTATGAATAGAAACTGAACAAGAATAAATTAGCCCAGAGGAAGCTGTATTTAGGTTTTTTGGGGCTTACAGATGTCAGTGAAACATTAAGTTTGAATAAGATTGAGATAATGGGCAGAGCAAACTAAACTAAGGAACTGAGAGAGATGGATCTGGACAAGAAAACAGTAGGATAAGTAACCAACACATGGGAGTACTGGGTTGGGCTCAGATATTCAAACTTGGAACAAAACCTGATGCATTAAAATTGAGCACAAACAGTAACAAATAGCACCAAGCCAGAACAGAAAGGGAAATAAAAGCTATAGATAACACAAGGACATAGCTTTAAGATAGTCTCTGAATTCTTCCTCCCATCAGGACTTAAATAAGTAAATAATTTTGATTTTAAGGCAGTGAATGGACACCAGATATCCAGACCCTATTGTTTTTACTCCAATGAAGTAAAATGACACTTTTATATAATTAAAATAGTTCCATTGCTTTCTCTGCACTCTTATTTATTACTCTGATAATAGTGCTGTGATATTCACTCTGCCTATAATCAGACTAGGGTACAATATTGTTACTAAGAATATTTTTCTCAGAAAACCTTATTCTCG
Source organism: Bombycilla garrulus (assembly GCA_013400315.1). Lineage (NCBI taxonomy): Eukaryota > Metazoa > Chordata > Aves > Passeriformes > Bombycillidae > Bombycilla > Bombycilla garrulus. Next base: position 268,414 of record VXBU01017979.1, on the reverse strand, counting down.
GGTCATCCATAATTACCTTGGACTACTTTCAAATATGAGTAGACAGACTGGTCCTGAGGAGTGGATTCAAGTTCATATGTTTTAGGGCCAAGCCCTAAAAGCTTGGGTGAAAACTTGGGTCTAAATGAGCCCTGGGTCATTTCTGATGAGGGTAAAATTCCAGATCAAAGAGGCCCCAGATTATAAGAAGGAACATCAGAAACCTGTTTCAGACCCTTTTCATTAACCCACTAATCAATTAATTTATTAATCCTCTATTGAAACATAATCATCTTCGCTAGAGAAGAGCGTTGACCACAGGCAGAAGAGGGACCTGTGTATCCTGGGTGGGCTAACTCAGATCTCAGTGAGTTCCATGTATCTCACCAAAGTACCATGTCCCTAGAAGTGGACAAATCTATAACAGTTTGGGTTTTTTCCCCTTTTCTTCCCTTTTTTTTTAATGAGATCAGGCAGTGGATTGATTTTTGAAACCATGTTTGCGTTATGTCTTAATAAGATTTCTCAAGGTCAGGAATTGCATTAAGGTTCAACACACTTAATCAAGGGCCTGCTGTAGATCAGTTTTGTCATTTTGATAAACTGAATGCACTAGGGCAAGGCATAAGTAACAGTTATGGTCCATGCTTTCCATGGGAATCATTTATTTCCTGCTTGTTTGTCCCCCTATTAAAAGTCATGTCACCTTCAGAAATCCTTGTCTTTTAAGAACTGACACTAAGAGAGTATTGGCACTGTAAAACAAAGGCTCGTGAAGCCTTAGAACTTCTTGAAGGAGAATGAAGATGCCTATCTAAACTGCTCCTCATGGAAAAATAAATCTTAAAATTGGTGCATTAAATTGGTGCCTGCTTCATACAAAAGTTGTACGGTCTACTTAGAGCCTTTACAAATCTACACAAATCCATTTTAACTTCCTTATACATGCAAGAGTGGGAAATACAGCTGGATTTGTAGTCAGGGAACACACCGGAATCATGGCTTGTTGCCTTCAGAGGTCAGGTTCACTCTCTGGTAGACTCTGTCATCCAAGTGTTTGAAGGAAATTCAGAGTGATGCATCCAAAAGAATTCCCAAGAATGAGTTTTCTCACTGAGGGAACAGGGAGCTGTGCATTTTAATTGGCACCTGGAGAAGGAGGAGGCATGTAGCTGAACCTGTCCAGGGCAGTGGAACACTGACAGATCAGATCAGTCCCACTGGTGAATGCAGAAGCAGAAGCCAGCTGGCTGTGGAGGGGACAGGCCAAGTGCCAAGCCGATAAGGTGGAGCAGGCCAGGAAGTCAGTGATGAATCAGAATGGATGAGTCTGTGATGACCTAGCCTCTGGTATGGTAAATCAATGGCTCAGCATGGAAGTTATGGCCTCTAAATAGAGATTCAAGCTGTGGGTCAGGTTTGACGGGACCAGGGCACAGCAAATCCAAGCTTCTAAAAAAATTGTATGGACATGGCTAAATGATGAGTGGAAATTAATGTAGCAGAATAGGGTAGCAATCTTTAGATTGGGGTAGTGGGCAAAATTTGAAGCCAGAGCAGCTTAGCTGTGATGCAGAAATGAATACGTCTCATCACACTGTTCTCCACTGCCAGTGAAGTTTCCAGCTGTATATAAAGCCCTCTCCAGAAACGCCCCCGGCAGTGCTTGTGACACAGTTCTGCCAGTCTGCTGAGCCACCCTCACAGAGCCTCCCCCCAGCTCCTCCTTCCACAGCAGCAGGTCCAGCAGTTGGCATTCCCGTCTCTCCAGGTGGTGCCTGCAGCACAAATTCAGCAAATCCCGGCTGCTGCTTCCATCTGCTGCCCGTAGCGCTCACTGCAGGCCGCCCCTTGCCTGTGAGGCAGCAGGAAGAGCTTGAAACAATCTTCCTCAGCCCTGTTGCACCAGGGTTACTCAACAAAAAGGAGAATTAGGCAGAAGTTACACTGTGGATGTACCAGATCAAAGACTTTTCACTGCTGTCAGACATCAGGAAATTCTTGGTGACAACATGTGACTGAGTGAGCCTGAGGAGCAGGCTTGGCTTGAATTAATGTAGAAACACCTCCCTCCCCCTGCTGGCCATTTTTTTCTCCAGGCCAGGATGCAATTGGCCTTGTGGGCTGCAAGCATGCATTGCCAAGTCATGTTGAGCCTCCCCATCCCCAAACCCTTACATCCTCCTCCTCAGGGTCAGTGTCAATTCATTGTCACTCTGACTATTCTTGTGCTGGGAAATGCCCTGACCCCCTGTGGGACCTGCACACGGCCTCGCTGATCCCGAGATTGGCACAGGCCCATCTCTCCAGGCTGTCCAGGTCCCTCCGGATGAGTTAATGCTGAGCTCAGCCCAGCAGGTGCACGACTGCCTGGACTGGGAGCCCAGAGCTGAACGCAGCACTCTGAGCGTGCCCTCGCCAGGGCTGAGCTGAGGGCAAGGGTCACTTTCCTCACCTGGTCTCCAGCTGGACAATGGTTATTATTGGTCATAATTCTTGGAGTGGGACCATCCAGCCAGTTCCTTACACACACAGGTGATCCATCCATCTCCAGTTCAGAGACAAGGATGTCAGATGTTTTGCACAGGGAGCTCTTGCCTGTTGCCCTTCCCTTGGTCACCACTGCTGTCCCTCCCTCACAGAGGGCTGCCAAATTTGTCGGGTACAATTTGCCTAAGCACCTCATTATTTTCCATGTACCTTAGCACAGTTTCCAGGAGCTCCAAGACTTTGCCAGTCACTGAGGTGAGACTGACTGGCCTGTAGTTCCTTGTGTCTTCCTAATATCCCTTTTATAATATTTGGCTTATGTTTCCCTTTCCAGTCCATGAGGACTACACTGGACTGCTATGACTTCTCAAATATGATGCACAGTGGCTCAGCCTCTCCCTCTGTCATTGCCCTCAGGACCCAGAGGTGTGTCTTGTCAGAACCCATGGGCATGTGAACCTTCAGGTTTCTTTAATGTTCAGACCCAGTCTTATTCTATAGCACAAAGTTCATTTCCCTAATTGCTGCTTTTACCTTCTGCAGCTCACGTGGTGTGTCTAGAACACTTGCAGGTGAAGAATGAGGTAAAAAAAGTTGTTGGGTACCTCAGCCCCATATCCTTCCTGACAGGATCTACATTGTCCCTGGTTCTTCTTTTGTTGCTGCTGTTCCCATAGGAGCTTTTTTGTTACCCCTGATGTCCTTAGCCAGATTTACGTTCCAGTGCTTTAGTAAATATACCCAGGTGAATCTTAAGGCCTCCTACAGTCAAATTCATCAAAGATCCTTTGTTGCTGTCTTCCCAGGCAAATGTGGAGGAACTTTCAGATGTGATTAACTCATAAAGCTGGAACAGACTGTGTTCTGTAGGACAGACACTGACGCTCTCCTCTAAATCCACTCCTCCCTGCTGTGCACTCATGCATCCTCTTGCCCCAGACAGTTAATTCAGGCAAGTAGGATCTCTTCTGTCTGCCTGGTAGCCTCTTACATGTGAGTATGTTTAAGGCTATTTTCCTGATCTGTACCTAGAGATTTTGGTAACAGTTTTCTCCACACAGCAAAACTTCAAAAGGAACACACTGCAGATGCAGATTGAAAATTGTCTGTGAAGAACTGCAAAGGGTTTGGTGTGTGTGATTATCAACAGAGTAGAGCACAGATGACACTGGCTTCCACAGTTCCATTTGCTGAACAAAACCTTCATTTTGGTAAGTTCTAATCCGGTGTAATTTTCTAAGGTGTTAGGAGGAACAGGAGGAAGCGAGGCATTTCAGTCCACCATGGAAATGTGATGGACTCAGCTGGAGGAGTGGGCAGCAGAAATTGGCAAAACTTGTGGTGGAAATGCCAGTAGAAATGTACAGCACAAGGGCAGATAGTTGAGATGGCTCTGAAGGCTGAGGGTGTCAATGAAAAGGCCAGGATGCTTGGTGAAAAAACAGTTGTCAGTGGCGTGGCGAATGTAGTTGGAGCAGAATACAGGCGTGTCTTAAAGTGGATAGGCAAAGCCAGAACAACAGAATAACACAAGGAGGATTCTGGAACAGTGATCTGGTGACAAAGGTCAGGAATGACACCAGAGGAAAATGTGTTCACTAGAGAAAAAGCTGCTTTGACAGGTTTGGAAAGGCCACATCCAAAGGTTAACTCAGATGTGCTGAAATGGGTCAGCAAAGGGATAAAAAAATGGGTAAGGCCAGAGCAGAGTTTATGTGGGCAGTAGAGAACGGAAAGGAGGAGGAATATATCCAAGGTCAATGGATAAAGAATTACTTGGGAGGCAAATGGCATCAGTCCAAACATTCCCCCTCCTCCTTCTTCCCCCACTTTGTGCGCTGCACATGATGTCCTGGGTACAGAAGATCCCTCTGTCCCACATGTGTTTCCTTCCACCTCCCTTGCCAGCAGGGCACTGTGAGGAGCAGACAAGGCCTTGGCTCTGTGCAAGCACAGCTCAGCAATAAAAACACCTAACATTTACATGGAGGTTCTGGGGAGAAAAAGGGAATCAGTGTATTGTTAGGAGAGGAAATATTTTCATCTACTTCTTTATGTACTGGTAATGGTGAGAAAGAGGAGGTTTAGTCTGAATGTTTCCAGGACACTCATTGATGTCTTACACTATGAGGTACAAGAGAACATCCTGCCCTGCTTGTTCTATTAGAGATATTTTTGTTTTACACTAGAGCATGTGTTTTTGAACTTTTGAGCAATTGCTTTCGTCAAAGGAACTTACACCAGCCAGGAATAATAACTATGATCTCTGTCTCTTGCTGGGAAGTGATTCTTGCTTCCCTTTGGTCCTTGCTCCTGGGCTTTGTTAATCTCTAGGCAGAGGTAAACCAGGCCTCTTAGGAGGCAGGTGCATGTTGGCCTCCTGAACACAATGCAATGTCCTGACAGCCCCTGGAACTGTTCTGAAGTTTTTTTGAATTCCTGACTCTCTCCAGGTCTGATGTTACCAGGGTGCAGCATTGAAGGAGAGCAGTATTCCCTATAGTCTCATCTATTGATGTGATCCTGCCATTCCTTCAGAAAAGGAAATATTTGTGTTTGGCAAAAAGTTAAGGGCAATTAGCTGGAGCTAACAAGGACTTCTGCAATTAGGCTCACTCCTGAGAGTCAGAACTTTCCTGACTGGTGATTTTCCCTCTCCCCAATTCTCTACAGCCCAGTATCTCCCCTGGGAGGGACTCAGCTAAACACAGAGGCCTTGTTAAAACTTGGTGAAACTCCAATGCCTTGGGACATCTGCACTCAGTGTCTTGGAAAGAAACTTCATGGAGAAGAGGGAATAGGCAGCAAGGGATGTAAGCAAGGGCACAGGGGAAGAGCAGGAGAAACTGAAAGAGGTAAACTCAAGATACTTGATAATATCAATGCCTGAAGACTGACATGCTGCAGTTAGTTCCTGATCTGTCCCAATTTAAGGTCAAAATAATCTGGTTATTAACGCAAGAATAATTGTCTTGTTTCAGGGCAGATTTGCTGTGAGATTTGCCTTATCAGAGCCATTCTGTCCAGAGCTGATAACAGAGGAGGTCAGTTCTGTGAGGACCTTGGCTGTCAGAAATGTGGGTCTGCAAGGTCCTAGAATCACAGAAAGTCCTGAGCTGGAGAAGACCTGTCAGGATCATCCAGTCCAGCTCCTGGCCCTGCACAGAACACCCCCAAAAGTAACAACATGTGTCTGAGGGCAGTGTCCAGACACTTCCTGAGCTCAGATGGGCTTGGTGCTGAGTCCACTTCCCTGGGGAGGCTCTTCCAGTGCCCAATCACCCTCTGGGTGAAAGAGTTTTTTCTTGATATCCAACCTAAACCTCCCCTCACTCAGCTCCAGCCCTTTCCTCAAGTCCTGTCACTGGTCATGAGAGTGCAGAGATCCACACCTGCCCCTCTGCAACCCTCAGGAGGATGGTGCGGACCATAAAGAGCTCTGAGCTCAGTGTCCTCTCCTCCAGGCCAGATGCTCTGCTCCAGAGCTCCACAGTTTCAAAGAAACTTCTCCACAGCAGTAGCACACATGGCACACATGATCACAGGTTATGTCATTGTCCAGTGGAGGGCTTCAAAGACAGGAGAATCCCTCTTAGGAGGACGGGCTGAGGTAGCTGGGCCTGGTCAGCCTCCAGAAGACTGAGGGGGATCTTATCGCCATCTAAAAGCAGCTGCAGGGAGGTTGTGTAGCAGGGCATTTCCCCACCCACAAGAGCTCATCTGCTGTTTAACTGGTCAGATAACTCAAACAGGACAAGCTCTCCTGTAGAGTTATTTTGGTCCCAAGGGGTTAATACTGTTCTGGCATCTCCCAGCTGCCCAAAAACATCTTACTGTTGGAGTGCAATCTGGAAGACAAGCTGGATTTCAGACAGGCACATCACTTTACAAACTTTATAAAGCTACATCAAACTCCCACAAAGCAGAAATATTCTGTGCATTCCATGGAAATGTCAGGAATTTCTCCTGTGAGTAGGGACTCTGCTTTGTGGTTACTCCTGTGGGGTTAAATGAAGGAATCTGTACATTATCATCATTTCTGTGGTGAGTTACATTTGATTCCTAATTAATTCTATTTCTTTTGCTAAGTTTAGTATAGCTACCTTGATATATTGCACTGTATATGTAACATTTTATGTTATGCTGTAATCTACTAGTAGATCTTTAGGTTTATACTGTGTAGTAAGTAAATCTGATTAAGATCTTTCATCTGCAATCTCTCGTCTCTTTGCTAAATAATTCATTTTTATAAGCAGACTTGATTTGCCATCATTAAAAGTTGCAGGCCAGAGTGATTAAATTTAAACTGTTTCCAAAATCTGAGGCTGAGGCATGGCTTGTCTGAAGCTCCCACTGGCAGGGGGTCAGTGATCGGACAAGCTGTGCTCAGCAAAAAGGCACTATGCAGAAACTGATGCACAGGAAATCCCACCTGAATATCAGGAAAAGTTTCCCAGGATGTTCGAGATATTAACAGATATCCACAGCCTCAGGCTACGGAGTCAAGTCTGGAAAAGGAGATCCTGAGCTTTATGTGTGTGGTTTGTCTTTATCCCCTGCCAGTTTGGGCACAGAAATAGAAATCATTTGGAATCTAATCTGACTCCAGACCCAGGCATTTATTTGCAGGTGTCTGAATTCCTACCAAAGTCAAAACTAATCCAAAGTTATTTGACTCTGCTGACCAAATCTGCTGAACTGTGTAGCTGGCATCTATAGGGCATAGTGACAACTTCAAATGTGGACATTTGGCTAATTTAATTGCTAAATTCAATGTTTAGCACAGTTTTACATGCCCAGGAGTGCTGTACCTGCCTTACACGTGCCATTCCAAAATAATGAGTGCCTCTTGCAGCAGCTGTGGCTCCCAGTTGTATGTCAGAAGTGTCATTCCTAATTATTAGGAATCCATGCTAAAAATCACTTGGTAGATGTTGAACCCATCATTCACAGAGTACATGTAGTGAGTCCAAGGTGAAATAAATTGTTCCCTAACAACAGAATTTCTGATTTTTTCTCAAAATCTCTGTTTGTCCAACCTTTAACAACTACCACTGAATCACTGCTCCTAAACTTTGGTACAGTGAAAGTAAAGATGCAATTAAAACATCAATCCTGCCCTGCATTATAAGAAGAAAATTAAACATCCCCTCAGTATAAATCCTTCAAGTCATATGGTACATTATTTTCTAATCACATTAACAGTGATAGAAAATATATCTCAAATACACTTTTATATTTTAAATCAGAGATGAGATTTGAAAAAATGATGAATTAAATCTCTTATTGGTGACTCATTTTCATTTTTAAATAATACTAAAAATATTATAGATTTTTCAGTTTTAATAAATTTTTTGGTACAAAACAAGATGTGATTAAAAACAAACATCTCAAACTTCTGCAAAGGGTTATACTTCATAATTTTTCTGTGGAATTACAAACTCTCAAGAGAAAAATTCATATGACATCAAATGAAGAACACTGTACTTTCATGATATTTATATTTACAATTATTTCCAGGAATGAAGGATTCATTTAAGGAGTAATTCATGTCCTTAACTTTCCAAAATCATTTACATTTTGAAGATTTAATAAAAAAAAAATTTATTAACAGTTACAGAGCATTACAGTAATTAGGTTCTTCAAATGCCTAGACTTGGTCTAACATATTTAAAACAATGGCTCTAAAATTAAAGAAAAATCTTTGAGGCAATGGAGCAGGAATTCAATTTGGAACACCTCTTTTTTTTTTCCAATAACAATATCAGAATTAATAATCAGTACTCATTAATTTCCTCCACATTATAGCCTGAACTATGTTCTCTCCTTTCTCCAAAGAAATTTACTAAACATTTACAGGAAATAAATGCAAACAGATGAAAATTTAGTCTTTTCAGTTCTCTCAGTAAAATCAAGCTCTTGAATATTTCTCTCTTGTTCAAAAAGTCAGAAGTATGTAAAACATAATTTTAAAGTTTCTGAAAAATAGCAAGGAAAAGAAAATGGAAAAAAAACCCCAACGTTTATTTATTTAAGAATTTCTTAAGTAAGTGGAAGAAGTTTCCATCCAAAATGTTAACATAGCTTCTAACACTCCCTCTTACCGCTGAAAATCTCCACTCTTCTTCCTCTTTCCTCCCCAAAAGCTGAAGCATATCTGGAAATTAATTTAATGAACAAGAATTTGGAGTGAAAAATACCACTGCAAACACCTGAAGCAATGCAAATATTCTATTTCATTTCCACACTAGATTAGTTTTTCTCCATTTTTTCTTCAGGGCTCTTTTCACCTCCTTATTCCTCAAACTATAAATGATGGGATTCAGTAAAGGAGTCACCACAGAATAAGAAAGTGAGAGGAATTTATCCACAGCTGCACAGTAGCTGTATTTTGGCCGCAGATACATGGAGCTTGCAGTGCCATAAAAAAGAGTCACGACCAAGAGGTGTGAGGAGCAAGTGGAAAACGCTTTCTGCTGGCTCTCAGCTGATGCCATCTGAAGAATTGTGGAAATTATACGAACATAGGAATAAATTATCAGTAAGAAAGGACTCAGAATAGCAAAGACAGCCACCACAATGACTTGGATTTCACTTGGAACAGTGCTGCCACAAAGCAGGTCCAGGAAGGGCTGGATCTCACAGAAGAAATGGTCGATGGCAGAACCACACAGAGGGGAGCCGAATGTTATGAGGGTGTGAATTAAGCCCACTGCAGTTCCACAAATGTAACTCCCAGCAACCAGGCTTCTGCAGATCCTGCTGCTCATGATATTTGTGTAGTGCAAGGGGTAGCAAATTGCAAAATAACGATCCAGGGACATGGCAGCTAAGAGAAAACATTCGGCGACTCCAAAGAAAAGGAAGAAAAACATTTGCATTGCACATCTTGTCTTGGAAATACTTACTGTTCCCACCATCAGGTTCTCAAGAATGGTTGGGATAATGACTGTCAGATAGCAGATATCCAAACAGGACAGCTGGGTGAGGAAGAAATACATCGGGGTATGAAGGGTGTTATCACTGTTTATTACGAAAGCTATCACTGTGTTAGCTATCAAGGTGAGAATATAAAGTGATAATAAAACTACAAAGAGCAAAGGGTGCAAATGAGAGATTTCAGAAAAACCCAGGAGCCTGAATTCACTCAATCCACTGAGGTTCCCAGGGATCATCTTTGGTGCCTTGTAGAACTCTCTTCACTTTAGTGTTCAGCAGCTGGTGAAGCTACAAATAGGCAAATCTGCAGTCAAAATACAACTGCCTGCTTGAACAGACAAAAGGATGACAACAATTTAGAAACTATACAGATTTTGAAAAGATCTTCTGAACAGATTATAAAAGTTTCTAAAGAAAATAAGGCAGTCTTATGCATTTATTTTTGTCTTTATTTTTGACTGATTCTTCTTTCATAGTATTGCCTTCAAAGTTTACATATTCACTACTGTCTTCAAATGCTCAGCTACCATTTTAACCCTGTAGAAAAAGAAAAAAAAAATTATGGCAGATATATTTTTATGCACTAATCAGTTCAAGTCCCAAAATCATCAGTAGCAAGATTAGAATATAACAAAGGTAATTTCTCTGTTACCTGTTGTGGAGTGTGGTGGAAGAAGAGGAAGGGAAAAAAAAAAAAACTAAATTATGAGGTCTCCAGAAAAGCTTTCAACTTTGAGCACTCTGCAGTGAAGCAGAAGAGAGGCTTTTCCACAGCTCTTTATGCTATATATACATGTATTTATAAAGTCCACTGAGACTGGCTAGTGCTGATTGGAGCAATAAGGAACAGTTGTTAGAGGCTGGATAAATGTGATGAGCATATGATGAGCTGACTCACAGCCACCTCTGGTTTTACATAACCTGGAAAGCATTTTTTATAAGCCCAGATATCCTACAGAAATATCAAGATCTGATCTTACTTTGCAGTAATTACTATTACTTTATATTGTGGCCAAATTAATGACAGAGTTGCCACACAGGCTTACCACACTTGTGCTTTCTCAACAAAATGTGAAGGTGAAGCAAAGCTGCAGTCCACATTTGTTTGGGGATAAGGGACAAAAGATTCACTCATTACCAATCTTATTTTTTCTTGTATCCTTTTAAAAACTCTTTTTTTATTTAGCTGTTGTTTTGTTCATTATGTGGTTTCTTATTCAGATCCATCAGCTGCCCCACATCATCTCTCTCACCGCAATACCCCTTTCAATGCCAAAGAGATTGAGTACAAATTGTATTACTGGCTGATACTCACATTTCCAGTGTTAAGACACCTCATTCAGCCTGATCCTTTTTTCCCCGGCTGTAGGACTGTCTTTTATCCTTAGCCATTGACTGTAGAGTCACCTCTGAAACCACCACATCCTGTGAACAGCACAAAGTGATTTTGTAGGGAAGAGGCACCTAATGTGAGGTAGGTGTCTTCTGGATGGTAAGTTAAGTGACAGCTTGAAAGTGTAGTATCTTTGTTTAATTAAACAGAAACATAATAAAGACATAAATTATTGTCCACAGAAGAAAACCTCTGAAGAAATCTGAACCCTATCTGAGATGGCAGGAGGTGTTCTCCCATGGCAGGCCTTTCCTGCACCATTAATTAGAAAATAATACGACCAGAGTTACACATGAATTATGCACAAGTTCTTTCCCCCTGCAAAACCTTAAAAGCCGTTTTCCTGTGTCTCTTTGTAGTTTGTCTACATATGAATTTTTTATCCCTTAATTTAGGCAAGATCAGGCCCAAGACCATGAAAGGTCAGATTAAAATAGATATGCAACTGTTCTCTAGGTATTTCTTAACAGTTTTTTTCCAGGACCTAGGAGGAGACCCAGAGAAAGAATTGTGTTGTACCTGAAAGTGAGAAAAAAATAACTGACTCCTACAACTGCAGCAGTCAATACCCAACAGACTCTTTTCCTCTGGGAAAACAGACATAAATATTAAGACTTGTGATGTGGCTTTACCTAAAACATTAACCACAGATTTCTCCTACTGCCAGGTGAGCTACTTTATTATATTTCATTCTTCTGTCTCTTCTTTCAGATGTTATTTTCCTCTGGCACCTACACACGTTGGACTTCTCCTTCAGGGAGACTTATCAGCCTATGAAGTAAATGGATTATTTGAATAGAAGATCAATTCCAAGATATTTCTGTATTCTTGAAAAAAACTGCTACACCTGACACATGTCTGGGACAAATGTTATTTCCTGGGATGCAATCAACATTCTTCAGTACTTTTTGCGTGGTACTGGAGACAATATGTGGGATTATCTGTGTTCATTAGGAAATAATTACCTGGAATTCATTCTTTCCTGGAATGGAGCCCCACCCAGACAGCCTGACAGCCTGAACTCAGATATTAAACTGTGGTTTAAGGTTATTCATCAAATCTCTCTGTTCTCCATGTGTGTTGGGTGTGTATTTTTTGAGATGTCACCAGAGTCTTATGTTCCCATTAGAGTCCTGATTGTAGAGGAAACATTTCCTCTAATGTAAAGAAGTTCTGAGAAGGGATTTAAACATGCAAATGACTTTGCAGGAACTTTTAGCATATATGTATGAGTTTCAGGAAATGCAAGAAATCTGTGCAAATTACACAGATTTAAACCAGTCTGTTAGCTAGCTGTGGTGTGTGCAACTGGAGGAGATCCCTGCTGAAATCACATAATGCCACTTTCTAATACTAAAATCACAGTTTTAAGGAGTTTTATTCCTGACTTTCAGTGGCAAAAACACAATTCTACCATCTGTTAATGGTGGTGCTCTGCAGAACTGGAGTCCACTGACTGTCTGGAAGAGTGAACCCCCACTTCAGTTTGGGTGCTTTTCCATCATTTGATTCTGCTTGCTACATGAGAACATTCCTTAATGCTACCTAGAGTGAAGATAAATTCTTTTCCCTGTTGATGTCCACATCATCACAATTAAAAATGAGTTGCCCTTGATTTATTTCCCTAGTCACTCTCAGATTGAGCTGTTTATGGTATCATGAGGAAGTATGCAGACTCTAGGCTTTGCTAAGGCACTGCTATTCCTCTACATAACCAGCCTTGGCTTTATGATCCTCTGCTGCCAGAAACTTCCCCTGCTCCTGCCACTGTGTATGACTGTCTGCTGAAACACTCCCACTTCAAACCACACTGGTGTCTGTACCCATATTTCATTTCTGGGTCACACCATCAGTGTGACTCTGCTGTAGA
>VXBU01017979.1:235865-255531 GCA_013400315.1 Bombycilla garrulus | reverse complement strand
TTCTCCCTGCAGCCCTTCCTTTCCTTTACCACTGTTTTGAGTGATACCTATCCACTTCCCATTGTGGCAAAAGGAAAATCACTTTTCCACTTTTGCCATTTCATAGAATCATCAAATCATAGAATAGCTCGAGTTGGAATGGACCCATAATTCTCAGCCAGTCCAGCTCCCTGCTCCTTGCAAAAGTTATCAGTGAATGGAGAAGAGACACGCTCCAGACAAAGTTCATTAGAGAACCCCTCCTGCCAAGTCAGCAGGTACAGAAAGGGCACTTTTGTTTCCTAAACTCCTCAGAGAGGAGTCTGCATGCAGCTGCATCCCATCCCAGCCCCAGACTCTTCAACAGTTTCTATCTAAGGGGTTACAGAAGTGTAATTGAGCCTGTCCACAACTTTGTCCCGTGGGATTAAAGATGCCAAACCAAAACTATTTATATAAATAAAATGAAATCTTTATTGAAATTCATTGCAACAATTAAACAAAAGAACTTGACCAGAACTATTTCCTACATAGCATGGGTAGTCATAACTAGTAGTGTATAGTAGGGTAATAGTACAGTAGTATAGTAGTATAGAGTAGTAGTATATAGTAGTGTATTATACAGTAGCATAGTATATAGTAATATAGAATATAGTAGTAGTATATAAAAGTAGTATATAGTAGTACAGTAAAAAGTAGCATAGTGATATGGTATAGTATCTATAGCATCTATTTTTGATGCAATAGAGAAGCAATTCTATTAAATCTAGCAAAAGAGTTATTAAGCAGAGATTGATGTTAGCCTTGCAGCACCTGTGAGCAAATCTAGCAATAGCAATAACTATCTACATTTTGGAATAACGAAAATCTAACTAAAGCCTATAGCCTAGCCATTAGCATCACCATCCATTTAAATTATTCGTTCCCTCATGTTCGAGAAGGTATTTTTTTGCTAATTGCAATGCTAATCTTCCATTGTGCTTCAGCCAGGACCAAAATCTGGCAGCAGCACTCCTAGAGCTCCCCGAGTGCTGCTCAGACACTTTTGGCTGAGGCTCGGAAGCCCCTCCTCTTCCTCGCTGAGGGTTGGTAGGCCGTGCGCTGCACAAAATGGCTGCGGAGATCATAGCTCAGCTCTGGAGATTCCCCCTGCTCCTGAGCAGCCCTGAGCACAGGAGCCTGCTTCACGCTGGTGTTGGAGGGCCCTGAAGCTGCTTGATTCCCTGGGGCTTTGTCACTGTGTGGAGGACTTGTCCTCCTCCTCTTGCTCTTCCTCAGAGAGGCTATGGAGGCCCTCCTCTTCCTCGCTGAGGCGTGGTGCTCTGTGCGCTCCACTGAGTGCTCCACACAGCTCCTCTGCTCCCCCTGGCAGGACTGGGACTGCTCCGGAGCAGCCCTGAGCACAGGAGCCTGCTTCAAGCTGGAGCTGGAGGTCCCTGGAACCGCACTATGGACAGGGGTTTGGTCACAACATGGAGAATTTGTCATCAGCCTCCTCCTCTTCCTCGGTGAGGACCTGTGCTCCATGTACCCCACGAAGCGGCTGCGGAGCTCGTAGCTGCCCACCACGCACCTGCTCATCTCTTTCTGCCTCAGCAGTTCTTGCTCCCCAGCAGCCCTGGGGGCACAAGTGCGCTGCAGGCTGCTCTTGGAAAGCCCAGAAGCTGCCCCATCCCTGGGAGCATGGCCACGGCTTGGAGGGCCCGTTCTCCTCCCTGTGGAGTGGCCACGGTTCAAAGTGTCCACGAGGCACCTGCGGCCGTTCTTGTGCTTCAGAGTGGATCTGCTCCATGCCCGCTCCTCGACAGGGTCTTCCGTGCCCATCGCCATGTCCTGGAAAGAGAGCTGTGCAGGGTTCCTGCCCTTCTCTCCTGGAAGGGCCAGAGTCAGTGGGCAATCCCCCAGAAGTTCTAGGAGGGGACATTTTAGAGCCTCCCAAAGGCTCTTCTGGAGGGTGGCCAAGGCCAAAGGGACAAAGGTGCGCACATGGGATGGATGCGGGTGGGATGCTTTGAGAGGAAGCAGCATTGTGGCTGTGAACAATGCTGCACAGTGGGAGGGGGAAAAGGAGAAATGCTGAAATCCTCCTCTGGTGGCCTGACCCTCCTCCCCAGAGTTACCTCCATGATGTGAGGCAGACCCTTTGGACCAGAAGAGGACACCTGCTTGCTGCTGGCTGCCCGCTGATGGGGGAGGGAAAGGGCAGAAGTTGATGCCTGAGAGGAAGATGCACTTTCTCCAGTCTTCAGATCAGAGCATCTGGAGGAAAAATGAGTGATCTCAGTTTAGGGCTGTTGTTGCAGCCTCCTCTGGGGTTCAGTAATTTTCTTGCAGAGGTTTCTGTGACAGAGAGAAGACTCAACCCAGGTCACTAATGGAAAGTTCAGCTACAGTCTTCCCACCCAGTCTGCTCCTGTCCCAGCAAACTTCATCTTTATACCTTCTACAGCCTCCATTCCATAAATTCACAGACTTGTTTGGGTTGGAAGGGGCCTTAAAACTTGTTTTGTTCCACCCCCCTCCCATGGGCAGGAATACCTTACAATAGACCCTGCCCTCTGAGGACACTTTGCCCAGAACCTGGAACCAGCCACTCTGTGACATCAGCCCCAGGGCTGCAGGTGCCACAGGCAATGCAGCTGCTGCAGGCACTCGGCTCAGCGGCTGCACTGCAAGAGACAAGCTTTTGTTTGTCAGCTGACAGATGCCGCTGGCAGTGATGAATCTGCTGTGCCTCTTCATCCTGCTGGCTGTGTACAGGTCTGCACATGGCACCTGGGACACCTGCAGGTATGGCCCCAGGCTCTGGGGGGGTGCTGGTCCCTCATTGCCACACCCCAAACCCCATGTGGGAACCTCCTTGGCAGCACCCAGGTGCTGGGGTGGAAGGGCCCAGCGTGAGCACAGAGGCTGCAGGGCAGGGCAGGGCAGTGATGACCTTCTGCTTCCAGAGGGACCTGTGGGCACCGACCCGTGGCTTCTGACTACGACTCCATAGCTTCTGAGCACAGCATCGTGGCTGGCACAGGTGCCCAGCCAGGGGCCTGGCCCTGGATTGTCAGCATCCAGGACCCCAAGAAAACCGGCACTGGCCACACGTGTGGAGGGTCCCTCATCGGCCCACAGTGGGTCCTCACAGCAGCCCACTGCTTCCTCCACGCCAGGTAAGGAGGAGCAAGGAATGAGGGTATCCCCAGCACACAAACAGCTGCTCAGCCTGCAGCACCACAAGCTGCTCCCCTGCTCTTTCCTTGCAGTGTGCCCAGTGCCTCGGCACTGAGAGACTGCTCAGAAGGCTGGGCTTGTGCCTCTGCTGCCCAGCAGCCTCCAGTGTGGCATTCCTGGAGCCTAAGGCCTGCTAGGGCAGTCACACTCCTCATTGCTTTACTTTCCTCTTTGCCTTGGGAAGCAGAAGGCAGGGAAGTGCTGAGCTGCCACAGTGATGCCTTTTGGGACTACCTAAAAGCAGAGGCCAGACAAAATTAAGATAATAGAAAGCAGTTGTATTTATTGAGTATAGTTATTTATTGAAGGCCCTTCATCTACATTTCAGGCAGACAAAGCTCCCCCAGGGGCTACACCCAAAAAATGGTTGCCAGGTCACGGGTTTTCACACTTTTATAAGTTTGGTCCATTTGCATTTTGAGGGTTAGTCTTCCAATTACAGCTTCAGGTAATGAAGTCCTTTACCCCCAGTTTGCTCCCCCCTACTCACTTTGGTTTACATTTCTTGGGGCCGGAGGCAGTGAGGTGTCCTTGATTGCCAGGCCTGGAGAGGAATTGTATCTGAGCAGGATGGGAAAGCAGCAGCTCACACCGTACATGGAATTTAGAGTTATAGGCTAAAGAACCGCAGGATTACAAATAGATGAAAAATAGAAAAGCTGAAATCCTAAGGCATCACCAGCACGTGGCTCTCTCCTCTCATCCCTGGGTCTGCCTTGCAGCAACATCACCATGTGGCGCGTGCTGATCGGGGCCACGCACCTGGCTCAGCTGGGCCCCGAGGTGCAGGTGCGCTACGTCAGGCGGCTCCTGGTGCACCAACACTACACGGCGGAGTCGCAGCAGAACGACATCGCCCTGCTGGAGCTGGACCAGCGTGTGGAGTGCAGCACCTACGTGCAGCTCGCCTGCGTGCCCAACGCCTCGCTCACTGTGTCACAGCTGAAAACCTGCTACGTCGCTGGCTGGAGTTCCGCCAGCGCTAAAGGTGAGTTCCCAAAAAGGGCCCATGCCCTGAGGGCGAGCTGGGCACGCTGGGAAAATGGGCTGGGCTTCCTGATGGCAGGGACCAAAGTCAGGCTGTAGATGTATGTCTCTGGAGAGATGGACCTGGCCTGCTCCAAAGAGGCAGGCAGAAAGGACACAGCGCTTCAACAGCTGCTCCAGAAGCAAAGCCAAGCCCTAGGGAAGGACTTCACCCCCGGACAGGGGAGTGGAACTGGCAAGGAGCTGCTGGGTGCTGACTCCCTCCTGTGTCACAGCCCAGGGTGTGAGTGATGTCCTGCAGGAAGCCAAGGTCCGTCTGCTGGATATCCAGCTGGTGAACAGCAGCCGCTGGTACGCCGGGAGCATCCACACCCACAACCTGTGTGCCGGCTACCCCCGGGGTGCCATGGACACCTGCCAGGTAGGAGTGCTGGGAGCCAGCCAGACTCAGCAGTGAAGCTACCCCATCACCACCTGCTTACTCTGGCAAATCACTTTTCCACCCCTGGGTGCCCTCCACTGGTGAAGTTTCCTTGCCAAGTGCCCACATTCCCCAGGCCTGCCCCTCTGCCCAGAAAGCTCATCCAGTGCTCTCGGCAGCCCAGAGGTCCAAATTCTGCCCATCCAGGATCACTGTGCAGATACAAGAGGGGGCCTTCACAGACACTCACCCTGCTCCCAGCTAAGTTTCTGGAGACTCCAGCACCAGAGCAGAGCCTTTTTGTGCCAGGGACACAGCTGTGGCAGGACCTGCAAGAGTGAAGCAAGCCTCCAGTGCTGACAGCAGCCACCCAACAGCACCCTAATGCTCTTTCCTCTGCTGCAGGGCGACAGTGGAGGGCCTCTGGTGTGCAAAGATAACCATGCCAGCTACTTCTGGCTCGTTGGAGTGACCAGCTGGGGAAAAGGCTGTGCCAGAGCAAAACGGCCAGGAGTCTACACCTCCACTCAGCATTTCTACAACTGGATCCTGGTCCAGATGGGCCTGTGCCCGGATGCAACAGCCACTCCAGCACCAGAACCAACCTGCATGTCAACCCTTCTTGAGCAGCCAGAGCCAACACCAACAGAGCCAGACTGCTGTACTCCCACTCCATCTCCACAGCAAACTATAACCCCCACTCCAACACCACAACCAATCTTCAGCTCAACCCCCTCTGAGCAGCCAGAGCCAGCACCAACAGAGCCAGACTGCTGTACTCCCACTCCATCTCCACAGCCAACTGTAACAGCCACTCCAACACCACAAACAACCTTCAGCTCAACCCCCTCTGAGCAGCCAGAGCCAACACCAGCAGAGCCAGGCTGCTCTATGCCCACTCCATCTCCACAGCCAACTGTAACAGCCACTCCAACACCACAACCAACCTTCAGCTCAACCCCTTCTGAGCAGCCAGAGCCAACACCAGCAGAGCCAGGCTGCTCTACACCCACTCCTGCTCACACAACTGTGACAGCCACACCAGCACCAGAGCCAGCCTTGACCACAACCCACTCTGAACAGCCAGTGCCAACACAACCCCTCTTGCCCACTCCACATGTGTACCAGATGCTGGTGCAATTCTTATCTCGGATGCACCAGATGCTGCTGGAACTCATGGGAAAAAAGACATGAGCAGCAGGATGAACAGGATCCAGTGCAGGCTGCAGTGCACCATGACCATTTCATACTGCTGATCCAAAGGCAGCCTCAGGGTCAAAGGTGTCTTCTCTCCTGCCCATCTTCTTCCTCTGCATGCCCACAAATGCCAAAATCGATTTAGTTGTGGAAATAAAGTTGCCTATTGCCACTGTTAGCATGTGTTTGCAGTCCAGTTAAGTCTCCTGTGAAAGACAGGGAGTCCCAAGCCAGGCAGCAGCAAAGCAGAGCTGTGATGAAAAAGGGAATACAGGTCACAGGGGGCTCCAGCTATTGAGGACAGCAGTTGGGAACACTGTTATGCTGCCCATCAGTGGGATCCCTGGGGGTGGGACTTGAAACTGGACTCTCTTGTGAGTCAGGAGACACCGTTCTAGAAAGATTCAAGGCCCAAGATTGGCCAGGCACAGGCTGAGGAGGAGTTCCATAGGCAGGAGCAAGGAGTTCTGAGACAGCAGAGCATTGTGCCACCCCCACATTGTGATGCATGAACTGTCCACAGCTCCCCTGCAGACACTGCTGGCACTCCACATCTGTCACACACACAAGGAATATTTTGGCAAGGTGCCTCATGTTCCCCTACACTGAGCATCTTTACCACTCTTTCTCTGAAGAAGCCACATCTGTGTGCTAAGTCAGGAAAGCAAGCACTGAGTTATCTTCCAGGTAAAGTTAAAACATCTCAGAATCTCCTCAGTGTCCTTAAGTGTTTTCAGAGTCTTCTCCTTCTGCTTCTGAGGCTGTATGTGCAAGGCTGAGATCTCTGTCACCCTGAGAAGAAGAGGTCCATGAACCATTCCAAAATCACAGCACACGATCATCTGTTCAAGAGCCAAGCAGCTCCCCAAAGCAGAGCAGAGAAAGTCAGGCAAGAAAGGGGCAGGCAAGGCTCAGTGGGGGACAGATATCCAAGGCAAGGCAAGAGAAGGGAGGGGTGGGCAAGGCAAGGGAAATGTACTGCCAAAAATTCCAGAAGCCCACCTCTGAAAAGTAGAAACCGCATGCCAAATAGACAATTTCAGGAGAGCACCTTCAAAGGATGGATACCAACTCCATAATTGTGCAAGGCAAAGAAATGCTTCCACAGCAAATATGCCAGGACAGAAAGCTGTTGTGCCATTAGGAACCTTCTTACCTGCACCTGAAACACTGGGGCTAGCTGGGCTAGCTTCTTTCCTTCCTGTTCACAAAACACTGTCATCCTCTTTTAGGAAGTTACCAACCAAAAGCTGGATACCACCTCAAGTATTGAATACATCCAGGAATGACAAATCAAACGTGTAGAGCCAGAGTCTGTCACCCTGTGCTCCCCTGTGCCCACGGGCACTTGGCATCCTGGCTGGCTTAAGTACTCACAAGCCCATATTGTAATTACCCTAATCCTAAATCAAACCCCCAGGCCTAATGCTAACCCCAACCCTAAACCATAACCTTTAACTAACCCCAAACCCTAATCATAACCATTTACCCTAATCCTAACGACCTTATCCCTAATCCTTTTCTTTCTTAGTACTGCTTTTTATCACTAGGTGTCAGCAGTGTCAGCGTGCCTGAGTGGTTTTCTGTTTCGTTTGGGGTTTGGTGAGGTTTCTTTATTGGTTTGGGGTTTTTTGTTGCAGTACTGCTTTTTGTCATTTGGTGGTGGTAGGGAGGCAGGGCACCTGCCTAGAATGTGTTAATTCAACATTTTAGGTTATTTTTATGTACTCTGTATAGATCTACACTCCCTCATTCTCCTATTCTGAAGTGCTCTGGGGCCCAATTAATTTTTCTGTAAGTTAATATTCTTTGTCAGTGTCTACAGAAATGAAGAGGCTTACAGGTTTAATTGTTCTATAAGTAGTGGTGTAAAAAAATTCGAGTCCACAAGAATCACATTCAGTAGACAAGCAAATTATAAGAAACAAGAAACTACAAAAAAAGGCCAGAAAGTTGACACCAGGAAAGATGGGAAAGTAGAATACAGAGCAAGCACTAAGAAGATTAAGAGAAAGTAAATTAGCAAATATGTATTAGAAATATGAATATCAAGAACCACACAGGTTCCCTCCAGTTTATTCTCTGCTGTCCTGGAGGTGTCAGCTGGTTTGGTCTGAAGGGTCTTGAAGGACCAGCTGGCTTTTTTCTTGTTTACAATGCATTTTGCTTTTTAATTCCTTTTTATGCTGCTTTGGGGTGTAACCTCCTTTTTTTGGAGGGGCCCTCACTTGCTCCCCAGCACTGTCCCAGTGACTCTGGGGTTCTCCCATCACCCTCCCAGATTTCCCCAGCTCCCCATTTTCGCTCACCCCCAAAAGAAGGCACAAAATGAGTGAAATTGCCCTGGGCAGCACCTTGCTGATCCAACAATCCAATAATCCAACCTCATAATGCCATTGACATCTGTACCTGCCCCAGCCCCACAAAGGGAGGGAAGCCCCCAGGCAGGTGAAGCCTCCCCAGTTCCTGCCCCACAGCAGAGAGGGAGAATGCCCAAGGCTGAGGCCTCATCTCCTGGAGCTGCTCTGCTCTCAACACACACATGCACATCCAGTAAAGAACGCTTGAGACCCAAGTGGATGTAATTTTATTTTATACTAATTTTGGCAGCTCTGGAGAGTAGGGAAAGTCATCATCATTTAAGACTTCATGCTGTCATCTAAATAGTCCATACAAATACAGTTGATAAATGAAAAGACAGATTTTAGCACATAGGTATTGTTGAAATTCGTGTTGAGAACAGATCAACAATGACAAACAGCACATCTTATCCCTGCATAAAATAGCATTTTCCAGTTTCACACTGTGGACAGAACAAAAGCAAGAAATAGTGAGTTCTGCAAGCCAAGCTATTCCTAGCTTGGGTACATCACTTTACCATCAAGGAATGCACTGCCTAACAATATGAGTGAATTTTGACTGAATTTTTTACATTTGACTGAATTTTGTCCACGTAACAAGAGCAGGATTTGATCCTTCTATTAAAGAGTGCTTTGCTGGTGCTCTAGTGATGAACATCCAGTATGCTGAGCTACTAAACACTGCTTACAAAACAGCAGGGTGTGTTTATAATCACTACCAACCAGGAAAGAAAAAGCCTCTCTCACAGACAGAGGTGGATTGAGCTGAATAGCAATAAATATCAAATCTACAATTTACTGAAAATTGTATATAAATGGAGAAGGCAAACATAACAAAATGAAAATTAGCAACATCAAAGACTACCATTAATCAGTAAAACTCTGAGATGTGTAATGATGGAGCATTATTTAGCACTTTGCTTTTATTTATTTACGTACTATGCCTCCAAACTGAAATTTCATTTAGTTGCAGTACAAAACACGCCATGAAGCTGAGACTGATCTCAAGTTTCCTTCACAGTGAGTGGTGATATGGTCATTACAATTCAGCATGTGATCCACCAAATCAAATGCTGAGGTCTAATTTCGGACTGAATAAATGATCCTCACGTGGGTCAAATGAGCCCAATGGTTATTGCACACTGCTTCCTCTACCTGAATGATCATGGGTGAGACACTGGGAGCACAGAGGGAGCATGCCACAGTCACTGGGGTAGAAGGATGCACCAGGAAGGCCTCCTTCCAAAGGGGTCACTGAGAGAGAGCTGCACTAGGACTGAGCAGTGCCACATATTCCTCTTGTGTTCTGCTGTTCTGCACATCAGGAGAAGTCCAGGACCTGAGCTGCACAAAACCAGGTTTCAGCTGCTGTTACACCCTCTCTGTGACAAGGAACTGATCCTTGCTTTGTGAAAAACCATCTGCATCCATGGAAGACAGAGTAGCTTTGCAATGAGCAGGCTGATAAATATCATCAGGGCAGGAATCTCTTTGGCATGACAGGGTAACCTTACTGCCCCTCCAAGTCCTGTTATGCTACCTACACTGGATCTGGACAGAACAATTATACAAAAAGCATAATTCTTCCTGGAAGAAGCAAAGCCAAGTTGTGACTTTCCTGTGAAACAACCCTTTCAGGGCAGCAGTTTATCAACAACAATTTCTGTTTCTTCAGCTCTTAAAAGAAGCAATCAGAGTCAGTTTTTCAAAGTTTGGCAGGAAAATTATCTTCCCATTTCACCTCTAGAGCGCCCATGCATGGAAAATTCTTCTGTAACTCGAGCTCGCTGGTAGACTGAGTCAGAGCCTTGGCATTTATTTTTAAGGCTTTCAGCTGCATCCTGTTATCACTGTCTTCACCATCAGAGACGGCACTTATTTCTTCAATTTTCAAGAGATCTCCAGTACTGAAAGTCTTCTCTGTGTTACTGGAACTCGTTCTCAGGGCTCTTGGTGGAAGGCCTTCCTTCCTCGAGCTGATCTTCTGAATTTTAGCAGGGAGCTTGTTCTTCTCTGCTGTAACATCAGCACACTCCAGTGGACACACCTGTTCTCTTTTGGTTTTCTTATCGGAAGGACTATTCAAGAGAGATGATTGGAGCAGGTTTTCTTCTTGCTCTTTCACACTGTAAGGAGGAGTGGGGACTTCAAACGTGGCATGAAACTGGGAATAATCGACACGGAAAAAGCCATCTTCCAGAGACATGACTGGGAGGAACCTGTGACCCCAGAGCACTTCATCTTCTGTGTATGAGGTCCTGGCTTGGCAGGTCATTCCTGTGTAAATGGACAAGAGCAAGCATTCCAATGTGAGCAAGCAGACTGGCACATGGAACAAAAAAATACATCACAAGGCTGACTGATAAAAACCAACTGCAGCCAGCAAGCCAAAAATTTTATAGATTCTAAAATGAGGTAATTGCTCCTAGACAATCTTCTGACAGTCAATGGAGAGCCTCTAATTGACTGACTAGTTTTTTATGCAAATTTTACAAACTTGCATCCAAGCCAAAGCAAAATGTAAAATTAAAACAGCATTAGCTTGAGTGCTGGCTTCAGCTGGGACAGAATTAATTTTCTTCACCGTGTCTAGTACTGAAAGCTTAAAATTCGGTCATCCCAAAGCTTCCCTTTTCCAGGCTGAACAATCCCAATTCAGCCTTGAGGGAGTTAGTAATACTGTTTCTTGGGAGAAAGAACTATTGCTTGGCAGAGCCTTACAGAATCCTTTGGCAAGGATCAGTTGCTGGGGGGACAATGCCAAATAAAAAATGTACTCTTGCATTTCTTCTATAGGCTGTGTTACTTTTTCTCCAAACAGTATGGCAAGACAAAAGCTGTGCAGAGACACTGGAGCTCTTTCATGCTCAGATACAGGCAGCATTGTAAACTCATTGAAGATTTTGTTCCACTTTTAGTGCAAAATACATCATTGGCAGATTTTTCATGTGGGAACTCACAGCTAAAATGTGTTCTAACCAAACTGGCAAATGTGTTACCATCTCACCACAACACCACTCACAATAATTTATATTAATATCCCAGGTGAGCAGAACTAAGATTTCCTGTCATGGTAGTCTCCAGGGGCAGAATTAGCAGTCAGTAAGCCCAAATCGTGATTTGCTCTCTGGTTACTGCCACATGCATTCTCAAATGTAAAATATCGCCCTTTAAATACCCAGACAGGTGATTGTATTAAGGGAGGTTATGAATGCATGCTCATCTAAAATCAATGGTTCAGTTGCAGGGTGAGATGAGGCCTGTGCAGGGATCTAAAGATGCCACAGTCAATGTGAAAGAGCATTCTGCCCCAGTGGATTGTGTGTTTGTTCAGGGCCAGAGAGTGGAGAGCAATCAGACAGAGATGACTGCACACAGCTGCACCAAAGGGACACCACCTTTTCAAGGCAGCTGCTAACCTTGTGGAAAGGATGAGAAGGCTCTCTGATTAATCAAAGTTTAACAGATCCTCAAATGAAGGAATGATCTGGACTTTAGCAGTACTCATGGATCACTGATGAAGAGCTCCTTATATAACTGGAACCCATTTTCACGGGATTCATAAAAGAATTGAGTCCTCAAAACAAAAGGTCACAAAATCAGCTGTCATCTGGACAACACCATACCCAAACTTAAAAAAGAAACAAAACTCTTCTCATATTTGTCAAAAATCACATTTGCCTACAGTCTCTGTGACTATGAGGTTTGTATTTGTGCTGTAAACTTAGATTTCTTATTCTGAATTCAATTCACTGCTAGCTAGGCTGAAAGGAATTTTGCAGCACTGGCAACTTTTGAAGTTCAATTTTCTTTCAGAGTGGTGGTCCTTCAACCAGAAGCCTCACGAAACTGTCGAGCTGCTCCACAAAGAGTGGCAGGCTGTGTGTCTTGCAGGCCCCTTTGGGAATTGGCAATGCAGAGCCCTGTGGGGAAGGGAGTCTCTATTGGCTGGTGAGAGCCCCTGAAGCTCTGCAGCATATGGCAGGATATGCTGGAGCATCCAGGACTAACAGCTGCCTCCCTAAAAATATCAGCACTGAGAACAAAGACTAAAAATCAGAGTATGCAGATGATTCCAAATCTTACCGGTTGTCTCAACAATTCCTTCAAGGATGACAACTATTTCAAATTGCTCACTCCTCAGTGATCTTTGTGAGAGACAGAAAAAGGGGCTCTCTGAGTTAATTTCGTGACAGATGGTTAAAGGGGAAACTAAGAACAGCTGGTCAGCTCCAGTTCCAAATCCAACATCCAGTTCACACTGGTCTAGTGGCAGAAATTCTCCCTCCGGTGTCTGTCGGGACTAAAGATAGAAAGATGGTTTAGTAATCACTGTGTGAGGCAAAACATAAAACCAATGCAATAAAGTTTAAACCTGCCTCTTCCATGACATTATCAGCTACATGTATTAGTTCTGGGGGCTTCATAATGGGAGATGTGAGTAATGCTAAATACTGGGGGGCTGCTGGCAAGAGCAATTTTGACTTTCCTTATTATGCCAGTAGATCTCATCACCACTTACAAACTTTACTGTGACATACATACATATATACATATATAGATTTATCTTTTTATACACTTTGTCAAAAATGTCACGTACCACACACTACATGCCTTGCAATGGATGTTCAACATGAATATCCTGTGGCAAAAGTTCCTGTTAACGAGACCAAAATCTGCAAGCTGTTGTTTGATTCTGTTGTTTGAATTCACATTCCATCATTTTTGTATGTCACTACCTCTTGTTTGGCAGACACTGGGATGTACTAACTCAGAGGTAAACACCACAGTAGTTGTACAGCACATCTGGTAAGGGGCCTTTTCACAAAACCACCTGAATTGATATTGATGATGCCACCATCCCTTGCATGTACCACCTACTGCAGATTGACCTGAACAGTCAACTGATTATTAAGCTAAGTGCCTCATTTTTCTTCAATAAAAATACTGATATGGTAGCTTCCCTCCACCCCATAGGGCTCCCTCCAAATTTTCTGGAATTCAAAGTTTAACTAAGAATTATATCAGCTGGCCAGGCAGCTCCTCACCTGATTGCTTTGAAGGTCTCTGGTGGAAATGGCCCACCAAAACCAGCAGCTTTGCACAGCTGATATAAATAATATTTAAAAACCTTTCTCCTTATTGCTTGATTAAAAAGCACTTAACTCTTCAAGAAGATGACTACTGATTATAAATTATAAATATATAAATGACAAATATATATATAAGTTATATTATCATAAATGAGTAAATAAATAGTTTTAATTTTGTTGTATTTGCATTGACAAAGGTACTGGTTCCACTGCTTGGAAACATTGAGAGCAAGCCAAAGGCAGCAGTTTTGCCATCAGCTTAGATCTGACTAGTGTTCTTTCAAGAAAGTTTCTGTCTTTAAAGAAAATCCCCAAGCAAATAGTCTGTCTTCATATTTTCTCCTCTTTTCACATGTACCTTCAAAATGCTGACTTTCTAACTGCCTGGTATTTACTGGAGATTGCATCCCCAGCTAGGCAGCAACTGGAACAGTTCCTTATTAAATACAATCCATTATTTCATTTATGTTTGTTTGTTTTGCTGCTGAGGAAGAAACATTCTTCCTGCCTAAGTAACTAAATTCTCCCCTGCACAGGAAGACAAGAATCAATTTTTCCTTTACTGATGAAGACAGAGAAAATATCAGCTGACTGCATGTGAAAGCATTTTCACAAATTATTTATGATTTGAAACATAGAAGTGCTATGAGATAAAAGCGATCAGCACCGCTGTTACAGACCAGCCATGGCAGTCTCTGTTATGTACAAAGAAAATCAGCTTCCTGCAAAAACATTTTTTCTCTGTTCCTGAGGCAAGCTGCAAAGCTCAGCTGCAGACCAGGGCACTGCTTTTGTGGCTGGCTGCTGTTCTTGCAGGGGATCCCCAAATGGATTCCCAGCTATGATCTTTGTTTCAAGGTAACAAACCTGTGTGAACCAACATCTAAATCTCAAATTGTCCCAAAGCTTCATCAAATACATTTACCTAGACAAAAACGTGCACTTTTGCACAAACTGCTGCCTGACTGACTTCAGAACTGTTTGTTCCATTTCTCTTTGTGGAAGAGTCTTCAATCAAATCCATTCAATAGTAAACAAATCCAGCGAGGATGATTAGAGGTAACAGATCTGGGAGAAAGCAGAAGGTTGTGTTTGAGGTATTCAGTATTTACATACAGGATTGATTTATGCAGGGCATGGAGGATTTTTAGAAGAAACTTGTTTGTTTAATAAAAAGTTAACCTGAATGAAGGGAGCTTAATAGCCCCAATAGGTTCAGTCTCCTAGCCAGTGACCTTTGGTTTTTTTACATATACAGCTTTATTCAAAAGATCACAAAAACAGAGGACTATAAAATATCAGGAATAAGTCTGGAAGGAACACTTGTGATTCTTTATTTTGACCATCCACATAACACAAAGACAAGTAAATTTTACAAATTAACACATGTTGAATAAGGGCACAATTACTTAGAAATGCCCTAGCTTGCAATTTAAATGTGGTCAGAGAGGGATAACCTAAAGGTCTCAAAGAATTTCTCCGAAGGTTAATTGTTTCACTGCTAAGGAAGAAAAAAGAAAAACAAAAAAAAAAGCTCCCATGTCTTTATTTTCTGCCACTGGATCTTCATTTCATCACCACTTAGTCTGTTTTAGTGTCTGAACAAATACATTATGCTCTTCAAATTTTCAATCCTATCCTTTATTCATTCTCTCTGCTTTTCTTAACCCTGTTTATGCATAAACATGCATATCTCCCTTTAACTGGACATGATGCAGCTTTATTATTATTAATCTTTTGTCAGTTCACTCATTAGAGAACCCAGATAATTGTGTTTTGATATCCAGGTGCACTAAATAAGCACTGGAGCAGAAAAAGTGGGATTCAAAAGATGTAGCACCATCAAGCTTAATATTGTAGCACATTGCAGAGAAACACATAAATCTAGAAAATGCTAAACTGCTACATGCTCACTGCTCCTCCCCCACACTCAGACTATCAGCTTGCAAGAAGAGTTATTACATTTCATATTACTGGAATAAGATGATCTTTGATATCTACTTTGATATCTACTTTGATATCATTGTTGAAGATTTGTGTGGAGTTTTTGGGTTGTGACACTACACCTGGAGCTCTACCCTAGATAATTCCTAAGATCACTGCTACTTTTTATTTAAGTCTAGCTGCCCTCTGCTGTAAATATGACCTGTGTGAGCTGGGCTTGTTCAGGGACAGAGGGGGATCTAACAGAAACATTCCAAAACCCGAGAGGAACGTGATCAAGAGGACAGAGCCAGGCTTTTCCAGAGGAGCCTGGCAGGAATGAGACACAACAGGCATAAGCTGAAACAAGGAAAGTTTGGATTGGATTGAAGAAAAACATTTTCATCATGAGGACAGTTAAGCAGTGGAAAAGCTTGCCAAGCAGGGCTGTGCAGTTTTTTTTTTTCTTAGAGGTTTCCAAAACTATATTGGGAAAAGCCCAGAGTAACCTGGGCTGATCTCCTAGCTCACCATACTTTCAGCAGAAGGTTGGATCACAAACTTCCTGAAGTTCCTTCCAACCTGAACAACTCTGTGATATTGAAAATTGTATCTTTTTTGCATGTCTGCCCTACTTATTAGCTTGAAATCACAATATAATGGGTCTTCTTAGTTCATTTCCAATGCCTGTCACCTGCCTTCTGCAAACTTTCTGTTCCAATTTTATTTGCTTCCAGCTTATTCAAAGCTGTTAGTAAGTACAGCCTAAAGAACAGGAGCCTGCTGGGTCTAACCCAAAGCTCACTGTGGCTGTCATGCTTCACAACTGTATTTTTAAACTATTGTTAGCACATGTTGAAAACAGGCTATGATGATTTTACATTTCTCAACTTTCTGAATCAAAATGTCCTATACTACCTGAAACACTGTACAGACCACACATGTATTTTTTATATTTACACATCAACACTATCATGTTTATCAATGACCTATGTAGTCACATTAAGAGAAGGTACAAATATGTACTGTGATTGAGGTTTATAAAATCAGTACTGATTGCCACAGTGGTGGCTGCTGCCTTAGGCACACCAGAAAGGTCCAGGAAAAAACAGGCAGAAAAATACAGTTCACTGTGACAGCAAAAAATCCAGGACCTGAAACTGCACATTTTCAGCAGCAATTCCAAATAGCTTTCTTTCTATTTCTTGCCCCAGTATTTTATTTTTTCCAGCTTCTGTAGCACTCAATGTAAACTACAAAGACTTGGGTTTCTGGAAAAGTTTTTGCTGAAACACACACAATTAGTCTTGTAACTGTTTTCCAAACTCTCCACCACTCTGTCCAAATAGAACCTCAGATTTTTTGCATGGTACCACTTTGCAATGCTGCTGCACAGCCCCTGGGCCCAAAGAAAAGTCAGCCCAGTGTAGCATTGTAGTCTCCTGAATGTATCAGGGCACGTACCACACTGTCAGTAAACGCCAGACAAACTTAGATTAGTGCACTTTACAAAGGTAAATCCTCAGAGCTCCACTGGTCTGAGCAAAACACCACATTCACTAATAAATATACCTCCTAGCTCAAGGACAAAAACGTGATGTGTTTCTGCACAGTCCTTCACTATGACACCAGCACAGAAGAAAATTCTGGCTACCTGAACAGGTGCAGGAGAAATGCAGCAAGATCAGGTGTCAGCAGCACTGCAGGGAAGTACAGAGGCCAGAGCTCAAACCACAACAAGGATGTGCTGAGGACTGCAATTCTGGCAGTCACAGTGTTTACAGAACACACAAAGCTGCTTCAAAGCAGCTGATGGAAATTCAAGGGTGATCTGAACAGCACTGGCTCCTATAATGAGGTGTCCAGTGCAGTGACAAGAATTCACAGAAAGACATGGAACTGACACACCTTTCAATGAGGACTGAGGGGGCAGCTCCTGCAGATTCAATTTTAAATCTTCTGTTCTTAGCTTGTGTTTGTCAAAGGTCGTAAAGCAGCTTGAAGACAACACATGGGCATGACAATCACACAAAAAAAACCTAAAAAAACCCAAGAATTGCTCTCTGACTCATTGTCTGGCCTATAAAACAGGTATCCTAAGACACAATGCTCATGCAGGTCCATCAAATGTCCTTCAGTTTTCTGTCCCAGTCATCTGCATACCAGCACTGTGTAGCAATAGAATTGTCAGCAGAAAGGACATCAGGTTGTATATTTGGTGTCTTATTTCAAAAGAAAATGAGTTGCCCTCTCTTTAAAAACACAATGTGACCTCACTTCTATGCCACTTCGACCTGTATTGCATTTAGAATGACAGAAATAAATACTTTACAGGAGATTTCTGCTAGAAAGCGACAAAAACCATGGTTCAGCTAGCTTTCCAATTCCTACAAAAATTGCTCCAGTGTAACTCCTCACAGCTTGTTCCCATATATATATACACACACAACTTCTTTTTAAATCTTAGCAGATTCTCCATTTTAAGTGGTAGTCTGTAGCAAGAAAAATTACAGCTCAGTCTAGCATTCAGATAGAAAAGAAGAATAGAATAGAATAGAATAGAATAGAATAGAATAGAATAGAATAGAATAGAATAGAATAGAATAAGCCTTTCATATTTATCACTGCCCCATTACCTACTGCTTCATGCTTGTTTATGCAGATTATTAAAAAGGCCAGGGAGAATTACCAGACAGAGTACAGAACATTTGTAACAGTCAAGTATGATATCATAAAATTAATGTCACCACTGGTATCCAGCTTCTGACAGCTGAGGAGTTTTGGACAGAGCTCATCACCAAGCATGTTCCCCTGACAAGTCACAGCTGCTGGGAAATGCTACATTGCTCAGTCTTTTTCAGTGTTTCTCTTCCATTCTACTCCAGCCCAGTTTATCTTCTGGGCTTTCGTGACTGCCAAACTCTTCTGTCCTGATAATTTTGGTTTTTTGTTGTTTTGGGGTTTTTTGTTTGTTGGGGGTTTTTGTGTTTTTGTTTGGTTTTATTTGTTT
This sequence comes from Bombycilla garrulus, assembly GCA_013400315.1. Lineage (NCBI taxonomy): Eukaryota > Metazoa > Chordata > Aves > Passeriformes > Bombycillidae > Bombycilla > Bombycilla garrulus. The sequence continues at coordinate 237,336 of VXBU01017979.1, read as the reverse complement.
GTTTTGTTGTTTTGGGGGGGGAGGGTTGCTTTTTTATTATTTCCTTTGAATTCCAGTTTTCTTGCATTCTGAATTATACTGGCCTTTCTCAGTGATTAATAAACAGATACTGGTGACAATCAAAGGGTTCTTCCATTAAAGCATCTATATAATCCCTCTGAAATGCTGTGAGGTCACTAGCTGGAACACTGGGATAAGGGACTGCAAGTTAAAGCTCCCCAAGATTCCCCAAGAGGAAGAGGAGCTCAAGGTTGATCTTTATCCCGGTTTAACATCACCACAAATCAATTCCTTACTCCCAGCCATCATCTGCTAAGCAGCACGCCTTAGCACCCCCTCCTCGCAGCTGTCCTGCATCCTCACACATCCATCCATCCTCACCAAATTGGGTTTCTGCCAGCCTCACAATGCCCCTGAGAGCTTTCTGATGAGACGTTTTCCCCTACGCCTGCTTGGCTTTTCCATGGCTCCTGCTGCCGACAGCTACACCAAAATCTTGCCCAGCCCTTCCCACCGCCCCACCCGCAAGCCAAGAGACAGCAGGGGCAGGGCAGAGCTGCCAGCCGGCAACAGCAGCAGGGGGCTACGCCGGGGGAGGCCGCACGCTCCGTGCCCCCTGTGCCCACCCCTGCACCTGGCCCGCACCCCGCCCCTGTCGCCCAGCGCCACCCAGGTCCCTGTGGCACCCAGCGTGGCGGCAGGCCGTACCTTGATCAGCTTGCAGCGGATCTGGGCAGACACCATGTGGCTGTTGCGGAGGTTGCCCACACGAAACATGAGGCAGAGCTTGGCATCCCGCTGCGAGATGACCGCGGCACGGCTGAACATGAGCGTCTCGGCTCGCTTCTTGGGCTGGGACATCTTGATGAACATGCAGCCGATGAGGAACGCATCGACAACGGAGCCCAGCAGCGACTGGAAGAGGAAGAGCACGATGCCCTCGGGGCAGCGCTCCGTGATGTAGCGGTGCCCGTAGCCGATGGTGGCCTCGGTCTCTACGAAGAAGAGGAAGGCGGAAGGGAAGTTGTACACGTTGGCCACACACGGGCTGTACGTGTCACCGTGCGCCTGCTGCAGGTCCCCGCGCAGGTAGGCAATGCCCCACCACATGGAGGCCATCACCAGCCAGGCCACCGTGTAGGTCAGCAGGAAGATGAGCAGGTTCCAGCGCCACTTGAGGTCCACCAGCGTGGTGAAGAAGTCGGAGAGGTAGCGGCTGCTCTCGCCGCCCAGGTTCCCGTGCTGCACGTTGCAGCGCCCGTTCTTGTCCACGAAGCGCTGCCGCTCTCTGCGGGCGCTGCAGCGAGCGAGGCCCACGGCCTGGTACTCATCCCCAACCTTCCTGCGCACGGCTGCCATGCCGCCGGCTGCCGAGGGGCCCCGCGGGCCCGCCGGGGATGCGGAGGGGCGGGAGGGCGAGCGCACCGCGCTGCCTGCGCCCAGTCACCGCCGGACGCGCCGCCAGCCCCAA
>VXBU01017979.1:159637-235781 GCA_013400315.1 Bombycilla garrulus | reverse complement strand
GGCTGAGGCGGGGAGAGCGGGGCTGGGGCGGGGAGAGCGGGGCCGGGGCGGGGAGAACCGGGCTGAGCGGGGTCGGGAAGAGCAGGGCTTGGCCGCGGTGAGTGGGCAGGGGCTGGGCTGGGGAGATCCGGGGCGGGGCTGGGCCAGGATAAGCTGGGCCGGGCCGGGATGAGCCGGGACTCGGAGGGGATACAGCGGTGGGTCCGGGAGGTAAATCCCCGGCGGCTTTTTTTTTCTGCCAGCCGTGTGGCAGCGCCTCGTTCCGCCTCAGGGACCCTCGGGGCCAGGCCGTGCACAGCTCTGTTCACCCCAGCGCCCGCAGCGCAGCGTTGCTGCCGGGGGTGACGGTGACAGTGATAGTGACAATGACAATAAGCGCGGCACCGAACCTCCGCTGAGAGCAGGAATCTGAAAGGGAAATCGTGAGGCAGGTCATCTCTTAGACAAAGAAATGCAAAGATGCTAATCCTCAGTCCTCATTTCCAGTAAAGTATGTATTCCAAGAAAACCATAGCCTTTACAATAGTAAAGCCTGGTCCATCGTATTTAGACTGTAATTATGTCGAGACATTCCTGCTAAACACAGAGAAGCTGCTCCAAAGATCCTTCCCTAGAAGCTTAAGCGACTACAGTGCAGCTCTCCTGTTTTTGGTGGGCATATTTAACCAGCATTTTAAAGGCATTACAAGCTCAAAATGGGGCTATGCTGCTGATTTTCCTCTCCACCGCATGTATTATTTTTAATGTCTCTCAAAAATAATTAGTATTTTAATTATTAGCTGTAGATGAACAGTATTATCATTCAGGTCAGTAATTTCTACTGCTGATTTTCACCAGAGCATTGTCATTACAAAACCGTAGCCTCCAGTTACTGAGATTTCAGAAGATGAGTCTGCAATAGATGGTAACTGTGTTTTGCTTCAGTCTTAGACTGGGAACTGAACAAAGTATTCATCTGCCTGAAGTTTAATTTCAGTCTTTTCACCAAATGCTAAAGCATAAACAACCATTTTAAAATACATATGGAGAGGGTAATATTCTGGGGTTTATTTGCTGTCAGTGGCATAAATCTCAGTTTAACTAGGTTCCTTTCAGAAAAGCTGAACAAAGTCAGTGGAGTTTACCGAGAGATTAAGGGTTGTATTCATAAAAGGCCATGGGTACCAAAGCTAAACCTTGAATCTTTAAACTCCTGCATAGCTCCCTGCCCACAGTAGACGTTCTCGTGTTTTTGAGGAATGCTCCTGCATTTTGCCTTGCTCTCACTGCAATCTGTACTTTTTGTGGTCACTCAAACCTGGTGGCACAGTGTCAGTTTTACACAGCAGGGAAGATGGAACAGGAGTGCTGTGTTTCTTCCATGAGCTCAGCCAGGGCAGAAATGTACTGCCTGAATTCCTGTCAAGTCTTCAGCTTGCTAAAGAAATATGTAGATAAGCTATTCTGCATGACTGACAAATCACAAAAACAGTACCCCAATTTCAAGATTTTTTTTAAATAACCCTTCAACTGCAATGTAATGAAAATGGTCTACAGTGTTCCAGGACTGCATTTGCATTCAATGATGCCATCAGATCATGGGAGTGTAAGTTTAAATCTCTCAGTGCACAAAACTGAAAACTGATTTGTAGGGTTTACAATTAATTCTTCTTTTCATTGTTTCTTTTTTTTTAAGTTTTAAAATAGTAAGTGAAAGTTGCCATAATTTTAAAAAGTCAAAGGATACAAGAAACAGCAACTTGCTGGATTTTCTTCTGGTAACTGCAGCAGACTGGTGAAGTATTACTAGCTTTTCTTGTAATTATCAACTTTTATTTGAAGAAAACAGCTGATCCTGTATGCATTTAGTAATATTGCAACCACTGTACCTGCAAAACCACCCATGGTAAAACCTTAAATCATTTGCAGTGAAAAAGTTAAGCATCAAGAAGTAGAACTGGCAACTTCAAGAAGAAATAGCAATTACTTGTGTAACTCTGACTTGACTAAAGAAGTTGTATTTATATATGAATTTTTACAGATTAAATGCAAAGATATTTAACAATGATCAAACCTGCCTGCTGAAAAGTCTCTATATGTCTTTGTCACTCTATTTTGACAAATTTAGCCGTTTTCTTATACTTTTACAGTCACAGCAGTGATTTTTGTGGATGAAAGCACTTCTTAGAAGATGGAAAATATTATTTTCTTTCACATTATTCTTTGTTCAGGTGAACCTTAGAATACTGGGAACCATTTCTACTTTGTCTTTATTAATGACATTAATCACCATAATGATGCATCACTTATGAATAACTTCGGAGAAAATATGATTTACTTATACATTAAATTTTGTAAAGCAAAAATCATCATGTTTAGTGAATGCTTTGATAAATAACTTGGTTATTCTTTTCAGAATAATGTTCTGTGCTGCAGACTATATATACATATATATTTTTAAAGGAGATTTCACTCCTGAGAGCTTGACTGTCCAATGTAGCTATACTTTTAAATTATTACTTAGTATTGCATCTGATAAGTGAATAATATTGTCTTGCCCTTACTGCTGAGGACTTTTAAGGTTTGAACAGCTAGAGTAATCTGCAAGCTAAAACTCATCTGTTCCTATCCTGTCTCCTAAACAATACAATTTATTTTCTTGGAAAAAAAAAACAACCTACTTCTGTAGAGTCTAGCAGATCTTCTGCCATACTGTAATTTTTAGTGACCCTAACTTTCTGTCTGTCCATTGGATATCCCTTCGTTGAGTGCAGATTTTTGTCTCCACCTTTGAGGCCCTGATGGCTTCTTGAGCACGCCCTGCCATCTGTCCTGTGCTGTCAGCCAGTGAGCTCCTGCTCCATCGATTCCTGGGCACCAAACATCCAGCAGCACGATTTGCCCCATGTTACTTTTGTGCACACTTCCCTCTTGGGATGAATCCCCTGGTAAAAAAAAAAAAAATCTGAAACTCTCTGCAGTGTCCTCCAAGTCTTGTAATGCCACAGCACACCTGGCAACTGCCAGCTAGGGTACCAGAACGACACTTCATCCTGAAAGATGTGTGCTAGTGTCCTTAGAAATAATTTGGTGGGTGAAGGGATGGGTGTTAACATCTTTGAAATGGGTCTTAATGTCTCTACTGACTTTGGGCAGCAGGTTTCTTACACAGCCCGGACAGTTTGGCTCCTGAGAGGGACAAGGGTCTGCACAAGGATGATCTTCTGAACTTTGGGGTAAAATAGGAGGTTCAAGGGGGATATGGGGTAGGTGCTGTGGGAAGGCTGCACCTTCCCAGTACCTCAGCAATGGGGAAAGAAAGAGGGCAACGTGCGGCCGGGGTTTGGGATAAAAGGGAGGCTGAGCACACTCTGAAACCCCGAGAGAGAAAAGCCCGCGGGATGCGCCCCTGTGGACTCTCTCCCTTTATTCGAATGAAGTTGAAAGACTCCTCTGTCTCCTTTTTGGACATAAACTTCTGGCGTTCTGGATTTTCCTGACAGTCCCCAAGGGTGACTTCAATAAGGGGCCTGTGGAGGCCGGGCCGAGGCAGCGCCTAAGTCCGCCCGGAGCTCCCCAAGGAAAGCCGCGCCCGGAGCCGCCAGCTCTGGGGCGAAATTCGGAGCGGAGCTGGCAGGCGCTAGCCCTGACGGAGCGCAGACACCCCGATTTCGCTGCGAACCGCCGCTCCGGGACGAGCCAGCCGCTCTGCAGCGCACCGAGGAGCCCGAAGTAACCCGGAGAATCCGCGGGCCCTGGCAGCTTGTGGGAGGGAGGCGGGGAGGGAGGCGTGCATACAGCGGCTCCGAGGGCGCATGAGCGAGGTGCGCACCAGGCTGCGAGGAGCTCCGCCGCCGGCCGGGGCAGCCTCCAGCGCCGCAGGAGCCCAGCCCGGGCCCGAGCCAGCCCGGGCCGCTCCCGCAGGTAACGGCGGCCCGGGGCAGCGCTGCCTCCGGGACAGCGCGGGGGCTGCAGACGCGGGAACGGCGCCATTTTGCACATAAACTGGCCGGGCTCCGGTATTGCCCTGGGGGCGCGGCCCCGCTTGAGGGAACCCGCGGCTCTGCTGGGCGTGCCTGGGGGCTCGCTCCGGGGTTAGGGCTCCCAGCCGTCACTGGGGAATGTGGGCCCGGAGAGTGCTCGCCGAGCGCGGCATCGCGGCTCGGGAAGCGGGTCGGGCAGGGCTGTCTCGCTGCTGGCGTGCGGGAGGTCCGGTCCGAGCTAAGCCTCGCTCCGTACGCGGTGGAGCTGTCAGGAGGTCTGGGCCCGCAAGCATCACCTCCAGGACAATCACAGGCACCCGGGCTCGGTGGAGCTCACACAAAGCTCTCTTCGGAGCGGGACAGCCCTTGCCGGGATTGCCCGTGCTGTGCCTGTGGGGTGTCAGGCGGGCCCCACATGGCCCGAGGGCTGCGCGGCTGAGCCCACAGCGCCGAGCGCGGCTGGGTCGGGTCGGGCCCGTGGTGCCCAACAGGGAACGATGTGCGATGTTGTCTGTGCTTCGGTCAGCCAACACAGTAAATGTCTTTTTCCGAGCTAGAGTAGGTGCGGTACCCCGCGAAAGGGCTTCACTCATGTTTAGACAGGAGGAGAAATCCTATGCGGCCATCAGCTGTCATCTATGGCCCGATTAGCGTGCTGATGTTTCTGACCTAATCGCAAGAGCGGTGTAAAATGCTAAACTGCAGTTGCTTTCTGAAAGCAGCTACAGCTTTGATTGAATCTGGATTACTGAAGCTTTATGTTGTGTTAGGCTGTGAACTACAATAGGTTTATTCTGCGAGTTAATGGGGATATGCCAGATCGTATTAATCTTCTGGTTTATCTCCTACTTTGACCCCATGGCGAGCATCAGTTCCATTTATTTAGCCCTTTCCAAATACTACCAGCCCTTTTTCTAGGTAAGAAAGGTGCTTCAGGCATTCAGTCTTGGGAGCAACTGGGCAAGGATGTGTGTGAAAAATAAATTAAGGTTTAGGTAGATATTTTTAAAGAGGAGAAGTGTATTTGAGCGTATTGATACTACAATGAGAGAGGACAGATTCATGGTTTTGAGACCCATCTTGCAAAATCTCACATGCTGGTGTTGATTTTACTACCTCTGAGAGCCAGCCCTGGGTACAGAATGCTTTTCATTCTTTGGAGTGTTCATTCCAGGCAGTTCTGTGTAACGGGATTTTTACAGAGCATGGAAGATGCCTCTAGGGGAAGCCTCCATTTTGATCGCTGTGCCTAACTGGACTAATTCTCATGCTCCCGAGTTTGCTGTCAGGTTTTTAAGATGCTGAAATGTGTGTTTTCCAGGTTCCTGTGTGGGCTGTTTTTTCACTAAGAATCCGGAAAACAATTTGGCTTTTCATGGGGTTTGGTGCTAAATAGGCTTGGCTGTAGGAAGCGCACATTGCAAAGATGAAGCATGCAATTAAAATTCCCTTTCTTAATAATTTGAAAAAAATTAAATATGTGTCAAATGAAATTCCATAGTCAAGGAACCAAAACAGTTGAATGAACTGCCCATAAATTTCTTTTGTGAGTGAAATGTTTATTTCTTCTAAGCAATAGGTAATAAGAGTGTTTAAATAAAGGTATAGTATACATAATGCACTGGAGTACAATCCATAGATTAGAGTGAAATTTCAACACTCAGTTCATTTACTTAGAGAACTCCAGTTATGTTTTGATGCCCAGATGGATTAATTAGTTGTAGTGGTAGAAAATATAGGGTGTAAAACACAGATGACTGTTGAGCTTAGTATTTCACAATGTAGTAGAGAAACTCAGGAATCTAGACAATCCTAAATAAGTAAATGCTAATTTGCCATGCAGTGCTATGGTATTTTCAGGCAGCTAGTCCAGAAAATTTGAATTGGAAGACCATCAAACTTGTTTCATACGATCAAAATATCAGAGGCTTATCTACAAATAGAAACACAAGGAGCATCCTTTTTTGTATTCAGCAAAGAGTTGGAGTATGTGTGCTGTTATGGAAGTTTATTTTTTTGCAAATATGAGTCCAATGAATTTTATAAGCATGAACAAGATTGTAAGTGCCCTGAAACGCAATGCTTCATTACATTGTGGACTGGCAATTATATGCATAGATTCGGCTTTGCTTTCTTATAAATAACAACAAAAAAAAATTGCTCTGGAGTAATTTACTCTCAGTGACAAGAGAAATCTGCAAGAGAAATACCTAAAGCAATTTCTGAGCATTGGAAGTAGCTTTATTTTTTTATAACATCCTTAGTATCTGTGACCAAGGTTGACAGTTCTGTCAGCTTTATCAAGCTGCATGCAACTGTGGCATGGTCTTCATCAGAATCCCTGGGACATTTCTTTGAGATGTGCTTTTAGGAAGCCCCAGAACATCTTGTGATGTGGCACCTTCCTGCATGCTCTATTTCTTCATGTGATATTTTCCAGTGCTTTTAAACATCCCTTCTCTTCTGTTTTTTGCAGTTATTAAGATCTGTTAAAACTGTCTCTCTTGAGAGATACTCTCTGTAGCCTCAGCTTTATCCAAGATACAATGTGGTTATTACATAACCTACTATGTTTCATTTTGTTACTTGCACAGCAGAATATCTGCAGAACTCTGCTTGGTTCAGGTTCAACTGAAAACTTGAAAAATTGCTATTTTTACATGCCTGACATTTTTCTTGTATTAGGTATTATGTTTGCTCGTTTCAGGAGTGCCTCTGAATTGCAGTCCAGAAAGAAGAAACAATCCTGTTGGTTTAAGTTGAACATTTGTCTCTAAGAGTAAGAACAAAGCCATGCCAGTGCTTTCAGAAGACTCAGGTAATTGATCTGCATGCTTTCATCAGAACAGTGGCTGCAATCTTATCATAGGTGTTCCACACATAAAATTAATTCAAATTGGAGTAAAATGTAATAGAACTGAGATAATTCAACTGGAGCTTTTTAGCAATTACCTACAAGAAGGAAGGTGCAGTGTAGAAGGTGAAAATTTATGAAGTTTGTCAGAAAACAGTTTCCTAAGAACTCTAGAGCAGCTGAATATATTCTGATAGATCTGAATGTATTCTGATAGACCTGAATATATCCTGATAGACCTGAATATATTCTGATAGGCTCCTGTAGGCAAAGCTGGACCTCTCAGTGTAAGAGTGCCTTATTAAAGATGAGCCCATATGTACCTGTTGCTTGCTGTGTCACTTCTTAATATTTTCTGAACAGGAGTTGGTAAACTTTGTTAGTATTCTTCCTTTTAACTTAAAATAACAGTGGCTTTGTTCAAGGCTATTTTATTAGCTTCTCCAGTGTGCTGCCCAGGGGGAAGTCATACAAACTAAATGATACTTAGGGTTAACACAGGAGTGAGTTTGAGTCTTCTGGATCAAAATTCACTCTAAGGTTCATGGAAAGAATAGCCACAGGAATAGATTTGAACACTCTCCTTTTTTTTTTTTTTTCCTGTTTTTATTTCCATGTTGTGTTTTGGTCTTGTCTTCCCAGACATGGTTCACTAGGAAAAATCTGGCATTTGTCTGGCCCTGTGAACTGCAAAATTGGGATACTGGTGACTTAAACACTTTTTAAAAAACCAGCCACAGGCTTTGATTCCACCACAATGGAAATCTACTCCTGTCCTTTCTTCCTCTGGTCATACCTGGCTTCTTACAGAGGTGGAAGGGGCAGGATAACACTTGTAAGCAAAGGGGAGATAGACCTGGCACATGTACAACAAAGGAGGTTGTTCAGTCATTTTGAGAGGCTGCTGTGGCACTACAAATTCAGAGTTTGTAAGGGGGAAACAAAGGGTTCTGGAAACAAAGTATAATAAACATGAAGTGGGAAACGTGAAAGATAATTTTTTTTAAAAGATACATTGCTTTGTTTGGTTTTTCCTTAATATAATGCTGCGTTTGCCACTTGTGAAGGGAATGTTGCAAAATAAGTGGTGGATAAACACAAATCTCTCTGCAAACTTGATGATCACCAATGTGGTAGCCAAGGAAATGGCCAGGAAAGGAAATGAAGTGACTGTTCAGTCTGCAGTAGAAAGTCTCATGAGAAATGTTGTGTACAATGTTTTTGTTCTATCCTGAATCTAAATTTAGGATTGCATGAAACTTTGGCTCTTTTGACATCTCAGCTCAGACCTGATTCAAATCATAAAGAGGAAATGGGATTCCTTAGGGATGTCTTCAGTGAAAGGAGTCTCAGCTACCTGATGAAGGTAAAAATTTCTGTTTATTTATGTGCGTTCTCCTTGCAGTTTACTTTTTCTCTGTTCCCTTGATTTATCAAGCATTTACTTTGCCAAACTTTTTTTTAAGAATTCTGTACTGACCAAAGCATATGTGTGTTTAAGAACAAACATTCATAATGTTTGACAGTTAGCAGATTTTGTTCAGAAATAAATGAAGATACAGTGCCCCACAGCTAAAAAGTAGTGGGAAATGGTTTCATTTTTTACCTTATGGTCCCAAAGTCTGTACAGATTTTCTGTCTGAAACTACCATGAGCAAAAAGAAAACTAAAAAATTCCTAAACAATACAAAAATAACCCAAAGAGAATTATTTTTCTGACACATTTCAGATAAATTATGTTTCTTAAATAGAAAAATATTCCAGTGTAGTTATATTTAGAAAGTTTTATATCTCTCTGTAGAAATATCCCTGAATAATCTTTTTTCAGATTCATGAAAAACTCCGTCATTATGAAAGACAAAGTCCAACTCCTGTTTTACATAGTGCAGCAGGATTAGTTGAAGATGTGAGTAAAAATTCTTGTCCCATAATTTTCCTATTATTTATACCTGCTTTTCTAACAGATCAAAGCTTTGCAATTGTACTATATGTGTACATATTTCTTATCTTCCCCAGCTGTCTCTGTAATCTGTTGGCCATGATTAGTCAAGGAAATGAGAGCTCAAAAATACCAAGTCATTAATGTCTGGTGAAGATGGACACATTCAGGTAGAAGGAAAGGAAATTATTAATGACCTTCCTCGGGGAGAGGCTGCAGAAAGCATTCAGTGCTGTTTTGACAATAGGCTAAGCCAGCTGAGCATTCAGGCTTTTATTCAGACTTGAAACCATTACAGCCCAGGCAGCATTGCTGGGCACAGCATGGTTTGTGTTGGAGGGACCTTGAAAGGTGATCTTATCTAAGCACCACAGGCAGGCTCACCTTGCTCCAGATCAGATTGCTCACAGCCCTGTTTATCCTGATTTTGGACATTTCCAGTGGTGGGACATCCCAAACTTATCTTGACAGCCTTGTTTCCAGCATCTCACCATGTAGAAGTTTTAGCATCCCACCACCTTCATCATTAAACAAGTTCTTCCTTATATCCGATCTAAATCTGATCTTTCAATTTAAAACTGCTGCCCCTTGTCCTGTCACTGCAGGCCTTGGTAAAGAGCTTTTCTCTCTCTTGTGTGTTGAATGTTCACACTCTTTGTGTGCTGGATGACAGCAGTAAAGTCTCCCCCAAGAGATTGTTCTCTTCTCCAAGCTGAACAATCCCAACTGTCTCATCCTTTCCTCATAGGAGAGGTGTTCCAGCCCTCTGAGCATTTTCCTGATCCTTCTGTGGATGCCCTAGAACAGGTCTGTGCCCTGGGGACTCTGAGCTGGACACTGCTCTGGGTGAGGGGGTCTCATGAGAGCAGGAGGAGGGAGAGGATCAGCTCCCCTGAGCTGCTGGCCATACTTTAGGAAGAAGTTTTTCACTGAAGGGATGATAAAGTGCTGGATTGGCTGCCCAGGGAGGTGCTGGAGTCACTGTCCCTGGATGTGTTTAACAAAGCCTGGATGTGGCACTGGGTGCCAGGGTTTAGTTGAGGAGTTGGGCGTGGCTTGGACTCTATGATCTTGAAAATCTCTTCCAGCCTGGGCATTCTGGGATTCTGGGATTCTCTTCATGCAGCCTGGATACTGTTGTCTTTCTGGGCTGCAAGCACACATTGCCATCATGTATCTGATGTTTTATCTCCCAGGATCCTCAGGTCATTCTCCTGCTGGCAGTCAGTTCATCCCTCAGTGTGTTCACAGAGCAGAGTTGTGTCTAAGATTTGTGTGTGACATGGTTCCTGTGAAGTGAAATTCAGTCTGCATATGCTGGCTCTTTACAAGCGTCTGTTTTCTACCCCAGTGTAGGAGGGGCAGTGGAAGGTTTGGGAGCTGGAATATCTCCTTTTTCAAAGTCAGGAGACCCCAGTGCCCCACCTTAACATGCAGCACACCCCCTCTCCCTGTTCTCACACAGTGTACCACTCCATGAAACTTTCAGCATTGCTACCTGTCAAGTCATACAGAATTTCCACCTTCAGGATAGCAGAGAAGATTTTTATAGAACTATATGACTTCCCTGTTTAGAACTCTTAACAGGGTGAGGAAATCTCTTTTGCCTCAACCCATTTTCCCTTCCTCCTCCCTCCCCTGCTTTCTCTCTCCTCCCACCCAATCAGCCCAGTGCAGAAGTGCCTCCATTATTTCTCTAATCTTCTGTTTAAAAGGCCTGAGAGTCCAAGGCATATTTTAGTGTCCAGGTTTTGCAGGGGAACAAGGGGAGTTATGTTGCATGTTCCACAGAGGTAATACTAGAGCACTGCAGAAAGGTTTAAAGTCTTTTATCAAATAATACAAGCACAGGAGTGTTGATTTGGGTATCATTTACATATTCCATATAGAATTTCAAAATTCAGAACTCACTCCTGGAATTATATTGGTAGAATAACTCTTAAAATGTATGTTTAGGGATTATGATTCTGCTTCCTAATGCTGTCTTCTGTACTAGCTAATAAAAATAGCTGAAGAAACTTTGGTTTCTTTCAGGTTTCATGCACTATGGACTGGGATCAGTTGTGATCTGTGTATACTGCTTTGATGGATGATAGATGTTAGCAAGCACTCAACAGAAATGTAAATACTTGATCTTGTTTGGAGGACTCCTTTAATTTTGAGGTTGTAAATTTTTATTTTAAAGGTAATAGAAGAGTTGCAGACAGCACCAGTGAATAATGAAGAAAAAGAGCTGCTTCAGCTGTTGTCAACACCACATCTCAGGGTAAAAATCTCATTGGAGACCTTAATGAAGTGCCTTTGCAGAATTGTAATAGAACATTTTGTAACAAAAAAGTTAAATAGAAGCCTTCCTAGGAGAAAGGAAAAACCTCCTCCAAACTTCTGTTCCACTGGGATTTTCTGCACAAATTTTAGGATGTGAAGGAAATTGGAAAGAGACAGCTTTCCTGCATAATGCACCATACTATCTTCCATCCCTCCCATCCTTACTATCTTCTGAGAGACCAGAAAAGAAAAGGATATCTTCTTGCTTTTCACAGTCCACTTTAGGTTTTGTTCAGGCTGAGCTTTGTTGTTGCCTGTTGTTGTTTTAAATATTGACATATACCAATATGTAGTTTACATGATGGGTGAGGCAATTGCTAAACCATTTTTGGAGGATTTCTGGCGAGGGTAGAAAGGGGGAAGTTTTATTTTGCTGTAATACTGGAAACATCATGGGAATTGTAGTATTATCCATTACATTACTGGTTTTTTATTTCCTTTATGCAGGCAATGCTTGTAGTACATGACACTGTAGCACAGAAGAACTTTGACCCAGCTCTTCCACCTCTACCTGATAATTTTGATGATGATTTTGATGAGGAATCAGTGAAAATTGTTCGGCTAGTGAAAAACAAAGAACCATTGGTACATATTAGATCACTCACCTCTCTCATAAAACTTTATAGTGCAATAGTGTTATTGTTAAGTATGGAGGAGATACTTGAAGATGTTATCAAATAGCCTTCAGAAACTTGGAGTGTTCTCAAGCTTGTAAAGTAACATAAAAATTTGGTAAATGATAAATGCACCTTCACAATTTTGCATTTAGATGCTTTATGGGCATGGTTTATAATGCCAGTTAGCACAGGAACCACAGTGAAGAAACTGTATATGTTGAAGCAGTTATGCTGATTATGTGTATTAATTCTTTTCATTCAATGCCTTAATGTATTAACTTGCATTAAAGTCATTGATGTACAGTAAGAGTATGTGTGATACCTGTATGTAAGCATTATATTGTCAAGGTCCTAATTTTATACAAATGGAAGCATTTATTTCCTAAGGAAAAACAGTTGAATCGGGAAAGAAATCTGCTTTTTGTGTATCATAGTAGAAGGGAGCAGTGACTGAATTTCTGATTAAAGTTTTTTATTGCCAGCAGAGGTAGAAGGAGGAAAAAAAAAATCTAATTACTTGACTTTTGTAGTTTCTACACATAAAAGTGCTGACTGTATTGCATAAAGATTCAGAAGTGGAAGAGAAAGAATTTGTTACAATAAGCTGGTTTGCACATTTGAGTGACTTTGATCACCATAAAAAAGCAGGATGTGTAAGCACTTAGGTCAGCAGAAAGGAAGGTGGATGCACCTTCCCATAATCACCTGGCATGGGCAAAACTTGAATAATGGTGGAAATCATCAAGGAGAAAGTGGAAATCCTTAGAACAAATTAAAGACATAATACCATACATGTTATTTCACTGGCTGCTGAATTCAGGGCAATTTTCTTACTTTTTTTGGGTGGGGGGTATGTTTTATTTCAGGGAGCTACCATCAGGAGAGATGAACATACAGGAGCTGTGATTGTAGCAAGGATCATGAGGGGTGGTGCAGCTGATCGCAGTGGTATGATTGCAGCAGTCCATTTCTGAGTTGCATTTGTAAACCCCTGAAGTACGCTCTTAGCATTTCTGTGTTTCATCAGGACTCTGATAATCTAATTACATATGCTTTTCATTAAAATGGCCACTAGGAAAAAATGAGAACAGAGATGGAATAAGTATTTTTGAGCTTTAGAAGAAAGCAAAGAATGTTTTTACTTTTAATGTAGAAGCTTGTTTTATTCAGGCTATTGTGTTATTTTCTGTTTGCTTTACTAAGAAATTATTTTATGTCTTTTACAGTAGCTATATGTATGACAAATACAACATTTCTTATTGAACTGGATAAACAAACCTAAATCATGTAGAGCCTCTTCATGACTTGTTAAAAAAAATAGTTTAGCATTGTTTCTGTGAGTGTGCAGTATTGCTCTGTCAGCTGACGACATGTCATTCCTGCCTTTAGTCAGCAGTATGTCTCCTGACTTCATAAGATTTGGTCACACTCATGAAACTATTCCAGTTTTGCACAATTAATGCTGATCCAAATGGTGATTTTTCCAGAGTACCTTGCCTCAAGTTGCCTGTCTGCATGCTGCTCTCCTTTGAGACTGTGCTACATGGAAAAAAAGTGCCATAAGGAATAAAGGCAGGAGATTCTGAGGCACATTTCCAGCAAAGGCACTTGGCTTTGGCACTCAACCCATCAGTCTGCACGAGGGAGGAGAGTCCATGCTAATGACTTGGGCTGGACATCAGAGGAGTAGTGTTTTCCATTCTCTAGACGTATTTTAATTTACTTATCTTCTTTTCAGGTCTTGTCCATGTTGGAGATGAACTAAGAGAAGTCAATGGTATTACTGTGCTTCACAAACGACCAGAAGAAATAAGTCAGATTTTGGTCTGCACTGGTTTTCATTTCAAGATCTTTTCTGTTTGGTGATCTAGTAATTACAGTAGATGATGAAATTTAACCATGAGTTTAAAATATAGAGCTAAAAGATGCAATCCCTGCTTGTCTTTGCATTAAGAGTTTTTCTTCTCCCAGTGGATTAGTCTTCTCCTTTTGACTTCAGAAACTTCTGCGAACTGGAGTGGTACCAAGTAAGATACAAATACAAAGTTAACATGTTGCTCTGTCAAGAACTTCCCTTTAATGCTTTGTTTATGACAAGCAAACTGCAAATTATAAATACATTCCTAGAAGATGATTCATAATGTGGTGTGTTAGGAAGCTGAAGAGAGTCTTGTCTGTGTTCAGTAGAGCTGTCAGTCTGTTCTTTAGCAGCAGATTCCTGCTGACATGAGCGATTTCTTCTTCAAGCCTCCCTAACATGAATACCCACAAATCTTGGTAGAAACTGTTGTAGCTCTTATGCTTCTTTATCTCTGACTTCTCTCTTGTGGTGTGGTTCCCCCTTGTCTTGGTGTGGAGTGGAGTCAGGGACACAGTAAGGAGACTGGTGTCAGTCCCATCACCTAATTTCAATTTAGATCAAATAATCCCAAGTAATGCCAATGACTGCTTTTAACTTGGGGGGCAGGTGAGTGTCAAAACCACTTTGAAATAGTGTGTAACTTTTATTTATGGGGATCTTGGGATGCTATTTAGCTGTCCTGTGTAATTTTTAATTACATACGCCCCATGTGAACTAATGCCTGAAGTGTAACACTTTCCTTTTTGTGGTTTGTTTTTTAAGAAAAGCTACAAATGTTTGTCTGTGTTTGCTTTTTAATCTGTGCAAAATTGCAGGCTTCTCTATAGTACAGTTCATCTTATGCGAAATAAGGCATCTAAAACAGATAAGATTAATGCATTCTAGAGTTCTGAAGGACATAGAAGAGCTTTTTAGTTTACTGTAACTAATTGTCATTCTCTAGAAAGATTTCTAGGCTGAAATTAGGTGTTATAGATGCTTACATTTCACTCTAACAAGTTAGCAACTGTATGGAGAGAACACAGCAGTATTTTTCAAAGCAGCACTTCAAAATGATTAGTCTGCAAAAATTTAAGTCAGTGATGTACTAAAAGCCACAGAAGTATTTATTGTCCTGTGAAATATAGCCCAGAAATTAATGCAATTGGTAAAAGCAAACAAAGGAATTTTAGTGCAGGTCCTAATTTGTTTTAGCAAAGTAGTTACCGTGGGTGTCTCCATGGGCAAGCCACTGCTGTGGAGTCATGGAACACCCTGGTAGTCTCTGTAATGCAGTGAATTAGTGGATTAGCTTGGCCTGTTAGAGTTCTGAGAAGGAATACACAGCTGCTAGCTCCTTACTGGAGCTTGAATAGTCTGCATTGCATCCTTGTCCTGCTTTCCAAGTAAAAACCATTTCTGTTTTTCTCAGGCTCAGTCTCGAGGGTCCATAACATTAAAGATAATTCCAGCCATCAAAGAAGAAGATCGTCTAAAAGACAGCAAGGTATGCAGCTGAAATACTGAGGCACATCTTTCCATCTCTGAAAGTGCAGCATTCCTGCTTCTCCAGGGGGAAGTGCTGCAGACATATCATGAGTACAAAATAGGAGAGGGCTTTCTTGTGCAGCACTCTTCTGTTCAACAGAATTACTTGCATGATTCTTCTCCTCTCCATCTTGGCACATGTTCTTTTATAGCATTTCTGAAATCCTGCCTCTTCTTTTTGGTTAATGTAATTAAATTTAGGGTTCTGCTGTCTTGTCTCACCATGGCAGCTGAAATCTGTCCATTAGCTCTGTGCATTTTGCCACTCACTTGAGTGAAAATGGACCTCTCTACAAACAGCTGCATTCAGCATGTGACCCCATCAGCCCACTTCATCTGCCCTACCTGATCAGCAATAACTTAATGCTCAACTGGTCCCTCAAAAGATTCCTCTGTCAGTCTCTCTGTTTCCCTTTTGGTTGCTGAATTTTTCCTTGAAGCCCACAAATCACTTTCTGAAGTGGTTCTGCTGTTATGTGCTAAATAGTGATACAAATTTATGCTATATTATATGCTAAATAAGATACAAATCCAAAGTTGAATAGTAGATCTTGATGCATGAAAGGAATATTTGAAGGACAGTCTTTACAGATGAGCAACTTCGCCATAAATCTGTTTTTATTGTTTTCTCCCTCACCTTATTTTTTTCCAACCATTCCTTTATTGCGTTAATGTAGATTGTGATCTGTTTCTTGGAACTTTGGTCTTTTGAGTCTCATGTTCCACAATTCTGATATATAATTACTGAGTATGTGCTGGAAAGTTAATTTATTTTCTGCATATCTGCTAGGTGTCTGTATTTTTGAGGGATAAAGTGTTATATAATTAGCAGTGTTAGCCCTGGGGAAAGCCTTTTAAAGGCAGATATTTGAAATTCCAGATGGGACAAGAAGAAATGACATGTTAACTTTCCTTTCAAGGTGTTTATGAGGGCACTTTTCTGCTATAACCCCAAAGAGGACAGAGCCATTCCTTGCCAAGAGGCTGGGCTGCCCTTTAAGAGGCGACACGTGCTGGAAGTTGTGAGCCAGGATGATCCCACGTGGTGGCAAGCCAAACGTGTTGGGGACACCAACCTCAGAGCAGGCTTGATCCCCTCCAAACAGTTCCAAGAAAGGTTTGTCAGCAAAGATGACAGATGTTATTTTTCTTACCACATGTATGTAGTGTCACTCTATTGATATATTGATTTTGTGCTGGGTTTTTTGTCACAGGAAATGAAGGGCATGGTCATGCCAGGGTAAATACAGCTGCTCAGGAAAGTGCTAAAAAGCTCTGTCTTCTCCAATTATATAATAAACTTCCTAGCTTGATTTGGGTGTTTTACCATTGTCTTCATGCTTTGTAGCATGAGGATAGAAGCACTTGCTAAACAAACCTGTATGAACTGAAATGTGGAATATCAGTCTCATAACCATCTTCACTTATGGAGACATAAAATGTTTTAGAATCCTCTTTTCATTCCTTTACCAGTAACAATCTGAGACTGTGATAGTTTTAAATAAAGCCTTTTAAATAGTTGACTCAGAGACATCTTAATTTTTTCAAGAAAAAGCACTATTTTATTCTTTATTTTCCATGGTACGTGTATAACATGCTATAAATTCTCTAGAATTCTGAGTTTACATATCTAAAATACAATTCTTTTCTATTCAGACGACTGACTTACAGGAGAACAACAGGCACTCTGCAGAACACCAGAACCCTAAAGAAACCATTATGTAAGTCTGTTCTGTTCTTTCAGTGATGTTTTAATTGATACTAAGTTCTCAGTTGTTTTATTTCAATAATGATGTGTGTGAGTGTATCTCACCACTGATTGATATTTTGAATAAAATCTGCCAGTGGTTGATATGCATGGACACAAGCTGCCAGGAGGGAGGATTTGGGTTTGAGCTTTATCCAGTGTTGCTAGTGCCTGTTGTTTTCAAAGATCATGGCTGTCCCTCTCTTGCTGCTCTCAAGAACATGAGGCCTTACATATTTAGATGCCTTAAAATTTGCTAGTGTTCACACTTTTTCTATTAAAAACTTGAAAGCTGCAAAAATAACCTAATGCATACTTCTCAAAATTCATCTATGAATGCATGAAACTTCTCTAACCTCCTGTGAAAATAAAGTGTAGCTTTAAGGAGGATAAAAATTACTGGAGCTGGAAATATAATCTGTATTTCAGGGTTAATGTTACAGAGCTGATCTTAAGTAAACTTCAGAGTAATTGTTGTTTCCAGCTCTGAAGTCTCTGTCACTGAATTATTCACAAAACCTCTGCTGGTGAGGAAATTGCTGGGAAGTGCTGGAAAGCAGAAGATGTTATGATTATCCCAAAATGTGTTTCTGTTGCTCTTGGGCACTGCTGATGTAGGGGGAGCCTGTGGCTCTGTGCAGCTGGGATTGTGCTAGGACTGACCCCTTGTGTAGAGAAGGATTCTGGAAATGGTCCTTTTAGAGAAATAGAAGTGAATTTCTGCCTTTGGTGCATGATGAGACACAGGTACTCCTGTGCTGCAAGGAGGGAAGATGCTCAATCAAGTTATAAAATAGCACTACTGATTTAAATGGAGCTTTTCCAAATGAGTTTGCATTACACAAATTAGGAGGCATGTCATGAGGAGTGCTGCTTAAGCTTTATCTCAGATGTTTGTAAGACAATTAAGCTGATAGCTGGTTATAATAACTACATTTCAGCCCAAAATTCGTTAATCAGTTGATAAGGGTATTGTATTGCTGTACTTTTTTTTAAGATATAAAAGCCTGTTAAGCAAATTAAACCAGAAGACCTTCCTTTCCATTTTCTCTAATTTTGCTCAGTTATTTGTCAATTATTTAATATCATCCCAACTCTGCCTTTCATGCTAACTATAGATGATCAATCTTCTGACAAAGGTAGGTGCCCTCCTAACTCACTTTCTGTCTGAATATTATCAACCAATGTATTTTCTAAAATTCTTGCTATGATTCCAAAGGAAACAGTAGACATATTGTTCCCAGGACATTTTCTTTGTGAATTTAAACTAATCTAATTCAGATTGATAACTTGAGTAATGGTAACTTCAAGTTTGCTTCTCATTCAAGAGCAAATATTTGTCTTCTGAGATGTATTTACATATTCTCTAGGTTTCTGAGTGAGGCTCAAAGACTTGCAAGTTAAATGCAGTCTTTTTATCTGGTATGTTTAAAAAATAAAGAAATATTGGTGTTTAACATTTTAGGGCACCCATGTCCATCCTAAGTGATTTATCTTAATTGTTCATTTGAACTGGTTTCTGTGTTATTTTCATTATGAGCAGCTCTGTTGGGCTTATACAGTTTATATGTCATCTACCAGCTGCCTTTCCAAATATCAGGTAGTTCCTGTTGAATTCCATATGCTGTGATTATTTTTTTTTTTCACATCACAGTTGCTTGTTGATATTCATATTCCAAGTATTAAGTATTCCATCAACTTTGATGAAAGCACTAATTATATTCTGTAATTAGAGTACAGCAGTGAGGGCCAGCTGTCAAAGCACAAGTCTGAAAGAGCCTGCCTTGAACAGCAGAAAATAAAGAAACAAAACAGCTCTGGTCTTAGCTGTGGATTGATGTTATTGCTGTTTCTATTTTTTCTTACTGTAGGCAGAATGTTTTGGGAGTACACATTGGCACTGCTTGATTACACACCTGCATGCAGCTATTCATTAAAAAACAAAGCCCTCTCTTGACTGACATTTTTGCTTAAAGATTTAAGTGCTATAAACTTTTTCTTATGGTTGGGTTGTCCCATGCACCACCACCTCAAAATGAGGAGAGTTCTGTAAATATTACAGGTGCCTAAATGTCAATAAACTAGGCATCCCTCTTTCAGGAAGTATGAGAGCTCAGTGTTTATCTTAGGATTGCAGGGTATTTTTTTGCAGCTAAGTGTCATGGTTTTATTATGCACACTTTTAGGGGCCTTGGGGGTGGTTGTAATTTGAAGAGGACAGGTTGGGGGGGGTTTAACACATTATTTTACATACATGCATATGACCAAAGCATCAAATCTTTATTTTGTTAATAAAGAATTAATAAGAAATTATAATTTAACTTGATCAAAATGAAGGGGGTTAGAGTCAATCTTTGTCGTTTCTAATCCTCTCTCTTCAAGCCCAAATGATAATGAAATACCAGAAGAGGAAATTTCCTTACATAATCATATAATCATACTCATTTATAAAGTTATTAATTTTTAAAAAGAGGTCTGTGTTTGTGGAGTCTTCTTTTTGACTTAAGCCTGAGTATCACACTTTTACCAGCAGCATTAATCAAATGTAATGAATGCTGAAAAGCATAAACTCTGGGAACTGTAAATACCAAGATATAAAATTCTCTAGTTCACTATCAAAGTCAAGGATTTTTTCAAATATAAACCACTGGCCAAGGGAAGTGGTTTTTTGGTATCAGCAATGATTGTGTTAAACTATGTGCCCCAATGTGTGTGATACAAGTCTGGCTCATGGGCAAGAAAAGAAATTTTTCCTTCCTTCCTCCCTCTCACTCTCCTTTCCCTGTGCTCTACCCCCCATTTCTTTGCCTTTTAATTTACAGAAGACTGTGACTGTGAAGGATATTTCAATGGACACTACATAGGTGAGTAACCAAAACCCTTTACCTCTTCCCTAGCACACCTACCCCAAAGAAACCCAGAACCAAAATGAAAACAAAACACCCCCACCAAATAAAACCCAAAAAACCCACCTCCACATTAAAAATGAAACTGGACTATTTAAATTAATTTCCCATAAATCCATAAACTAGGTTATCTCTGTGAAGAGGCATTGTCTGGCTTTGGCATATCCAATACTCAGCAGCTGAAGTTGTGTGAGGGGGATTTTATTATAGATTGGGTGTTGGGTTTTCTATCCCATGTACAAATATTTCTCCTATAATCTGAGCATACATGCACTGATTTGATCATAAACAAAATTTGTGGCAATAACTCACATTTGAAGAAAACAACTTGTAGCTGAACAAGCTTGAAAATCTGGGTAAGTGGGGGACATGTCAGTGTATGTTCTGTTTTCTGTTCTGTTTTCTGCACAGCTGGTTTACGCAGGAGCTTTAGGCTGAGTCGTAAGGAGAAGGAGAACAATGGCAGTGAAGGCAAGCAAGCAGAGCAGGCAGAGGGAGCAGAGTTCCTGACATATGAGGAAGTCACAAAATATCAGCAGCAGCCTGGTGAACAGCAGAGGCTGGTGGTTTTGATTGGTGAGATACCCAGCTGCTTGAAAAATTTTCACATTTTCCCCTCGTCCCTTATCCTGCATTTCCAGAGGCTTTCTTTAGATGTTTGGGTTTTTGTGGTTCTGGTGGGTTTTTTAAAATGTTTCTCTGGTTTTTGTCAGAACTCACTCTTTTATTTTAAATTACATTAAAAAAAAAAACCAAAAAAAGAGAAAATATCCCAACAAGGGATCAAACTCTCCAAATCCTTCTAAAAATAATGATGCAGCACTATTTCTCATTTTTCTGATTCACTTTCCTTTGGTTTTTACTCCAGTGTTTACTTAGGCTGTCAGAACTATTGATGAAGATGTTAGAATTATCTAACAAGATTTTCCATGAAATAATAATTCAGCCTATCAGCCTTGTGCTAAGCCAGTTATATTTCTCAGAATGCCCTAAAATTCAAGGGTATCTCATAGAACTGACTGCTACCATATTTAGTTTCCAGCAGTAAAAGAAATTAACTTAAAGAATTAAATTTGTCCCTGATGATGTTCTTCAAAGCAAAATATGGCAGAGCAGGTCCTGATTTCTCTCATGACAAGGTTTCTTCAAGCACACTCCTGAATCATATTATTTGTATGAAACTGATACAATTATTTTCTGCAGTGTTTCATTTCATACAGAAATCTATCAGTCAGTTTTATTTTTTTTTATTTTATTAGGTTGTTTGGGTGCCAAGTTAAGTGAGCTCAAGCAAAAAGTTGTGTCAGAGAACCCTCAGGAGTATGGGGTTGCAGTGCCACGTGAGTAAAATTTACTGACTTGTGTTTGTTGCATCTTTATTCCATAAATGCTGTCTAATGAATGTCCTGCCATCTGCACTAATCATAATTTGTGTTCTGACTATTAATTATGTGCATATTTCCGAAGTACTTCCCAATTTTTTTTTTCTCGTTGTAATATGCTATGTTTGCTCGTAATGGGTGAATAAATCATTATGTAACTTGGCACATCTGCATTTTGGAATTCTGTCAGCTCAGTGGGGTTTTTTAATTCTGCTTTCCTGAGTGAGCAGATTGCATTTTCCCAGTGTCTGTTGAAAGAAAAACTTAATACAGGAAGAGAAAATGGAATGTGACTAGCCAAGAGAAAGAAAAAGAGAGCTGATGTGATAAACTGCTATCTTAAAAGTCAGTCAAAGAGAGTGATTAAAAAGAGAGTGATTTTTTTCTTGAGAACAGCATTACAGCTGCAGTTAAAATAAAAAAATAAGAAAAAAAGAAAAAGGCATACAGCAATAAACTAAGTCAAAATTTGGGCAAGATTTTAAGTTACTGATTAGTATATCTAGGCTGTTCAAACAAGCAAGTCAGAGTAATAGAGAAATTAGTGACCTTGCAGGGCTTTATTGGCTAGTTACACTGAATTGCTTTCACTGGATTATTTTCTAAAGAAAGAAAGGAATTATCAGACACACACAAACACAAAAAATCCATTAGTATTTTTATTCTCCAGCCAGCTACTTTTTGAATCAAAAAAATAACACTGAGGGCACTGTTTATATGTTATTTAAGACCTTTAAAAAAAGCTTTTCAGGCAGACTTCAGTAAATTAGCAAAAGAACTCAAATGAGTAATTCCTACTTAAATTTAAACACAAACACAAAAAAAAATAGCAGACATTACTTTTATGGTCTAGCATAGATTTATAGAATGATCATCAAAGCTTCTTCTACAATAATAGCAATTACAAAAAGAAATTACACCAAAAGTAAGGGACTCACATAATTTTGCATACAGTACCTTGGGAAACAGCCATCAGTATTCTTACTGTAAATTAAAAGGCAGCATAATAGGACTTTATATATTTCCTGGTTGTATTTTTGATCTTTCCAAGAAAATGAGTCCAGAATTCCAAACCATTAAGTTACACTGTTTTCTATAGGATATACTCTGCTGCATGTCCCAGGTGTAAGAAGATGCTTCCTAATTTTTTTGTTAGTTACAGTAGTCCTAGGAGCAAAACAACTTCATTTTTGATCATACAATATTTGAGATTGAGTTTCAAACAAAATTATATGGTCTGATTTCTGTTTTGTTCATTTGAATTTGCCGCTGTGTAACTTTCTTGTTCAAGTTGTGAAAATGTGACTGGAATGAAGTAGAGAAAACATTTGCAAAGGCTGATATGTCTCCTATGTCTTGCTTCCCTTCTCTTCTAGATACAACAAGATCAAGGAAAAGTCATGAGAGAGAGGGAGTAGAATACAACTTTGTTTCTAAACAATCATTTGAGACAGATGTGCAGCAAAACAAGTGAGTTAATTTTAAAATACTGGTAAAATGGACTATTTAAAAATATTGCTTGTTCAGTTTTACATCACATGAATACCAAAATCAGGTGACAAGTTGGACAAGCTGTATTAGAAGGATTCAGCTTTCTAAGTAAAAAGCTCTTTATTGAGTGGACTGTTAAAGCAAACTCAAACATTTTCCTGGAAGCAGAAATAACATTAGGAGGAGGATCTTGAGTTAGAATTTAAACCTGCAGAAGTCTTTTGATTGGTCAGAATTGAATCTACTGAAATTAAGAGATGCTTAGGTGGGCCTGCTCACTCTCTGTTTAATATGATGGGTAAAAAGTTTTATTCACAAGTCTCCTTCAAAGTGTGTGCCAGAGTGAACCTGTGGTCATACCAGACTTCTGTGAGCCCAAGCATGTTTTCTCAAAGTTTAGATCTTTACTAGTCTCCCAAAAGGTGGGAGAATTGCAGGCCATTTCCTTACCAGCTTTGTCCTTTTTTCTGTGAAAAATATTTTTTCTTCTTCCCCTTTTTTTAAATAGTGCTGCTCAGCTATTAGTGATATATGAAGAATTGCTACTAAGCAAGGAAAGGAAAAAAAAAAAGTTGGAAAAAATGAAATCCCTACCCACCCACTCCCAGTTTTCTGCCTCTGTCCTCCCTCTTTGACTGCTGTGACTTCAGGAAACAGCCATCAAATGTTAATTATTTAATGTTCTAAGTTAAATCTTCTTGATATTTTTCTTAGATGGTATTTAAAATTGCATTTACTTTCTAGATTTGTGGAACACGGAGAATACAAAGAAAATTTGTACGGTACAAGTCTGGAGGCAATCCGGTCTGTGATGGCCAAAAAGAAGGTTTGTTTGGTGGATGTGGTACCTGAAGTAAGTCCTGCAGCTTATTTTAAAGAATGCAAATATGATTTACTGCTGCCTGAGCAGAATAGGGCTCTTGGGAAAGCAGTGCAGTGGTTACAGTTCCTACATGCCCAGCTGGTACAGCCTGGATGTGTCTTTAGTTCTCCTCACTGTGGGACTTCTCCCTCATCCCTGTCCCACCTGTTCAGCTCCTAGAGAGAATACTTAGAACAAAGTTGTTTTTTTCATTCTAGTTCTGATTTTAAAATCACTGGCCATAGCACACCCACACTCACCCAAGGCTCTCGTTTGTAGGATCTCAAAGATACAGGACCAATTTTTGGGTGCAGATACAGAATACAGTAACTTCATGAATCACCCCAGGACACCAGCATTGTAAGCAGTGCCAGTAGACCTGCTCTTAATACCTCCCTGCTGGGAGTTAATACCTGAAATTTTGACCCAGATTTTTTAACTGGGCTAGGAAAAGGCTTGTGATACTACCTCCAATGAATTCCAAGTTTAAAATTTGCAGGTTTGGGTTTCTTAGGCAAAGCAAACCATAACTTGCCCATGAAGTCAGGTTTTTTTATACTTTCCTCAGTATTTTTTCTCATGTCCTTGCCCCTTGGAATCACAGTGCTATTCAGGCCATGCTCCATGCACTCTTGCATGCCATCCAGGACACTGGCATGAGCCTTTGTTTGAAGAGCAAAAGATTCCTGTGGTCAGATGTGTAGGACACAGGACTTCATTGTGCCAGCCTGTACCAGTGAAACTACTGAAACCACTTTGAGTCTGTCATCAACATGTAGCAAAAAGAAGTCTGATAACAAAAATCATCTGTTCACAGGCAGTAAAGCACTTGAGGACTCCTGAATTTAAGCCTTATGTTATCTTTGTCAAGCCTCTCATTTCAGAAAAGAAAAAACATGTCTTAAAATCTCACATGTCAGAAGAAATCTCAACCCCCATTGTAAGTATTCCAACTTCTAATCTCTTCTTTTTAGACATGAAAGAAGAAATTGGGCTAGCACTTCTATTACATGAAAGGGCTCCTCTTCCATAACAAGAGTTAAAGTGGGGCACTAAGTAGGTCCTGTAGCCTTTCAGATGGAACTTCAGAATGGAATTTTTGATTCAAGTTTTACAGTAACATTAGACCAAGTGCCACTCTTCTTTATGGATCTGGGTATGTCACCAAGGCTGCAGCAGGGGAAGGTGCTGCTGAAATCAACAATCATTTTATATTTCTGATGAGCAGCCCCATCAAATGGCTGTGGGAGCCAGCTCTTTCTTATAGTCCCAAAGTGACACCCACACCAGAGTGTTTTAATGGTGTACACACAAAACACAGTGTGTGGATGTCTTATGGGGATCAAACCTACAGCAGCTGCAGATTGGTGATGTGTACATCTGAACAGAGTGCATAATGTCATTACTTTGGGTAGCCTGAACTTAAATGTGTATGTTACAGAACTTAGTTCACTTGGTAAGTTTTTGTGTAAGCCCTCAGAAATACTGAACTTGGGACACTGTATGCAGCAATCCTTTTCAGTTTTTGAGGAATGTAGTTCCCATACCTTGGGCTAGGCAGCAACTCTAACTACATAAAATGCAGTATCACCATTTTCTGTCCCTCCTGTCACTTATTTTCCCCCTTCCCTAAGGCCCCTTGTATTTTTTGGAACAGCTGCCAGTAGCGTACTGCTCCTTGATTTCTGTTTTAATATCTTCAATACTTTTTCCTAATGGTAGCAGCTTTTGCTACATGTTCTCAGAGTAATGACTCATTGTGCTAATATACTTTAAAATGCTAGTAACCAGAAGGACATGCTGTAAATTTCATACCAACATCTTGTGTTGATCAGCAGGATGAAGAACAGCAGGAAATTATTAATTCAGCAGCATTCATTGAAGAGCAGTATGGCCATTTAATTGACACTGTACTGGTGAAAGAAGATCTCCAGAGTGCATGTAATGAGCTGAAAACTGTGTTAGATAAACTAAACAAGGATTCATTTTGGGTGCCAGTTAGCTGGGTTAGATCATAGCTTGTTACAGTGTTTAAGGGAAAGACTCTATAAAAATGTTTTGTAAATACTTGAATTAGAAAAGTGAAGCACGCTGAATTTGCTTCAAAACTGCTGGTCTTACCTAGAAGGCAATAAATAAAGACTTTATGAGGAAAGACTAAACAAAGTCACAGCTGACACTGCCTTTCTGAATAAAAAGTTTGAACAGCAGCTGTCATTTAGAAGTCAATATCAGACTAAATAAATCAGTCCAGCCTTTTCCTGATCTTTAGACTGGAAATAGAACATTTGTTCCTGTGACCTTTCCCAGAGGCTCCCACACTTCCAAAGCATTTTGTGCTGAGATACTGACAGGATGGAAGGTTTGTCTTTTGGCCACAGTTCTAGGCACAGATTTTGTGGCTAGAGTTAAAACCTCAGAATGAGGCAGCTCTTGGGAACAAGCTCCTTCAGCTGGGTGGGGAGTGTTCTTTGCACAGTGGTTACACCATGCCAGTTACTCAGAAGTTCAGCTGGCCAGCAAAACATGCTTCCCTTCACACAGAAGCATTAATGGCAATTCCTTTCCAGCTAGGCACTAAAAACTAGGCCAGCTGTAGAAGGGGGTTTGTCCATCACATTTCCCAGTACTCCACGTTGTCTTGCACAGGTCACAGGTATTGGTCTGCTCTTCCACAGCTTATGTCCACTTTCCCAGTCCCTGTGAGTGTACCTGTATGACTGACCTGCTCATAAAAGATAGATTTTTATAATGTACATGAAAACAACTGAATATGGTTCTAAAATAGGACAGTTAAGAAGCTTTGTTTCTGCAAAACATCTTTGCCTGTGCTACCTTGTGGGACAGCCTTGACACCAGAGGAACAGCTCCAAAAATGGCACTAAAAGGAGGAGCTACAGGTCAAAATCAACATCCTTCCAGCATTTATGACTACTTCTGTTCCAAATCTGGTAAAGGTTTCCAGAGCATCTGATTGGCCTGAAGAAGAAAACTGTTAGAGGACCTTGTATATATTTGAGGAAACTTGAATATACAGTATTTTTGAGTGGGTTTGGGAAGATGCAGAGATGATTCTGGAAGATGCTGTGCTTTATACTTGCAGGATTTAAGTGGAGAGCATTGACAGGTGCATGTTAGCTGTAACTAGTTCCTGTTTTCATTTGCCTGCTGAGGTCTAATATTTCCTGTGTATTGTGCCCTTTAAACAAGATCTTTTGTTGTACCAGTCTTGTTCCTTATATCTTAACAGTACAATGTTATTCTTGTTCCATGACAGTTAGCAGAACTAAAAGTTACGTATTAAAACCACATTTTTTACATACCAGTGTCACTGAATCTACATTATGTCAAGCCCAAAAAGTTGTGGAGAAGAGTCAGCCCCATCTATCCTCTCCAAATGGCAATTTTCATGTGTGGTCCTGCCCATGGGCGTTGAGGTTCTGTTCCCACTGCTACAAAAACAAGAACTTTTCCCAATCAGTGCTGCAACGTGGTGGCTTCAGCAAATGCACAAGAACTCCACATTCAGCTCTGCACCCATGTGCCAGCACAGCCACCAAAAGGGATTTGGCTTCTTAGAGAGGCAATTTGTGACAGATATACCTTAATCCTATGAAAAACTGAGTGAAATATTTTAAAAACTATTTCAGTAACAGCATTTCAAACGAAGTCATTTTATGAAAATAATAAATGGTCAGATTGATCTCACCCTAAGTCTGTATTTCACGTTACAAACAGATTTTTATAATCTGCAAGACATAAACATATTTAGAAGATTCAGATTTAAGTTCAAAAGCTAAGGGTCAGAATTTGTTTAAAGCAAGGTTGCTATCACAACATCTTAAAATATTTTGAATGACTAGCAGTAAATCAAGCTGTATGTTTGCTTTATTATCTAACAGAGTCTAATAGCAGAAACATGCATTAACAGAAACAAGGTAAACCTTAAATTACCAGTTATTTTGATGTAAGTTAGCAAAATACAGTATTGCCATTAAAAGTGTAAAAGACAAAAAGGAATTTCATGGTGGGATTGGTGAGACAAACTCACCCTAGTGGGAAGTACCCCATAGGCAGCACATTTTCTGTGGAGCTGAGTTTTCTCACTGTGCTGGAGGAGGATGAGGGTTTGCAGAGAAGCACAGCCATGGTGAGAGGCAGCCAGAGCAATGAGTGCATTTCATCCCTGAGCTCAGTGCAAAGAGAACAGCACAGAATCACCTGCAGTGTCCTGTGCAGGAAGTGGGGGCTTCTCCTCACAAGTGTAAAGAGATAAATCCTCTTCATGGCAGCCTTAAAATTAATGAGTGGCTCAGCTTACTCTCTGGGGACATGCAGCAATTTTGACTCTTTAAAACCATCCAAAATCAGGAAACTGATTTAAATAAAAATTTATGTCCACTGCTCAGGGTAACTCCTGATGAGTAACTACATTAAGGTAACTTGGGTGCCTAAAAGCCATCCCAGGGAAGAGAAGCTTCTCAATAATATTCCAGAATTTAATATCACCTTATTTTTGCTAAGGCATGAATTCCAGCAAAAGTCCATGTTGAATGTCATACAGCAAGAGCACTCTAAGCAGCACTATGATTTAATAGTGAAAAATCTGAGAGCTACCAGGAAAATACCTGCAGACAGCAGTTGTGCAAAAGGGAAGGAGAAACTGTATTTTGTTAATGAATAAAAATGTATTTTGTTAATGAGTTTGTGTTTTGGATCTGCACAACTGATGGCATGTCAAACATGGCACAGATTGATGTTTGGAACCCACCCCCACCCCTTTTTTTTTTTCAAGTTCCCTCCAGTCAGGCAGAACAGCCACCTGTGCATTTAAATAAGTGGACAGCAGGCACCACATAACCCTTCATCCTGTTGTGCTGAAGATTCCATGAGCTGGACTCCCTTCTTCCCAGTGCTCTTACCCCAAAGACCTGCAGTCTGCAGGATCTTTAGGACCAGTTCTCAAAGCCCTGTTGCACTCCATCCTGTGCCTTGGAGGAAGGGGGAAAAATATTTTATCTTATTTGCAGGGAGTATATTCCACTTAGTAAAAATTTATTTTGGGATCAGAGAGAAATGGGAGTTTTTTAATGAGTGAACCTCCTCTCCATTCTCCCTTAGAGGTACACTTCAGTTGAACAGGATAAACAGAAATACATCTCAGTCTGAAGTATTACATTTTTCCACCTCTAAAACAATCCAAACAACCCATTTTCTCCATAATGGAGACAAAGAAATTGTTCTCAGGTTGTGACAGTAAATCTAGAAGATAATTGTTCCATTACAAAGCTGAGAAACAAAGAACACAGAGGGAATTGCATGTTGTCCCCTATGTGTTTCAGTTTCTCCTAGAAATCTTTTCAAGCTTTCTCTAGAAACTCAAGTTTGTTCCCCACCTTTATATCTCCACATTGTACATTTTATTGTTGCTCTAAGAATATTGTCTTTTATGTAGCTGCAACAGAAACTTGGAAATGAAAGATCAGCCTAACTCCTTTAAACTAAACAAGATAAGCAAATTTAAAATCTTCCTGAGCGGTAAGGATACATGAAATATTGAGATGTGAGAATGAGGAATGCAGTCAGAAAACAGCAGCAACAGAAAATAGTTAAGGAGAGGTAGAAAAGCATGTAGAGGACTGAAAGTAGAAAGGATAAACAGACACCTGTAACACGAGTGAAACAACAGGAAAGTAAAAGGGACTCTAGAGAAATACATAAAAGGCAAGCAGCCACACAGATGGGTTTAAAACCAGCTGAACTGAATGAGGAATAACTGATTTTCCAGTGAGAGATGGCAGGAAAGGAGACAGAGACGTTCCAAACATCTCCCTCTGCTCCTTTAGCACAAGGCAAATCTAGTCAGAAAGAATTACTTCAAGACTGCTCTGAACCTAAGTAGGCAAGAAATTTAAAATCAGTAGTTTCATGCAATTATTACTGCAGTATGTCTCACTTAAACTCATGATTAAGTAAGAATAAATGAGGTACTAAGTACAATATGAAATGCAAAAAGACCCTCTAAACAAACAATAAGGCAACAAATCACACAAATATTATTTTTTGAAAAAAAAAATTATTTCCTTTTATGTACAACTGACAGACTAACAGCTATATTGTAATTTATTTATTTATTCTTTGTTTAAAAAAAAAAAACCCTAACATTTGGAACATACTTACCTAATTCAATTCATCATTACTAGGGAGATTATATTTTAGTCCTGATTTCTTAATTAGTAATGGTGTTTTCTTTCTCAAATACCTATGACTCTACACATAAAAATCTCTCCTTCCTAGGGCTCTTTCATTCCACTTAGAATACACATAAAATCTCTCCCTCCTAGGGCTCTTTCATTCCACTTAGAATACACATAAAATCTCTCCCTCCTAGGGCTCTTTCATTCCACTTAGAATACACATAAAATCTCTCCCTCCTAGGGCTCTTTCATTCCACTTAGAATACACGTAAATACACTATACAGTACACTATACAAATACAATAAATAATAGAATACACTTAGAAATACACTTAGAATACACATAAAATCTCTCCCTCCTAGGGCTCTTTCATTCCACTTAGAAGAACTAAATGTTTATTTTATATTACAAATAATCCTGATCACATAGCTGCAATCTGATTTCAGTCTGCAGATGCTGAAAACACAGCATCAAGAAGCTCAGGACAAATGCTTGAGGTTTCCCAGGTAATTTGAATCAACCTTTACATAGTTCAAGAACAAGTTTGTGGGGGTTTTGGCACAATTTTAAGCAAAATAAAGCATCACACAGATATACTGCACAGCCTCTACAGGCAACCACCCAGCTCATCACCCAGAGCATCACCTTTCTCTGGTTCACTGCATTTGTGTGCTCCCGGCTCATGCAGGCATGGCACATCTTCAGAAACTTAACAATTCACAGAGCCATTGAGAAACTGCAGCAAAGAGCAGCCAAAGCCTCTTCTAGAACTCAGGGAAGTCCCAAACCTGGACTAAAGAAGCATTTAGAAGTGGTTTTGTTTGTCTGCAACTACTGCTGTGCAATCATGACACTCATTCTACACGCATTGTGGCCAAAGTATAAAATCTCAACGTGCAGAAGACTTTAACAGAGAGAGAATGGGACCAGGAAGAAGGAGAGGGGGAAGAAACCACAGACAGGAACTCTTGAAGCTTGCACATCTCTCAAAACCCACCATACCTCATTGTGTCTGAAACGAGACCTACCCATAGAGGCAGTTGTACTGCATGGCCCTCCACCACCGTTCTCTTCACTTTCAAATCAACACCTGAGACGTAAGAAAGAGGCTCGTCAGAAGGAACTGTCGAATGCCTGCCCTGGCAGCCGCCTCCTGCTGCGTCCGCACCACTCCGGCTCCGGACCCTAAAAAGAACAAGCCCCAAAAAGAACAAGCCCCAAAAAGAACAAGCCCAAAAAGAACAAGCCCAAAAAGAACAAGCCCAGAAAGAACATGCCCAAAAAGAACAAGCCCAAAAAGAACATGTCCAGCACGAACAAGTCCAGCCGAGGGCGGGCGTGCTCCAGCCTCACGGCCGCTGGGCTCCAGGCGCGGCTGGAGCGGCCCGTGCCCTCGGCAGGCAGCTGTGGGGGGAGACCCTCGGGCTCAGCCTGGGGCGGTGCTCGGGGCTCCGCGGCAGCTCCTGCGCATCCCCAGGGCGCTGCCTCCGAGAAACAGCGGCTTCAGCGTGAAGCCTGCGGCTCCATCCCAGCCGAACCGCCCCGGGACGAGCGGCCGTGTCCCCGAGCAGCGCCCGCTCGTCCCAGCGCTCCGGCCGCGGCAGCNCCGATTACCAGATCTCGGTGGAGGAGCTGAACGACCTCCTGTCTAATGAGAGCGGCTGCTACAGCCTGCCCAGCGCGCACAGCAACGAGGTGGTGCCGCGCATCCACGTGGGGAACGCGTGAGTGCGCCGGAGCGGGGCCGGCCGGGGCTCGGAGCAGGCCCGGGCCGGGCTGGGTGCGGTGTCCGGGGGACAGAGGGGCCGGGCCGGGCTGGGTGCGGTGTCCGGGGGACAGAGGGGCTGGGCGGGGCGGGGCCGTGAGGCGCAGGGCGGTCACCGAGCGGCTCCTGGGGGTAGCACGGGATCCTGCTGGATCTCTGCGGGTCCTATGGGGTTTATTTTTTGCGCCACATCATGATTTCAGTGATTTTTCCAGTCCTGACGTATCCTACTGATTCTCTTTCACCTTTTTAGTCCATCTTTGTACACTTTTTTCCAGTGAAATGGGGGATATTTTATACATATATACATGTGTAGTATACTGCATCCCTGTTCCTATTTTAGGTTTGCACCTCCTAAAGAAATACAAGATCATAGGTTGTCATTAACTTTCTCCTTAGCCAAACCAAGTTATATTTGTTACTGTCGAGTGATGCGGGGCATGAGCACCTGGAGATGGGACTGGAATCATTCAGTCTGACAGCCACCATCTCCTTCATGTTTGTAGCATCTACCTGGAAAAAACGCAAGCTGATTTGCGCAGTAAATATATAAATATAAATAAATAAATATACCTTTTAATGTAGTTAGCTACTACAGAGTCGTTTTCATTGTTCAATGATTTATTTTAATTATAGAGTATGGACTTGAATATGTTCAAATGCGAGGGTGTCTAGGAACAGATACTGCATGTATAAGTTGCACAGTGGAAAATCTCTGTCTATGGAAATCTTGACTGTTCAGAAGGCCTTTTTATGTAATAAGTGACAAAAAATATCCTAAGCAGCAGTGCAGTTTGTAGCATAGGAACAGTTCAGCAGCTAGTTGAAAAAATAGAAAGCATGCAGTTGTATTGTCAGTGTTTTTAAAAGAAAGCTGAAAAATTGTGGAAGGCAACTAGAAGTAAGAAATAACTTTGTGCCTGAAAAAACGATTTCATAATTGGAACAGATAATCTACTTAATTTGCCAAGACTTAAGAGGCAATAATATATTTGAAGCATCCACAGAGAGTTAAGGTAATGCTGAGGTCTAGTTGAACAGATGGATTTCCATTAAGATTTGGTCACTGCATGGTGAACTTGGGTATTCTCAAACTGGAAATAATATTCATTCTTAAGAGGATTTTTTTTGTGTCAAGTGGAGTTGTGGTAAGAAGAATCATAGAAGCTAATGTGTTATCATTTCCAGTATTTTCCTACTTTGGTCAGAATTTTATGTTCAGAAAGTTACAATTTTATGCCATAGTAAGATCTAACAGATGCAGATTCACTTTCAGGTGTGCTTTCCTCAGTTGTCAGCCGAGAAAGCAGCATTCTCTTAAGCACAAGTAGTGACCATGGCTCTGGATATTTCTGGGAATTAATAACCTGTAGCTAATTCTGCATTATAAGCAGCATTTGCTGTATTAGTCATTCTGAAACAATATGAATCTCAAACATCATTTCGAGCTTCATGTCCTGCTTTTGTACTCTTTCTGTGTGCAGTATGGGTCACGTTTAGAATAACAAGCAAGAGAGATTTTATAACAATAAAAATTCCCAGAGCAGCCAGAGTAGGGGGATTGGAATGCCAATATGTGATATAAAAGCAATTTGAACAGGAAGTCACTGGAAAAAATTCAAACCTCTGAATGAGATTCAGAAACTTCTGTTGGTTACCTTTTAGAATATTTTGCACAGCCGTGCTGCTGTGTCTCCTTAAGAGTAACTCATCTTTAGATAAAAATGACAACATGGAGACATGAAGGCTGATCAGATTAAACTGGGTCATAGTGTAGAGTAACAGTTTATCTGCCAAGTGACTTCAAGTTGCAGGCAAAGCCAAAGTAATTGATCTTCCAGGCAATATATGGAAGTCAAATTTAATGAAAATGCAGAGCTAAAATACTTTGAGAATCATGGGTTTCCATATTAGGCACTTCTGGCCTCTCAAGAAGACTAGAGAAAATTTGTGAAGACAAGAGTAAAAATATAATATCCCTAAAACAAGAATTTTACAGGTGATAGACTAGCACAATTATATATTTTCCAAACAATAACAAAAATAACAATTTGGGATGCACTGCAAGTGCACATCATTTTGTATTTCTGTGTAAGTGGAGATGTGTTTCAGTGTAACATCTTAATCTGACCAGAAGGGTTGAGCAGAATTCATTTTTATCAGGGTTTTTGGTGACATAAAACTGGGGACAGGATGGAGCACTCAGCACACTGGAGGGTGAGAGGCTTTTTAACCTGAGCACCCATTCTTGTGAAAACCAGGGTTTTGCCTGAAAATGAGCAGGCTTAGAATTCTGAACTGCTGACTAAGGGAATTTGTTTGTGGGGGTTTTCCCAGATGACTGGAAACCTATAACAATTCTAGCCACGGCTCCAGAACTGTATTTGGTAAAAAATGTTCTGGTTTTGAATGGCCAGTCTAACTTTTTCTGTCTGCTTTAAGTATGTGAATAACTCATGAAGCAATTCCTTGTTCTTAACGTGCTTCAAGTGCAGGTGTGGTGTAAGGAGTATGGAGGGCAGTCTCCCCAAATCAATATTCAATTTAGTGACTGTAAGGGAAGCGTTGGTAAGGAAACAACTTTGCATGGACAGGACAGTGCTAATTAAAATGTGTTCTAGACTGGCATTTTTTGCCATTAAAAACTTGGTTTATTTGCTTATAATTCCATATACCAATAGTTCATAGCCTCATATATCCTTAATTGCTGATGAATGTTTCTCCGAGACCTGTGTTTTGTGGCTGGTAAAATAATTCATCTCTGTTTAAAAGAAACACTTACTAGTGTTACTCACAGGATGAGGAACTCTAAATTTTCATATTGAGAATGGACAAGATTCTGTGGTTTTTTTTCAGGAACCAGATGAAGCTGATGTTAGCATCCCTCTGCTATTTGAAGGAGCTAGCATTTCAACATCCAACATGATGCAGCTGGAATGAAATGTTAAGGATGAGAGAGATCCAAGGACTGTTTGGAAAGGGAGAAACAAATGGCATACAAATTCTCTCTTTTTCACCTCTAGCTATGTAAGAAAATCATCTGTAAAATCAGCAAAAATCATTCACTGGGAATGAGTTTGCCTCCAGGGAAACCAGTCTGTGGCCAGATTCAGCCATGATTTCAGGATGGGAGTTCCTATTGATGCTGAGCAGTCAGATATATGCTGATCTATATAATATTAATTATATAATATTCTCACCCTACTAAGCGTAGGAACTCACTGCTGAATTAACACTTTTTGGTTTGGCCTTGCTCTGTAGGATTTTTGTGTTGAAAACAGAATTCTCCAGACACTGAAACTTCTCCCCTGGCACAGATGATGTCCTGCCAGATGGAAAATCTGTCAGCATTTGTTTGGGTAATGAAGTCTTACAAATATTTGGTTCATTGCCATAGTTGCTTGGCACAGACAGCAGAAAATGTAGAAGCTTCAGTCATGCATAAGTCTTCATCTGCTTTCACTAGAATTTAAGGGGTGTGCAGTCATGACGAAGAAAGGAATTCTCAAGATGTTCATGGCCTTGAATTACATCAAAATTGTGAGTGAATGGACTCAGAGATTCATATAGATATAAACTGACTCATTTGGGTGTTTATTTTAAATTTTTAGATTACTTACATGTCCATCCAAAAGCCCTGGATGCATTGCCATCTCACAGAAACTTGTCCAAAATGATACTGCACAAATGCTTATCTGGAGTTCAGCTTAATATTAAGGCTTCTTTTGTTTGCAATTTATGACTTGAGCTGTAGGGAATTTTTAAAAAAATATTTCTGTTTCCATATCCAGTTAGACACATACTGAAAGCTGCTTTTAAAAACAATCTGTCTAGGCTACCTCTTTTCACAAAGTGTGCAGGAGCTGAGTTATCC
Source organism: Bombycilla garrulus (assembly GCA_013400315.1). Lineage (NCBI taxonomy): Eukaryota > Metazoa > Chordata > Aves > Passeriformes > Bombycillidae > Bombycilla > Bombycilla garrulus. The sequence goes on along the minus strand of VXBU01017979.1, from coordinate 200,468 downwards.
TTCAGCTAAAGCTTTTTGTCACATTCTGCTCATGTTGACCAGCAGGGCTTAGATTTTACTAGGAGACCACGTAATGTGATAAAATATAAGGGTTTTTTTCTTTCCAGGAAAGTAAGGCAAATATTGCAACTGTCACATGGAAATAATCAGACTCAGAGAGAAAAGTAGTGGGTTTATGGCTAAAAGGAGTCAATGCTCTCCTGATATCAATGGTCAGCTCCTTACTGTGGATTGCATTCCAGACACAAGCAGAGATTTGTGCATGGTCAGTAGTGTTACTGAGCAGATGGGTTGTTTGCCATTGCACATCCTGGAGCTTTTATCAAAGCATTATTACTGGATCTAATTAATTGTCATCATCAAGCCTGAAAGGCATGATTGTTATGTAGCATTCAGCTCAGTTGTTCACTAATAGGGCAGGTTGCTCTTTTAGCCACCTGAAGATGGAAGCTGGTGGTTTTGCTGCAATTCTTGGAAAAACTGAGGAGTTGGAAAGGACCTAGCTGACATAAAAGTACTGAATGCTTTCTTAAGCACTTTAGCATCTTAAATATCACTCATCTGGATTCTTTCACACTCAGATACTGATTTCAGCTAAGACACTGAAAGGTGTAACACTTGCGATGAAAACCCTGAGTCTCAAAGACTGAGTGATCTCTCTGTGTTGCTCTGTCTGGAAAGCCTTGACAGATCTTCCCATGACTTCAGGGCAGTTGAATAGCCCAGAGCACAGGACTACAGCTCTTAGTAGCCCTCAGATGAGTCTCTAGAAGGTGTAGTAACATTAACTCAGTAACTTTCTTCCTGTGGCCTGATAAGAAGTCAGTGCTGTTTCACAGTGTTTAAAATTGCCCCCTAAAATGTCAGTTTGTCTGGACTGCCTGCTAAAGTAGCAACTACTGCTTATCAAGTTCTGCAACACTGGTACCTGACAGTAGAGGCTTTTTATAACTGGTTTTTAAATTATTTTATGTGGACAATGGTTAATCTTAGAAAAGTATTTTCCTACTTTGGTCAGAATTTTATGCTCAGAAAGTTACAATTTTATGCCACTGTAAGATCTAACAGATGCAGATTCACTTTCATGTGTGCTTTCCTCAGTTGTCAGCCAAGAAAGCAGCATTCTCTCATGCACAAGTAGTGACCATGGCTCTGAATATTTTTGTGAATTTACAGCCTGTAGCTAATTCACTTTTGGGCACAGTATATTTGGCATCTCTTAACAGAAAAATCAAAGGGTTTGGGTATCGATACTTAAATACTGAGGTGATTCACCAAATTCTAATCATGTTCTTGACACTTTTTGTCATGCAGGTTCATAGCCAAGAACATTATGAGGCTGCAGCGTCTGGGGATAACCCATGTTCTGAATGCAGCAGAGGGGAAATCATTCATGCATGTGAACACTAATGCAGAGTTCTATGAAGGCACAGGCATCAGATACCATGGCATTAAAGCTAACGATACACAGGAGTTTAACCTCAGCCGCTATTTTGAGGAGGCAGCTGATTTTATTGAGAAAGCCCTTTCCCAGAAGGATGGTAAGGCAAACTGAAATACCTTTCTACCATGTTTTCTGTGCACTGCATATGTTTCTTAGCAATTTGCTGGTTTAAAATGCTTTTTTGCTCATATTATCATCAGAACAGCCAAGTGAAAAATTCAGGTAAAGGCACACAATAATACACAGTAAGACAGCTTGGTCTTGTGTTTATACGTGTAGGCCTCCAGTACATGGCAAAGGGAAGTCTGTCACTGTAGGGGTGACTTTGAAATGGGAAACAGCTGCTGCATCTTATTAGAGTTTATTTCTGGGAAAAGATGTTGTTATTTTTCCTTAGGAATGTTAAATCACATTAAAATATTTTTTTAAAACAGAGGTCTGAAAGTTGTTTAAGAACATTAGAAATTACAGTTTAAAGGTAGAAGTGATACAAATAATACAAGTGCTGAAGAGTAGTCATGTAACCTGTTAAATGGGGTTTTTTCCAAATGTACAGTAAGAATAAAGTCTGTGACCTTACAGTTTTTGTTACATTAAGTCATTACATTATTTTATGTGTTGATTGCCTCTTTATTTCCTAGGATTGCAGGAAAGTTGAAGGTTATATTTGCAATGGTGTTTATTGCCATATTCCTCTGTAGTGTGTTTCCTCAGAGCAGAAATCCTAGGACACAGTGCACTGGGACAGATGGTGTTTGTGTTGTCTGACTGTTTCAACATTCCAGTTATTTCTACACATGCTTAATTTCTTTCTTGCTTCGTGACTGAGCATTGAACAGGAGGAATGAGAACTCCCATAATTCTAGAAGTTTTTTCTCTGAAATGGGCAAGGGGCATTGGAGCTGTGATGTGGGTTTTGACAGATGGAACTAAATTCTACATCCAGTTTGGTGGAGTATGAAAAATTCGAAAAATTAAATGCTACTCTTGCAGTTAGCATTGTGATTCACTGAAACTGCAAGAGAAGAGAAGTGTTTGCTGTGCCATGACTGTACCCACTCAGTTTAGTCTCAGAAGTTTCAGGGTCAGTAAATTCAGAGTCAATCTGAATTTGCAGCAGTTCCATTTGCTGATTCTTTCAGTCTTAATAGCTGTCTACCACACCCACCACTGTGGTTTTTTAACATGTTAAACAAAGAGGAACTTAGGAGCTGGGTGATGTTGGAGCCAGTTTTAAGATTAACTGGTTGTTAGTTTTGTTTGACATTGAAGTGTAGAGTAAGGTTAGTGAAGAGAAGAGGAATATAATAGTATTCTCCTTCAGTTTCATTTTAGTGTTGCAGTGCATGAAGTTCTGGAAGGCAGGTCTGGTACCCTGCAGGTGTGGAAGGCTAGAAACCTTTTTGCTTCTGACCATTTGCTGAAAAGTCAATTCTCCTCCATGTATATCATCAAGAATCTCTAAATTTTGCTAGTTTATAACTACAGGCTCTCAAAAAATGTTGAGAATTAATTGTTTTAGCTCTTTTACCATGCTACTGATTTGCCTTGAGCTGTGAAGCTTCTGCTGTTTAAGGCAAATGTGGTAACAGGATTTCTGTTGGTGTGATTCAAAGCAAGCTGTGGTTAGAATAAGAGTGTGTGTATGGTTCAGCTGTTTTCTTGTCTCAAAAAGCAATTTATTCTGGAGAGTAGACTGGGGCCACATGTCCCACTGCATTAGAGAAGGAGAAAATTTCTGTATCTGGAAAAGCAGGTTAAAGAGGAAGAAGCTAAGAAACAATAAAAAGTTAGATTTCTCAAAGGGAGCAGTGGCCTTTTTATTTTTGGATTCCTCGCTGTAGGATTTACCCACGTGGTGGCTTAACCTTGGCTGGAGACCAGGTGCCCAAAAAGCCATGCCAGCACATCCCCTCCTCAGCTGCACAGGGGAGAAACTGAAACAAAGGGCTCCTGGGTCAAGATAAGGACAGGGAGATCACCGGGTAATCACCATCACTGGCTCACCTTGGGGAAGTTAATTTCACTTAATACCGATCAAATCAGAGTAGGAGAATGAGTAACAAAACCAACCCTTAAAAGACCTTCCCTCTACCCCTCTTTTCTTTCCATGTTCAGCTTCACTCCCTATTTTCTCTACGTCCTCATGCCAAGCAGCACAAGGGGACAGGGAATGGGGATTGCAGTCAGTTCATCACACATTTTTGCTGCTCCTTCCTCTTCATTCTCTTCCCCTGCTCCAGTCTCACCCACAGGAGACATCCAAGAAGTTCTCCAGTGTGAGGCCTTCCCAGAAGCTGCAGCTCTGCATTACCTGCTCCAGCGTGGATCCCTTCTCTCATGGGGTACAGTTTTCCAGGAGCAGTTTGCTTTAGTGCAGGTCTTCCCCAGGTTCACAAATCCTGCCTGGAAACCTCTCCAGCTTGTGTTCCTCTATCCATGGAGCCACAGCTCCTGCAGGACCCTGCTCCACTGCAGGCTTCTGTGGGTTCATGGCCTCCTCTGGGCATGTCCCCTGGCTCTGGGGTCCCCCAGGGGGTGTCTGCTGTGCTGTGGGCCTGCATGGATTGCAGGGGGACAGCCTGCCTCACCACGGTCCTCCCCACAGGCTGCAAGGGAACCTTCTCTCCAGTGCCTGGAATAGCTTCTCTTCTGTCTTCACTGACCTGGGTGTCTGCAGTTTTTTTTCATGTATTCTCACTCCTCTCATTCACCTGCTGTTGTGCAGCAGGTTTTTTTTCCCCTGCTTAAATATGTTACCAGAGGTGCTGCCACTGTCACTGCTGGGTTTGGCTTTGGCAGGTGCTTCTTGGATCCAGGTGCTTCTTGGATCCTCTTTTGGACATAGGGGGAGCCTCTGGCATCTTCTCATAGAAGGCACCCCTGTGACCTCCCCACCACCAAAATATGTCCATGCAAACTCAATACAACCCACCTAATACATAGAATGAATTCCCTAATTAATCAGCTGGAAGCATTTTATTGGTGCTGACAAGCAGCATGGTTAGATATTTTTGCCTTTTGTCTCTGCGGAGTAGTCAGCTTCATCTACTTGAGTGTTAGTGTGGCTACATAAATAGCCAGAGAAGTGGCCAGGTATGGTGCAGCATGGAGTTAAAGTAGCAATTGGCAGCAATGCAGCAGAAGGGCTGGATATCTTTTAAAAAAATGCAGTACATGGCAAACAGCATATTTGTTTTCAGTGTATTTTAAACTTCATTTATTTGTGGTCTTTAGGAGCAAGGCTTGTCAAAACCACCAAAGACTGGAGAAGTGCAGTAAATAGACAATTTGACTGTTGTGGTAGAGTAGCAAATCTGTTTTAGTGAGATTGTTTAACATGCAGGCTATTTTTTTTCTTTTGCATTGTCCTTGGTCACAGACTGTGTAGCTATTAACAGTGTGAGCAGCACCTTTCTTCCAGCTCTAGCATCTAGTCTCCTGTAGCATTTGAAAATCACAGTTCTCAAGCTGTGCTAGGATTAAAATGAATCTTATCACTCTCTACTGAAGTAGAACTCCCTGAAGGGTGGTTGTGATCAGGTGGGGTTGGTCTCTTTCTCCAGGAACTGACAGAACGAGGGGACACAGGCTCAACACCAAGGGAAATAAAGGTTGGATATTGGGAAGAAGTTCTTCACAGAAAGGTGATAAAGTGCTGGAATGGCTGCCCGGGGAGGTGCTGGAGTCACCGTCCCTGGATGTGTTTAAAAAAAGCCTGGATGTGGCACTGGGTGCCAGAGTTTAGTTGAGGATTTGGGCGCGGGTTGGATTCGATGATCTTGAAGGTCTCTTCACCTGATGATTCCGTGACTGTGTGATGATTGCACTGCATATGCGGCTGTTAGACGGTGCTCTCGGAGCAGCCCCAGGCTAACCCCGCTGTGGCTGTGTCCCTGCAGGCCGGGTGCTGGTTCACTGCCGGGAGGGCTACAGCCGCTCGCCCACGCTGGTGATCGCGTACCTGATGCTGCGGCAGCGCATGGGGCTGCGCGCCGCGCTCTGCGCCGTGCGCCAGCAGCGCGAGATCGGCCCCAACGACGGCTTCCTCCGGCAGCTCTGCCAGCTCAACGAGCGACTGCTCCGGGAGGGCAAGCTCCAGCCCTAGAGCACGGCACTGCGGGATTGCTTTTTCAGTTGCTCCAGCCTTTAGAGGATGCTTTAGAGACCCACATTGCAACCACCAGGCTGAAGCAAAACGGAATTCTGCTTGTCCGGTGAAAGTGTCCTTGTGGAACTGCGTGGCTGTCTTTCGGGATGGTACAAAATGGTGTCGCTGTTCAGAGCTCTTGCCATGAAGAGATGTTTTTAGAGGCATAACTCCAGTGATAACAGCTATCTTCACACGTATTTCAGAGCCCCTGCAGACTCCATAGCGTATGTGGTTTGCATTGACATTGAGTGTGAATTATTTAAGCTTTGTCTTTATTGTCACCAGAGCACCAGTTCCCAAAAGCCCCGGCACATCACTCACTCTTACTAGGAGCACTGTAATTTCTGAAGTTTCTTTTTCATGTACACACGTGCCTAAAGTTTGAATGTAGGAGCTTCAAGAAATGGGAAGCTTTTGTACAAATGCACAGATGCATTCACTTAGAAAATGAAGTGCTTGCAGTGTTTTGTGTGGATGTATGCAATACACAGTGTGATAGTAAAGCCATTCAGAGCCCATGCTTGATGCACACTGTGTTTCAAGAATAGTTTTTTAACTTTTGCTGTTACAATGGACATGAAATAGTCTGTTATTAAATGCTCTTTTATTTTTATTTCTAAATCATGCTAGAAAAAAATGTCAAGAGCAAATGCTGAGGGAAGAACTTGAACAAGGAAGAAATAATATTCGTATTTAGAAGTGCTTGTGGTGGATGTATAATTAAGTCCTAAGTATCCTAATATAATTACTATCAAAGCTTGTATGGAATTACAGTGTCTTTATTTCTTCTTTACTCTCACTGTTCAGTAACACAGAATGGAATGACCACACATGCAGATTACTTCCAGCACAGGTGTGCTTCCACAGCAGTTTGCAGAAGAACACTCTTGATTTCTTGGATTGCTTGCATGGTATCATTAAATAGAAATGAGCACTGTAATGTACCACACTGTAAAGGAAATATTTATGTTCTGTTCAAATAAATGATGTGTTGATTCTGTTTACTAGAGATGAAATGAGTCATTGCAGTGTTGGGAGAGGGGGCTTTGTTTGCACTGCGCCTGACTTAGTGTGTAAATGTGTACCTGTGAGTTACAGCCCTTTATTAATGCAAATGATCTCCCACTGCAAACTGGAATTATTGGTTAAACCCTCAGAAACCAGGGTGCCTGTTCCATTCTCACCTGTGCTTTCACGTAGTTCTAGAATGAAAAATCTTAGCACTGTTTTAAACAGAAGCACTGTATTAGTAACACACGTGATCCCACATGTAGTTTTGTCTACTCAGTTCAGTAATCAGAAATCACAGAGGACATGCATCCATTGTTTTAGTCCTGCTCTGGGGCTGTGTGGTTTGGAGGTGTGGGAGGGGCAGGTTGGGGGCTCAGCACAGTGATGTTCTTGAAGTTCAGCTGCAGAGGTGATTGTTGTGCTTGAGCTCCAGTGTTACTGTTTCTCCTTCCACAGCATGGAACTGCTACATCAAGGAGCCTTTTCTCTGTTGTGTCCTTCAAGGGACAGCTGAGGAACAGTACATGGTGTTCCCTGTCGGTATCCAGTGCTTGCTGTGAATCAGGATGGGTCAGTAATAATGAGCAGTGTTCAACTCACTAGCTGATTACATACCTGTTTGCTTTCTCCCACTGATCCTTTTAATCAGGAGTAGATTAATTGCTTCTTCAAAGTCCCTAATTACTAATTTCACGTTGTGTGAAACAGGAGTAGTACCTTTAGAAATAGGAATGCTGGCCTTACCTGTTCTACAATGCTGACTTTTCATACTGCAGTCTAATTTATAAATTACCCTTTTAAAATTTTTAATATAAACATAGATTTTTTTTTTTGTCTTGTCTCACACCATGTATTCCTAACACCTACATGCACTATAAGGAGAAAAAAAGGGAAATTCATGTGGATGTACTTTATCTTTCACCTCTTGCTTGGAAGTCAAAATTCCAGTCCATTAAAGAGCTAAGAAACCATTAGGCATTAGACCTTGAGTAGACTGTGAGAAGGCTGGTAGTTGTCAGATTGGAACCAGAATGGTTTCTTAAAATTGAGTCTGTTTACCTTATGGTGATGTTTCTGTAGTTGCCAGTATCAAGAAATAATGAAAATCAAAACAGAGGGGAATGTGTTCTTAGATTCAAGATAATCTTTTACTTCATGGGACGCTGGTCACTCTTGTAACTGTGGCTCATTTGTGTCAGTATAACAAAACTGATTTAGCAAATGTTTTGTAATATGAGAGTGGGGAGGCATAAGTAAGACAGTGTTATAAATTGGTTTTAAAAGTGAGATATGAGTATATCATATTTAAAATTACTGATAGGCAACTCAGCAATGAAACCATTTCTGCTTTTAGAGCAGGCTAAAAATAGTTAAAATGTCAGAGCACTGCTCCATTATTGGATCATACCCTTCCTCTCAGTCTTGCTCTCCAAGTACTGTCATTTTACAAATTCCTCTGCCCATTTTAGCTGGCCAGGAAGATCTTGTATGCCTCTAATCCACAGTGACGTGCTGTATACTTCTAAATTTCTCTTCCTGATTGTAGAAGGAAAGAGTGTATAAAACATGGGAATGAAAGCTTCCTTTCCATGTAATATGAAATTGAGAATGTACTGGAAGAAATAGAACTTTTTATTCCTCTGAACTTGCTGATCACCTGCCCTTAGCTATGAGATCTTCCTTACAAGAATGCTAACTTAGGAAGATACATTTTAAAAGAACTGTTTGTTGCAAATATCAACACTCTGCTTTTGGAATTGAAACTTCCTGGCCACAGCTAAAATTATATAATCAGGATTGACATTAATATGTTTATCCTGAATGGCAGTGTGGTAATTTTTGTGTGGACAGTACTGTGGAGAAGGAACAGTGTCTCTATAAAATATGCATCTGTCATGAAACAGAAATCTCTACCATGCCAAGTTTAGCCCAATGAAGGAAAATCCAGTAGCTGAGGTTTTTTTTTTTACTTAAGAGTTAGTGAAGGTAGAGAGGGGGAGAAGAGAGAAGGTGAGAAGCTACTCATATTTTACAGCAAGGAACAAAGATGAAAGTCCAGATGGACAAAATGATGATACAAGTAAAACTAAATTCACCTACTCACATTGAACTAAATCTTTCTTAGCTGATGAATAACTACAGGAAAGAAGTCTGTAACTAAAAATTAAAACTTTGATTTTGTAGTTTTCTCTTCGTTTTTGGGTCCTGCAGTGAGACTACAGCACTGATAGGTGTTGTACCTGGCTCTGTACCACAGCTACTGCCAGGAACACCTCATGAGAGAACAGAGCACTGCTGAAAAGTGAACATTTAATGAATTATTTCAAACTTAGAATTAATGACATCTGAGTGCAGAATTAGCAGCCACAAAACATTGTATTGTAATTCCATTTTTGGGTACGAAGACAAAACTGGACACCTTTGTCTTCTACAAAGACAAATTATGTAATTATGATTGGTGATGTGAGAATTCATTTTCATAAAAGGCCTTGGAGATGAAAAGCACTGTGTATAATAATAATGCATGTTTCTAAGTTGAAAAACAAATTCGTGTCAAATACATCTTCCTCCTCCTCAGCAAAGAAAAAGAGCAGAAAGAATATTAGCAATATCTATTTTCATCATTTAGATACTTCCATTGAGCTGCCTTCTGTTGTCAGAACTAATTAAATCTCTCATGCCAGAAGTAGAAGCAGGACTTTTTACCTTCTTTGATTTTTTTATATTAGTTCTGCCAGTTTACTATGATGTTTTTAGCACAGAGACACTATCTAGTGGAATCTTTCTTAGTTTAGCACAGAAGGTTCTTCTAAAATTACTTTCTGGGCTTCACCAATGAGTAAAACTAGAAACAGAACAAGCCTGAGAGGTGTCTTTTAAGGATTTTCTGGTGAGAATTAGTGTACTGATATTTTCTTCTGCAAATAAATCCTGGAAATAATCAAGTGTTGGAGGTGTGTTTTATTTTAGTTTCCATGTGCCGATGTCACTGGCTGGCTGACTCACCAGATGGAGCTGTAGGCTTGTTATTCTTTCCTGGAGAGTCCTCACTGAATCCCTGAGCTGTGCTGCCGTGTGAAGCCAGTGTATTCTTATCACTGAAAAAGACAAGCCACCAGAATGATTTATCAGTCTCTGCTAGGAGAATAATAAGAATCCATTTATTTTGGTTTCTTGCAGGAGATCACACCACAGCATTCAGACTGGTGTATTCACTTTGTAGTGTGTGACATTGCAGAATTCTTCTGAGACAGCTGAAGTTTGATTGGGAAAGGCTGCATCAAGTAAAAAAAAAAAAAAAACTAAAAAACCCAAAAAACAACTGTTTGGAAAGCAAAGTTCTTGATCATGTCAAAAACTGAATTCCTGGGCAGTGTGTGGAGCTGGAGCCATTGTCCACAGAGGCTGGAGCTGCACCTGTACAGCTTCAGGCCTGGGTGCAGAGCAGAGCCCCTCTGGCCCTGAAGCTGGGAGTGACTGAACCAATTTTGTCTGCCTGCCCTGAAGTGCTGCAATTCCAGCATTTCAGGATAACTGCTTGAGTTCAGAAAGCTGCAGCAATGGACTCAGCCTGAGTACAGGATGCCAATCAGCTCCTGCTCCCCTGGAATCTCTGATCCCTGCTTAGAACAGAGCACTGCTTTGGGCTGAGTTAGGGTTCGCTTTGTGCCCAGCGTCTGCTGGGGGCTGTGGTTCGGGTTTGTGCTGAGCACAGCGATGATCTTGCAGAGGTGTTTTTGTTCCTGCTGAGCAGGGCTGACACAGAGCTGAGGCCTTTCCTGCTGGGGAGGGGCTGGAGGTGGGAAACTGGGGGGAGACACCCTGAGCCAGCTGAGCCCGAGGGGCCAAATGGATATTCCAGAGCGTCTGGCCCATGCTCAGCACACAAAGCCTGGAGTGGGAGTGTTAGTCCTGCTCTCCCAGAGGTGGCTGAGCACACCCACTGCCCGCTGCAGGAATTCATTCCTCTCTTTGCTCTGCTTGCATGCGTGGCTTTTGCTTTTCCTGTTCGAATGCCTTTCTCTCAGCCCATGAGATGAGATTTCACCTTAGGATTGTATCCCCAGTCCTGCTTGGTGGGGAGTGAGTGTGGCTTTGGTTCCTGGCTGTGGGCAAAGCACAACACATGGCTGAGGGTGGAATTTTTCAGCTCAGGGAACAGCAGTTCAGCTCTGAATATAGGGGGTCCAGTGTCAGTGCCACCCTGGTAGTGAGACTGGTTCATTCTGAGAACACTCTATCCTTGAGAACTCTTTTTGTTTTTTTCCTGTGCTTCATTACCAGTACAAAAATCAAAATTTTGGACTGCAGCACAGACCATGTCTGCTTTGCTGCAGAGAGGAGTGTGAGCCAACAAGCAGCTACAGTGTGTGAAATAATGTTTTTGTAGTTCAGGAATCTGAATGTTTGAGATTTGGGTTTGTTCCTGGATCTATTAAGCTGTCCTCCTAGCTTATGGACAAGAAGTTTTAAACCACAGGCTAAATACAGCTTCCGTTTTTTTCGTTCAGAAATTGTTTTGGTATTATTTCTCCCAGTGGGTTATACAGATAAATGTTAAGACAGTTAATACAGGGGATTGATTGTTTAAGTACTTGAGAGAAGCTACATCAACAAGATTTTTATGTTTTATGTGACAGCTGATTACTCTAAATGAGATTCTCTCTAGCAGGCCCACACTGACAACAACAGCTTTTGGAAATATTCTTTAGGCAGATATTACATGAAAAGAACAGAAACTGAGCTTTGGTGGATGCATACAATTCTGAAGGCATTTAAACAGAGGTAGCAAGGATTCAGTGACTGCCAGCACTCAGCTTTGCTCTGCTCTCCTGTTGTGCTTTTCTGCTGCCACAGGCTGTGATGTCACTTTGGACAAGGGCTCTGTTGGACAGTACCCACACACAGTGGTGTTCCTATCTGACAAAAATAATACCAAAATCTTTGTTTAGTTCCTGCTCCTTCAGGACTTCAAGTCCTTCACGACTTGTTCAGTTTAGCTCTAAGCAAAAAATAGATTTACTACATGCAATTAAGCAAAATTATGTTTAGAAGAACATTTGCAATATTTTGGGAGTTTGGTTTCCTGTATTTGTGAGACCATCATTAACTGCTTAGACAAAAGGAGGAAAAAAATGAAAGATAATCAGTGATTATCATCATCACTGATGATGATGATGATTATTATAGAGAAAAAATAATCAGCATATTGGAAGCAAATTATTTGCCTACAGTCTGTATTAAAGAATATGTTAAGAATATACCCTGACTGTCTGAGGAGAAAAAAATCTTGTAGAAAGAAAATAATGTCTTGTATTCCTCCATAAAAACAGAGTAATTTCTGAGATGGTTGGGTGCCCAAGGTGTGGGCTGCAGGAAAGGAAGAAGGGGAGCTGACAGTAAGGGCACATTGTGGTATGAAACACAGTGCTGGATTCCTTTGAGACATTCCTTGCAGTGTCTGGGAAGGGGAACACTTCTGAGAATGCTGATTTCCAGTTTTTGGCCGAGGAAAAGACTGGGAAGGAAAGCGCCTCACAATACATTTCAGATGGCAGTGTTTCAGGGAAGGACCATTGCAGAGGCAGGTGTGGAGCTCAGCCTCAGCACCATGGTGCAGCTGCTGGGTGTCTGTGTGTCTGTCTGTGTGTGGATGAAGGGGTGAAATGTCCCCAGGTCGTTGCTGCAGTTCCTCAGCCAGGGCACACCTAGGGATTTGGTGGCACCTCTGTTCTGTACCCGACCAGGGAAATTGCCAGAATGGAATGCAAACCATTCTGAGTCTTACAGTCCTAGGGGAAAGTCAGACTGAGTCATTTCTGAATCTCTTCTACAGGAAATGTTTTCATGAGAAAGTCTGTGACAAGCGTGGCAGTAACACACACATGTCCCTGTACTGCTGTAAGCAAACATCTCATTTTCAGTAGCTCAGTGTGGTATCTTCACCTTCCTCAAGGCTGAGATGCTTTCTGATTAATGTATTTAGCCTAACATCATTTGCAAATCACTTGAAAGTGTATGTGGTCTTGAGACACAGAAATTATATTTTCACCACTATCTTGTTTTTGCAGGGAAGAATACCATAGATGAGGTTTTGAGACATGATACATAAATACATCTTAGGCATGAATATCCTAAACCTAAAGACATCATTTTTCTCTGTTTGTTGGTTATATCATGGCTAGAAATCAGTCTGGCCAAGTTCTTGTGTTTAAAATTAGCAAATGTCCTGTATTCAGCACTTAACAGATTGTCAGCAGAAGAAGTATGAAATTAATTTAAAGCAAATGCAAATATGTGTTAGGCAGTTTTTTTTCCCCAAGCGTTAAAAATGTGAAAAAGAACACATAAAAAATTATGATGTACAACATTCTGGCTGTATAACCTAAAAACATATTCCAAGCAAACTGTTTTTAAGGAAAAGTAAACACAACAACTTCTCATATTGAAATGAAACTCTTCCCTGTTTCTTCCAGTGTATTTGTGAAACAAAATGTAAAGCTTGTTTTGGAAAGGGGAGGAAAAAAGGCACCCTAACTCAAATTATTTCCCTGCAGAGACTGAAAAGCAGAGCTACTGAGCTACAGTTTCTAGATTTACTCATTTTATATAGTGAGCAAATGGTAGAGGAATAACAACAGCAAAATGTAAAAAGTCTGAAAAACCTTTGGAAAAGACAATAGCCAAAGTTTCAAATATGGATGAGGGCAGAAGCAGGTTTTAAATACACCATTGTTAGAAGAAAACTGCAGAAAGGCTGGTCAGGTTGCAAATCATTGTAGTCTTGTCTATCATCCTGTGTTGCCAGGCTGAAAAATTAGGTAGATATGAGAAGTTTTTGCATAAAAGTTGTAAAATATTGTCACTAACCCACCCCCACACACCCATTTTATTTCACACTGACAAAAGCTGAGATGAATGAGTTGTCTGGCCCTTCCCACTTTGTATAGTCATTGGCTGGCCTGGTTCTAAAAGGGATTTTAAAAAGGGGAATAATGTGCCTTTGCCTGGGATCTGAGACTGTCAGGGTACTGAAAAGCTGATCCGTGAGCTGCCACCATGCAGATCTCTTGGGCTGTGTGTGCTGTCTGTGTCGTGACACAAATCACATTCCAGTCTGCACAAGGGTGGCAGATGTTTAAAAATGATGCCACAGAAATCATTCCTGAGATCACTGAAAACACAGAAACGCCGATGGAGCCGACTTTCAGCAACAACAACACAATGAATCAGGCAAAACATGGAGGAAGACACATACAGCAAGCTCCAGAGCTTAACGGTAAGAAAACCTCATTATTACTGCTTTGGATCGTAGCAGACAATTTGTAAAAGAGTATTTGTTATCATATGTGTTTGTTTATTAACACTTTTAGGTGTGGCCCAACTGCTTTAAGTGATAGGGATTTACATCTACTGTTGAAAAAGTAGGAATATAAACATTAGATAGAATATATTGGAGTTTACTGCTGCAAACATCACTTCTCTGTTGAACATTGCTACTCTACCCAGCTGCTCTCTGCACGCTACTCCAATACATAAAACCTTCAGGAGATACTACTGAACACTTCTCTGTGTTTTGCCAGGAAATACCACAAGTTATCTTTCCCTCTTTAATATCAGGATGGGGAAATGGATTGACAGAGGAGACAATAATATAAATTCGTAATGTTTAGGAACATCCACACCAGTTGTGACTAAGATCACACATCAAAAGTGGCACATTGAGGTTGTGTTCAGCTGAACGAGGGAATGTGCTGCCCACTGCCCCTTGGTAACAGACAGATCTTCAGTTCAGCCATTGTCACTGCACTTAGCAAATGTCTAACTTCAGCAGTAGTGCAAGACACCAGCCTTTGAGGAGAGACAGAAGATGGAAAGCTAACACCAAGCAGAGAAAGGTAGCTTTAAAAAAGTTTTCCACTGGAAAATAGGGCAAGCTTGGTCCTCCAGACACACAGCATAAAGCACAGAGCAACACAGCCACAGATCAAACTTAGAATTTCCACTCTTGTGCATTGCAGATCTTAGCCAGCCTCCTTTTTCTGGGGACAACTGGAAGGCAATTGTGAATTTCTGCTGTAGCTGTCATTAAAGCATTTAAAACCATAGGATTAACAATATTTTAAAAGAAAGATTGAAAAAAAAAGTAATGTTTTTGAGAGTATGACCTTAAAAGGTTCTTAAATTCCTAAGAGGGAGAGTTCTGTTCCTCCAAGGCAGCACCATCAAGCACCAGGTCAAAGCAGGTTGGTTTTCTTGTCACATCTCAATAAATTCATTTTTTTACCTCTTACTACTCTGACATCAGCTGGGAACCTGCCCCAATGATACATGCATATTTTTTGAAGTGGAAAGCACTTGACTTAATTAACTTAATGAACTTAAGAAATCAAAGACTTGAAGGAGGCTGGGTAGTTGTTTAAGATACACCATGGATTTTCATATTCATTTTGGCATCTTTAACATAAGGAATCAAAATTATGACCCAAAGGGGCCAGACCTTTCTGGAACATCTGCACCAGACCATGAGGGATTCCAGGACAGGACATAAATGCACATCATTTCACCTTCAGAGCTGAGGCAAATGCCTGGATATTTAACTGCCTGTGCATTATGGACGTACAATGCACCTTATTCAACACATTTTTTTATTTACAGACATCATTTTCTTAGATGCTTAGGAAACTTGGGAGTGTTAGACTAAAGTGCACGTGGAGTTCAGTTGCCAGTATTTTTGTGACAGCTGACAAGGATTGTTTAATTTCATTAATGCAGTCCTTCAGACTTTTAAAAAATGAAATCTTGCTAGCTGTAGTTTGACAAATATAAATACACTTTGACAAATGTAAATCTGAGCACTAAAAGTCCTGTTTCTGTACTTCACAGGAAAAACAAAAATCAAAATGTCTATACAAAAACATTCGTTCTGTCACTAATGATTCAGGGTCAGAATTCTCTTTTGCTGAACTAAACCTTGTGCACAGTGAGGAGAAAGGGCCTGACAAACACAGCCTTCTCTGTGAGCTCACCTTTGAAGGTTTCCACCTCAAGTAATGTTCCTGAGTTAAAACTGTCCTTTGGACTAAGAGAAGAACATTAATGTGCTTATCTAGAGGAAGTTATTTCACAAACACTTAAAAATCAATCTTTGTGTCTTCCCAACAAGTCAATTAACCAAGGATGTCATTTGGGAAAAGAGACAATTTTGGGAAAAGTAACGTTCCTACAACTGAAAGTTTCTGAATACTTAATGCTAAGAAATCTTGTCTTTTCTAATGTTTCATTTGCCTATAGTTATCCATTGAGGAAAAGGAGAGGAAAAAATCTGTAAGGTTCCTAATAGCCATAAGATCCCTCTAGCTCTCTGAGGGGAACTATGTGGGAAATGTGGAATTACCACAGAGAGCAGTAAACTTGGAAAAGCTGATGCTTGAATAGTGGGAATTCCTTAGTGCTGTTGTTACCTGTGATTTCTCTCACCTGGAACACATTCTGCAAGCTAAAAATCACTTAAGGAACACTTTTTTGTTGCAAAATAATTTAAATCTGGAGTCAGTAAAGTTAAACTAGAGCAGTGGGGGAAGGTGTTGCCCACAGGTAAATGAAGCCAGGAGAATATTGTCCAAAATTCCCAGCTGCTGCTGGGGCTGGACTCCAGAAGCTCTGTTTCCCCCCTGCACAGCACTGACATGAAATGTACCTGGTGGATTTTATTCACCAATTTGTACATTGTTATTCAAGGGTCTTACAACTGAATAGTCAGGAGCTGCATGAGTGAGCCTTTCAGGTATTTCTCCTGAAAATCTGCTGTTCCAGACATTCAGCTTTATCTAATTGAGGGAGAGATCTGCTGCAGGAACTGCTGTGGTTTGACACTCGCCCAACACCAGCACCCACAAAAGCCACTCACACACCCTCTCCTGCCACAGCAGGGCAGAGGAGAGAAAAAAATAACNGAAGGGGGAGAAAAGAAAAAAAAAAAAAAAAAAAATAAAAAAAACCTGATCAGATTATAGTATTCATGGTCTGATAAGAGAATGAGAGAAACTGATTAGAGCACTTATGGTCTGATAAGAGAACGAGATAATCTGATTATAGCACTCATGTCTGATAGAGATAAGCTGAGCTGGAGGTACCCCTTGGAGGTTTATGAGTTGACATAAGGACCAGGAGAAAAAAGCTCCGAGGGCAAAACAGGCTTGGCTTAGAGGCACAAAGTGACTTTATTACTAAAAAAAATCAGAGGAGGATAATGAGAAGTGAAATAAGCCCTTAAAACGCTTTTATTCCCCCAACCCGCTCCTCCTTCCCCCCGAGAGCGCGGGGCCGCGGGGCGGGCGGGGTGCGGCGGGTGCTTTCTCCGAGCCGGCAGCGAGAGCAGCCGGGCATGGAGGGATTCGCAGGAATTCACTGTTCCCTGTTCGCAGATGCCTCCGAGTTCAGCTGCCGGGAGGTTCGCACCACTCGCTACGTGACGGACGGGCCGTGCCGCAGCCTGAAGCCCGTGCGGGAGCTGCAGTGCTCGGGTCAGTGCGAGCCCGCGCACCTCCTGCCCAACTCCATCGGACGCGGCAAGTGGTGGCGGCAGCACGCCCTGGACTACCGCTGCATCCCCGCGCACAGCCGCACCCAGCGCGTCCTCATGGCCTGTCCGCAGCACGAGACTCGGACTTACAAATTCCGAGCGGTCACGTCCTGCAAGTGCAAGCGCTACACTCGCTACCACAACCAGTCCGAGCTCAAGGACTTCGGCAAGGACAGCGCCCGGCCCCAGAAGAACAAGAAGCCGCATCTGTCCAGAGCCAGGAGCGGCAAGTCCAACCAGCACGAGCTAGAAAATGCTTATTAGAAGGTGGCTCTGGGTGACACGGACTAGCAGCTCCGGATGTTTTCTAAACCATCAAAAGGCTCTCAGAGGCCACGGCATGATGTTCTGACTGCAGTAGGTTCCAACTCCTTCTGCTAAGCTGGGTCAAAGGCTCACATAGGCAAAAATCGATCAGATTGTAGCACTTGTGGTCTGATAAGAGAATGAGACACAGCGAGCTGGGGGTACCCTGGGAGCTCCTCAGGAGTTTGTGTGTCCTGTACGAGTAGGAAGGAAAGTGAAGCTGTTGTGGTGACAATCACGCTTTGCTAGAAATCATTCCACTCGCTTTTTGTGAAAAGAATATTGAGATCCCTTTCCCAGACAGCGATGCAGGACGAGCTTGCAATTAAGGAAGCACCAGGAGAGTTAGCTCTCTCTGAAGGAGCCATAGAGAGTTAGGGGTAGCAGGGATTTCAGGTTATGGTGAATGGAGCCAAATTGTTGGAAAATTAACACACTACCAGATGTTCTTTCTCATGTACCAGGTGTTTCCTCTCAAACACAGAAATCAAAATACGACACTAGCATTCTCAGAAGTAAAAGTGGGATAAATCTATTTCATACTTTCAATTAAAAGATTATGGAGTCAACAAATTCAAACCTGAGATTTGGCAACTAAAAGCATATTGATTTAGAAACAATCATTTGTTTTTGGGACAATTCAACAAATTCTCCTAAGTGGAGCAGATTTATGAAAAAGATGCTTCTCTCAAACCAGATAACCTCAATGATGTTTGTCCTGCTAACAGCTAACATTATACATAGTTTATCATAGAACATACTGATTATTCTTTAATTCCTAGAACACTTTAATATCAGCTTAGATATGTCCATTTACATTTCCTATTCTGTAGAGTTTGGATTATCTGGCCACACACTCTGTAGCACTAAAACTGTGCAAACCAAGCTCTGTGAGTAAGGTGGTGGTTCTGCATTAAAAGTGAGCCTCTGCTAAGTCATTAATTCCTCTAGAAAAGTCTTTAGGATATGCAGCTTTGATAAGTCTTTAGTTTGGCAGCAACTCTCCTTTACTTAGCTTCTCAACACTCGGACTAATGTTTGTGTTTTTACATTAAAGAATATTGTTAGAAAGTGAATTGTCACATTCTGTATACGTCCTGTAGAATTTATGCTGAAATAATATAAACTGTGGAAATTTGCAATGTTGATAGATTTCTCAGTTATTTTATGTGGGACCAGAACCTAGAGAGAAAAGGTATCATTTCAGAGAGGGAATTATGTATTTATTTTTTTTTCCAGAAATTATTTATGCAATGTTTTAACTTGTAGAGAATGAGAAGTAATACTGCTTTAATT
The DNA here is from genome assembly GCA_013400315.1 of Bombycilla garrulus. Lineage (NCBI taxonomy): Eukaryota > Metazoa > Chordata > Aves > Passeriformes > Bombycillidae > Bombycilla > Bombycilla garrulus. The sequence continues at coordinate 181,673 of VXBU01017979.1, read as the reverse complement.
TCTAAAAAAAGATTGCTAAAAGTCTGTTATTTTTAATTTTAAATACATTGTTAATAAAGTAGAAACAATTAATTATAGAAAGACTCGTTGATTTTCAGCTACAATAGAAAGCTGATTTCCTGCAAAGCCAGGGATTTACAGAACAGTCAGGGAGTCAAGTCCAGTTTCTGTGAGCAAAAGTGCTGAGATCCTTAATGCTAACAACCTACACATCCCTAAAGAAACTCCATGCTGGAACTCCTTGCTCTGGTAGAATATGTTTCTTGAAAAGACCTTCCTGGGCAGATGAGTAGCTCAGAATTATTTCTATATTCTCATTTCTGCTTCCCCTGGACATTTCCTGATTCCTGTATTCACAGCTGGATAAAGCCACCAAAGAAAACAATAAATCTGTGAACTCTCAATCAAGAGTTCTGCATTGAAATCTGATTGCTTCAGATTTCTTTTATTGAAAAAAAAAAATAAAAAGAAGTGTGGAATCCCCTTGCAAATGCTGCCAAGCAACAGTCAAAAATGTATAGAGTTTGGAATTTCAGACCTATGCTCATTTTAATTTAGTCCTTAAGAAATATTTTCCAACAAAGTCAGAGAAAATTGAGTTTGGGCTGCACAGAGCATGTAGGTCTTTCAATGCAGATGTAAACATGAGCAGCTTTTTCAAGACAAGTAGTATATAACTTGTCCTTTCCTTACTATGACTTGATAAATCATCTAAAAACCCAAAATAAACCATTGTCACAACTGCAACAACATTTTCCAGACTTATCTTTGACTTCATGAATTTGACACTTGGGGCTTAATTTTCAGAATTCAGTATGAGCACTGCAAGCACTGCTGGAGTGAGCAAAGCAGTTCAGTTCTCTGGAAAGCTGTTCCACTGTCTCTCAATCATCTAAAGTCTATTAAATATTGTTTTTTAAAATATTGGTTGTGATTAGCCAGTGAAAGAGACTTGCTCCACTTCATCTCTGGCTTCGTCCTGGGTTTCAGGCAATTCAGGTGAACCACTAATGTCTTTCTCCCAAATATTTCCCCTAGAAGAGGTCCTTACCCCCAAAAACATCTTGTCCCATACACTTCTTGCCTACCAGAAGTGTCAGTGTTTCCTGCTGTGAAACTGCCACTCAGAAGCTTGCATATTTCTGACTCAATGTAAGGATTCGTTCTTTGTAAGTTATAAAAGCTTTTACAAGAGTGAGTGAAGAGTCCTGGACACTTTTACTGCTGTATTTCCTCTCAACACCCATCCTGCTGCAGTGACTTCTCATTGGTTTCACCACAGGTAAAGGTGGATGAGATGAGCAGTCTGCAGAAATTATTCTAAATTCTTACTCCTGAAACAGTCACCTCCAACCACCCCTTTTGCAATTTATGTTATCAGGAGAGGAATAGGAAAGAGTCTTTTGCTAACAGCTGGAAAAAAATCAAAGTATAGGATATTTCAGAGGTCAACTGCCACATTCTCCTCCATCCCCACATCAATGTGGGTTCTTTTCAGACAGAGAATTTGGGATTATTTATTTATTTATGTATTTTTGCAATCACCCTCTATTTTTAACCTCTAATATAAGTGTGCATAATCTGAGAGGAGATAGCATCCCTGACTGTGGCTCTCAGAAAGTATCTGTAGGAAATTTGAGTTTCTCTTTCACACAGAATTATAACTTTCAGTTCTTTTCAAAAAAATGTGACCTCCTGCGTGCTCCTTCTACAAAAGCAATAGATGGTTTTTCTTTGGAATGCTGAATTCTTCAAATGAGAGTGAATGTTTTCATTGCCATTTTTGTAATAGAAGAGCACAACTGTGCATGGTTTAGGTACAACTGTGCATGGTTTAGGTACAACTGTGCATGGTTTAGGTACAAGTAGTGACAGGTCACTGTTTTCCCCTTCCCTTGGCTGGGGCTGACAGCAGCTCCCTGTCAGAAGTGAACAATGAACAATGACATGAGCAGTCCTCAGAGAAGCAATCAAGTCACTTTTTTCAGACAGAATTCATGATTTCTCCAGATCTCCTTCCCTTCCCCCCATTTTTATTTCCAACAATTTGTGTGGACTGTGGCACATTCTTTACAATACACTCACTGGCTTAAAATAGTCACTGGGCTTACTTCATTTATTTTCCTGGCAAAAATACCATTTTACTACTATTCAGTGAAAAACAAACCTACCAGCAGAAGAAGGATCCACAAGGCCCCAAAGATTTTGCACGAAGTTCATCTTTTTAATTAGAAATTGCACAATAAAGAGCATAACTTTATCCAGTGAGGTTCTAGGCCCAGAAAACACACCACATGTGCGTTCTGCAAGTGTGGTTGAGAAAGCCAGCATTGTGAAATATGGAAGGAATAAACATGTATTTTTTTTAGCCATATGACATCAACTTATAATTAGCTCGTTGCACTCAAATTAGTGCAGCATATGGGCACACAGAACAACTTTTCTATAATAAACAGCCTCGGAAGCCTTAAATTATCATATAACATATTTATATGTAGCTGGAGTTTGGATTGAACATGCTGTGCAGCTGTAACCTGAAATTTGATAAAGTGGAACTCCCCTTGATGGGCCAGTAATGGAAATCCACTTCTAAAATAACTCAGCATTTAAAATAAAGCCACCAGAACTGCAGAACTTGCAGCACATGCAGCCAATGTCATGTAGTTACACAAAACTGCAGCTGCTCCCCTTGCAGTCCCAGAGCCAGCAAAGGACAATTCAACTCAGAGCTTTTTCAAGGGATTGACATTTCTCTTCCCAGAATTGTGGAAACAGTTTTTAGCACTTCATGTTGGAGAGTCAAGCAGCAGAGTTCTATAGACAAGGTTCATGAAGCCCTCTTGCCATTTCACTGAATTGGGAATATGGGGCTTTGCTGTATTTTTTTTTACATTATTCACCAAAGTGAATTTTACTCTGGGTAGAGTAGAACAAACACAGTTTTTTCTCAAGACCGAAGAGAGGAAGTAACGTTGGTTCTTCTGTCTCTGTTACCCACTCTTGATGCTGTATCCTGAACTGGTTATTTCTTTCAATCAGGTAAGCTTAAAACTAAAACCTAAAAGCTTTAAACTAAAACCTAAAACTTTAACTAAAACTAAAAACTAAAACCTTAAGCTGTTCTTCTATGAGAACAGAAGGAGGATAATAAAACTAATCAGTAAAACATGAATAGAGGTAAAACCCTGCTAATTCTGAAGTAAAAGTACAACAAAGAGAATCTTTAAAACACCTTTACCACATCACAGTGTACAGATAAATTGAACACTTCAGGGATCCAGGGGCAGCCACAATTTCTCTGGGCAACTTGTTCCAGTGCCTCATCACCCTCACAGTAAAGAATTTCTTCCCAAAATCCAGCCCTCTTCCAGTTTAAAACCACTGCCCATCAGTCTATCCCCGCACTCCCTGATGCAGAGGCCTGTCCATGTTTCCTGTACACCCTATTTACGTGTTGGGAATCTACTCTAAGTTCTTCTGGAGCCATAAACATCCATTTTAGCTCTCCCAGGTGAGGCAGTGTGTGATGGGAATAATTTTTTCTGCCCCATATTGGCCACTGAGATTACAGCTAATACCAGTGGGCCTGTCCTGACACTTGGGAGTTCACAGTTCAGATGGAAATTGTCGATTTTCTTATGGACTTGAGCACATATTGGTCTGTTCTCGGTGTCCAGAAGCATAATTCCATCATTTTCATCTCAAAGGGGAGTAGCCCCAAGTCCTTGACTGAGTCCTGAGTCCCAAATCCTTGAATGAGTTACAAACCCAAAGTCATGCATTTCCCCAGATCAGCTGTTTGGAGCATTAACCCCAAGGCTCCAGCTTTCTAGTTCATGGCTTTCCAGGCCATTGAAATATCCTCTCAAACCAAGGAATAACAAGGTATTTATTTCATGCTTATCAAGCCCCTAAATAAAACACATCATTATCACTCCACCAACTAATGCTTGCAGCATGAGGTTACTTCAATTAAGAAAACAGCTCAGCTCTGGCTAAATAAATAAGTGATGTCATTCTTCATTCAGACCTCCAGATTCCTTGGTGTAAAAACTTCCCTTAGGAGAGGTTTTGGGACACGGTGGCTCCTCTGAGACTATTTACATCTCTCAATTTCTCTAATCTCTTCTTCCTTCCTTCCTCCTGTCTATTTCCTTCCCTTTCACTATAAACTGGCCAGTATTTAACTCTAATGCTTCCAGTCTGCCCAACATGCTTTTAGAATTGGGTGGTTGTTGGTTTGTTGTTTTGTTAGGGTTTTTTATAACCAGAAATAAGGCTTAATTTAAGGTAATTACTTTCCCATTTGGAGAGTTTTGCTATTTGCAGGGCCTTAATTTTTTTCCCTAGTCAAATTAGCAGGAGAAGTTAGTTTTAAAAGTGATAGTTTTCTCCTAAAATTGCTCTTCAGATTAAGGGTAGTGCTCAAACCCAGAAACTTCTCACTCTTGTTGAATTTCTGCATGTCTAGAAACAAAAGTAGTGCTATCAGGAAATTATTGAGGGGAGGAAGTGGACAAACAATGACATAAACTTCCAGTGAAAATATCTGTGTATTTAAACCTGATCACCAATTAGTGTGGGCTTCCAAATAAATTAATATTTAAATCAGAGGTGTCCAGATGTCTCCTCGGAGTCAAAAATGGGCCCATGGGAAAAGACACTTTTCTCTAGAACTGTTCTTTTTCAGTAACATCTCTAATATGGCATTGAGAACTCACAGTGAGTCATAAGGACTGAACAAAACTCTGTGAATGAAAAGTGTTAATAAATGCAAATATTCCATGGAGAATTGTCCACTGGTAGGAGTGAGTGAACAGGACATCCTTAGTGGGAAAACTGGCATCATTTCAGAGTCCAAGCATCATACCCTCAGACAGATCCCTTTCTTATGTCTGTGCTAACCTGTGAGGATTGTAACAAGTTTTTCCTTATTTTGGGGGTTTATAATCTCAAAGGGCCCCTTGGACGTGTCCAGCTGGTTTGTAGCACAGTCTGAGCTGGCAGTTTGCATGTGAGCAACAAACTCAGCCCACATCCAATTTACTTTTAAGCTACACAGCCCTCAAATCTGTAATTCTGGGTTGGTCAGCAGTGCCATCACCCTGCATTTAGTGCAAAATACCACGATAATTTTGAACTATGTGTTACATATAGACATGCCAAAGGACCTTGAATTTACTTGTATTTCTTTGCAAATAGTGGAAATAGAAATTCTATTCTATATTTAGAGTGCAGATAGAACGACACAGGCCAAAGGGTATTCATGCAAATTTTTTATGGGTGGTCTTTGGGGAAATGACAGTTATGGTAAAACTTACTTGGACCTGGCTCTTCAGGGAGACCTCACAGACAAGGCTGGTGAAAGGCTGGTCCAGAAAACTTAAAAAGAAAAAAAAAATTAAAAACCCAAAAAACATAAATAAGAAGAAAGCCGTGCTCAAGAGATAACTGCAACTGATATGGGTTTCTGTGGAGCTGTACTGTTTTTTGATATCTGGTTCCTAAGACAGTATTTAAAGGACAATCACATAGATTTCATTTATGTAGTTTTGAAAAAGATCTTCTACCTATGAAAGGCTGAGAAAGCCATACTGATCAGCCAGAACAAACACATTTAGTAGTAATAACAGAAGGATTCTTCACATCTGCAGCTCATGGCAATTTAAAATTAGTTAATTTTCAAAAATTTCACTCTGAGTTACTGGGCAGTATATAGACATACTTAGCCCCAAGTAGCACCTACATAAAGGGTACAGATAAATGGAAGTAGAATAGGATAAATATATTGCAATTGTGTGGCAATGTAAAGAAGAAAAGCAGCTGGAATACTGGCAAGGCAAATCAGAAAAGTTTAAATGGATTCTAGTTAGTAAGTCAAATTTTGTTTGATTGACCAAAGCCTTCAGTCCTGAGCATGCTTGGTGTTTTGTGTCCTAAATCACAATATCTGGCAAGGAAAAAAAAGGGGTTTTGTCTTTGATCCTCAGCTAAAGCGGACTGAGAAAATCCCTTCATAATTGGTTAATAGTTCATGGGGCTAAATTTCTTGTTGTAGCACAATCTGTGGGAACAACACAGGAGAAACATTTCCTGCAGAAAGAATGCTGAAGTTTAATTACTGCACATCACATGAGGGAGAATTTCAATTTTTAGGGCCCTGTGTTCAGGCAGTTACTAGGTAGCCAGCTTGTGGTGGAATATTGATGCTTGAGTCTAATCTCTGCTGTGCCAGAGAACAGCGCAGGGGCCTCATTCTCATGATGGGGTAGGAGAATGCTACACATTTCTTAGGTCTTATCATCATGTACATTGATCTGCCAGGCAGTTTAATTAATAACTGTTGACATCTTGTCATTTATCATTACCCAAACAGGAGGTAAGGACCCTTCCATGTGCATGCTGTACAAATAAATTAAAGTTGTCTCCCCCAGTCTCATGGGTGTGCTGCTGTCACTCACTCGTGTTGTCCTTCCTGCAGTTCAAAGAATTGCCTCTTATCTTGCTCCCAGGACTGGCAGCTATTTATGTCCTGGAAAACAAAAGCACATGCAAGCCTGGTGGATAACCAACCATCGATATTGCTGGGGAGAATTAAATTATTGAGTTCCCCAGAAAACATTTCCCACTAGATCTTAAATGTACAACAAGGAAAACTGCTTCAGCAAAGAAATGCAGGAACACCACAGTCAGATAATGATGTCAAAATAAGCTTTTTCACTGACTTCAGATGTCATCAGAACAATATCTTTATTTTCATATCACAAAGCTAAATGCCAGCTAGCTCACTGTAAGTAAATTGCTCATCTTTCTTAGAATCACGTGCAGCACACAGAACACTCAGAATGGCTCTGGGTACTGCACGAGATTTTGTTTCCAACAGTCAAACCTAAAAATCTTTCTGTCTGTGAATGCTTTGATTCTTAATAGCAATTTGTAGGCAAAACCAATTCCAGCTGAAATGAGAGAGGTGTGATAGACATGCTTCCAAACACAATCCATTTTTGGTAAATAAAAATGAAAGTTTATTAGAAGTACTCTATGGTGAGGGACACAGCATGCCAGGGACTGCACACAGGGAGACAGGAGACCCACAGATTTTTTTATTTCATTTTAGAAAAACCCAAACTGAACTCCATTTACTCTGTGAAGAACTCCTGCAGGGACTGCCACAACCTCCAGGTACGAGAAGGGTGCTGGCTGCCTTTAAAGAATCATATTCAGCTGCAGCTCTCTGAGGTTGTTAAATGCACTAGGATGATTCAGGCCACACTTCCATCAGGAAACAGTTAAGAAAATTGTGGCACATGGCAGTGTCACCCTACCAGGTGTCCCAGCTCTGTCCCTCAGACTGACCCTACGTGCAGGAGAGATTCTGCAGCTCTGGGGAATATGTCCCTCTCAAACTATAATCCCAAATTTCATGAAGAGAGGACCTGCTCAAACACCAGCACGCAGGTAAGTGCAAACAAGAAAATCCTGCAGCAGAGCTTGTGAGATCCTCTCATCTAAAATGTCACAAAAAGGGACAAAAAGCAACAGGCATGAGATGGAGGAAAGGACAGAGATCCTTCACACGGACCTGAGCAGGAGCCCAAGGCAGGCCCGAGGCCCAGGTATCAAAGTGCATTTTTAATAAAATGAGATGTGGTAACTCTGGCCCCTTCTGGCTGCAGTAAATTGCCCTGTTTGCCTGGAGCCAAGCTGAAATAGCACGTCGGGCATGCATCAGGAAATTACCTCAGAATATACGAAGCCTCAGCCTCTAGGTGATAAGTAAGGGCCCAACAAATTAATCTCATCATCTGCATTCATCTTTGGATGCTGCTCTGTGCCAGGCCACAGTGTGTGGGCTGGAGCCTATTTTTTTTCATTTGTCTAACTTAAATTGGTAGTTTGAGTTATTATGATACAAATGTTCTATTCTGTGCTGTCTGCATGGTAGATTGGTCCTACTGAAATAGGAAGAATTATCATGACATATTTTACAGACATGGAAAAATTATTATGAGCCTTCTTTTGTCAACATATCTTGAATTATGCATTATATAAGTCTGGTGAAGGGAATTCATGGACATCCTCGCTCTATTTTCCTTTAATGGCAAGTATTTTTATTAGTAATTGTAACTTAATTATTTATTATGCCATTCAGAATCCACTCACTTCTACAGTCTATCTCTGAATTGCATTCCTCACTGTATTATTAAGGCCTTTCAAGATCAAAAATCTCATCCAAGTGAAATGGAAGAGTTGCCTTATACTCATGATTGGAACTTAGATATTAAAAATAAAAATAAAAAAAAACCCACATTACTTTATAGAGACCAATCCACCCCCATTTCAAAGAAATAAATTTCTTTTTCCAAAATATTCAGTAAATTTTGCTGTCCTCTGAATGTTTTAGCAGCAGAAAGAACAGAACAGAATCATTACAGCTCTCCCTTTTTTCCCTGACCCACAGAGTGACTCTGTTGCAGACATAAGGATAGGCATACTTTTCTTCTGCCTGTATTCTATCTTTATTGTGTTCATTTTAGAGACAGAAAATGAAGGATTTGGATGTATTTGTTTTCTCCAAACCTATTATTTATTCTGAAAACTAAATGCTTTAAGGCACAGGAAGACCAATTTGTGTGCAGAGTTTTTAGAGTCTTTGATAAATTTATGAATATGTGCTCCATGCACAAAGACCCCACAGATTACTGTGAGAAATAATCCTTCTACTGCAATATCAGTCCTTAATGATTAATTCCTAATCCTTGGAAAATGATAAAAATCATGACAATAACCAGAGGAGAATATATGTAATCCAATTCATTTTCCAGCTCCTTTTCTTCGTTCTGCAAACAATAGCTAACAATGCATTTAGTAACTAACCCCTGAATGGTGCTTACACCTGACAGATGTACCAAAAGTTAATTTTCTGCTTGTCTCTACTTTCTAGAAAAGGGGAAATCATTCCTCTTGAATGAAATCTAAGGCATGCACAGATGGAAGTACAAGTGGTTTTACTGATACAAACACATGAATATTTCTACTGTAAGACTCTGTTAGTTTAGTTTCTTCTACCCTTTATATTTGGCAATAGATTTTTACTCCACAAGACCATTGAATCAAATGCCTTTCAAATAAGAACACCCTGCTGGTATAAACCCATGGAAGGAGGCCTCCAGGCAAAGGTCTGTGGCAGATGACACAGAAGGAAAAAGGGATTTCCTTGTGCCAGTGGTTGTACTGCAGGACAGTTTGTGGAAGGATTCCTTCTGAAACATTCCTGAACACCTTACTCCAGCAGTGAAAGCCACGGTGTCTGAATAGCTCTGCTTTGGACAAATACAGAATTTCCTGCCTACCAAAGTGAGCTGGAGTCCTTAGATATGCCAACTGCCTAAGAGGAAACACTAGCAGAGAAAAAATTCCATATGAGAACGACCCTGTGCAGCATTAACTCTGTTGGAAACCTGGGAGATTGGAAAATATAGCATCACCTATCAGAATTCGTGAAAAACCCCAACCTGCCAGTTGTCTGAAGGCCTAGGGCTGACTCCTGTGGGGAGAAGATGGTCTCTGGGGAGAGGGAATTCTTACTCCTGCAAACAGATCTAAAGTTGGTCAAGGTATGAGAACTTACAAATGGAAGATTTTTTATTTGCTTCCATGGTTAAAAGAAGTTTAACACTTCAAACTAGGAACAAGTCTTCATGTTCTAAAGAAAACTCAATATCTTCAATATATTTACAAATTGAAGCATAAAATGTTCACTGTTTCTGCACAGTGGGTGAGGCAAAGCTACTACATTAAAAAAAAAATAAAATGGCCCTTAAAATCTATACACACTAGGATTTAGTCTATTATCTGACTAAACTGATGATACATAAATCCAACGGATTTGTAGATGGCCTTCCAATGTTAATGTGATAATGAAGGGGGATAGTTATTCCATCTGTGCAAGTCCAAAGCTCTGTGGCACAGAGTTCTACACTTCGGCTACGAGGCCAGAGACAAATGCAAGGAAAGGGGAGAGAAAAGGTCAGAAGCTGATTTATTCATTGGCATATCACTGAAATTGTCACTGAAATAACGACTGCAGCTATAGGGACTAGAATTCAAATATTAGGAAAATAAGATTGTTTTGTAATTCTCTGGGCAAGGGAAGAATTGAGGTTCAGCTTATGCTTGCTATCCTTTTGTTTACAATTCTGTTTGCTGAAATACCCTGCAGCAGCCTTGGTCACCTGCCAGTGCCCCTCTGGGGTCACTGTGACATCTCACAAAACACCAGACTGGTGAATTCACACAGCTTGCTCCTTGCTCCAGGAGCAGGATGGTAGAACACTCCATTCTCTGCACTGTTCCTCCTGCTGGGAGGGGACCAGCCGAGCCAGAGGCTGGGGACACACCCTCAGGGCTGCTTCTGAATGACAGCCCAGCCAGTCTGGCTTCAGCAAAAACTCCTCTCTTCAAACCCTAATTACTGTGCTGGCACAGCACTCTGAGTGGTTTTTCTAATTGTTTGTATTTATTTGCAAAGTCTCTACTGCACGGGGTCCTGTGATAAATATAATTCCACTCGTGGCTAATTCGATGCTTTTTTGGGGGTAGAAGGGAGAGTAATTTCATGGTAAACCATAATTACTAGTACAAGAAGTACCTTAATTGCCAATCCAATCTGAGGGAGTAGCTGAGGCTCAAATCAGCCTAATTGGAATTCTACTTGTTCATAATAAATAAGTGGTAATTACTAATTGGACCTACAGCATTCTAAAAGTGTGAATTTAATGTCAGTTTGTGTTTAATTTTGGCCATTTCCTACTTGCACTGGACTGAACAGAGCAGACATCTGAGGCCTTCAAGTCTCCTGCTGTTGGCTTCTGGTGGCAGAACAGATAACTTGATAATGCAGTTTATCACTGCTGGTGCTGAGCTCCTGAATTCCTAATTCCAGCTGTAGGTGTAACACACAGACAGCTCCAGCTATACGGTGGAAATAGTAGAAAACTCCTTTTAGCTTTCAGGTCCCTCACCTTTCCTGATGAGACCACACTCATTCATGTTAAAATGTTAAAATGTCATGTTAAAATGGCATGGTCATTCATGACTAGAAACCAGGGTTTCTGATTGCTGCCAAACAGAAAGAGGAATATTACAATACACTGATAGCTTGGCTCCAGCTGTTTATCAAAAATGAATTTAATCACAAGCAGAAATGCCATGCTGCCTGAAAGGAGGCTATGAACAAGCAGGGGCAGCCTCTCCTCCCAGGCACCAGGGACAGGACAGCTGGACACAGCCTCGAGCTGCACCAGGGGAGGTCTGGGCTGGACATGAGGGAGAATTTCTTCCCAGAAAGGGTGATCAGACCTTGGGAGGCCCAGGGAGGTGGTGGAGTCACAGTCCATGAGTGTGTGTGAGGAAAGCCTGGCTGTGGTTCAGATGATGAGCTGCTGTTGGGTCCTAGGCTGGACTCAGAGCTCTTTTCCAGCCTCACTGATTCTGTGATAGCAGAAGGATATCTCCCACTCTTCTTCCCACATTTTGCTGACCTACATAACTGAGACACTCTTGTACGCCTGAAACATCAGCAAGCACAAACAAAGCAGCAGAAAAGTACTTCTTCCATGGTTTCCCTCTTATTTTTTTTCCTAAGAACTCACAGCTGGTAATTGGAACATTGTGTTAGACCTACAAACACATTTTAACTTATGGTTGACACATGTGTTCAGCAGATTTGACAATTAGAACATTAGATTAATAAAAATTTAGTCAAAGATTTTTCATTTCCAGTGAACTTTACCAGTCTATTCATCTTTACCACTAGTGGGGAACTGAAGGGTTGTTAATTACAGCAGGCATAGGTGCAGCAGCTTTCTATCTTAAAGAGTCTCCTAAAAAACTTGGATAAAAAGAAACTGTAGGAATCAGAACAGAAATATTGAGGCATCAACCTGGTCTTGCAGGGCTCTCTGTAATGAGAGTAATGTTCACCAGTCAGACTGACTGGCCAGGAGATAAATATCCTACCCAAAGCCCAAATGTCAGGGTTTCCATCTGTCAGAGCCCCATATCCCCCACATCCCTCCAACTACAGCTGGTCACTGTAACTCACACTGGAATTAGCAGCATTTCATCCCATTTTTAGCTGTTTTTCCTTATTTTTTAATTTTTGCTTCCTTTTTTTTTTTTTCCAATTTTGAGTCCTACAGGAATAAATAGAACTCCTTGGGTTTTTGGATGTGGGATTTTTTTTGGTTTTTTTTTGTTTTTTTTTTTTTAGATCAGCTTCTGTTCTCATAGCTTCTGGGCAAATACTTCCTTATTTGCTAGAGGGCTTAAGGCCCTGGGAACCCAGCAAGGGGCAAGTGGAGGAGCTGCACACACTCTTTCTTACCAAGCTAAAAATCACTTTTTCTATCAATCAAACCCTACATGAGGCCTCCTTCAACTTACAGGCTCCTCACCTTTGTGTTATGATCCTGCCAGTCACTGTCATGGCAACCACAGAGACCATTCCAGCTGAGGAAACTGCTACTTTTTTGGGGTAGCCAGTTGCTTGACACTTCAAAAAATAAAGCATCCACTGGAAAAATTTTACTTTTTCTCTTTTTTTTTCCCCGCCATGCATGGAACTAAAAAGAGGAAGACATGTAGTACTCAAGAAATTGTGAAAATCAAATTTTTTCTCCGTAAATCATAACTGTGGCATCCTGAGTCACAGCAGGAACCATGGTGCCTCACTGTCTTTGAGCAGCAAACCACAGGAGGGACTGTCACAGTCACCTTCTAGCATGGAATTTTGTTCCTCACACACATTTCTCCCACAATAGCAACACCTCAATGACCAGAGAAAAATTAATGTCTCCCCTTATCCCTAGGCAAACACAATTATAACTTGCTGCAAGGACCTGCATTTCATAGGTCAAATAAAACAAAAATAAAATAAAATANTGTCTCCCCTTATCCCCAGGCAAACACAATTATAACTTGCTGCAAGGACCTGCATTTCATAGGTAAAATAAAATAAAATAAAATAAAATAAAATAAAATAAAATAAAATAAAATAAAATAAAATAAAATAAAATAGGAAAGAGGCACAAGGCAAGAGCTACAGCCAGGGGGAGGGAGGCAGGAATCCAGGAAATCTGGGGGAGCCTTGTCCCCCATCCAAAGGCTCCTCAGGGCTCAGGGAGTCTCAGTGAGCCCCACTCCTGAGCTTGCCCTTGTTCTACTGCAAAATGAGTCTCCAGAATTCTCTGTTTATAAATGCTGAGTTGAGCTGTCTGCATGCTTTCCCTCCTCCTTTGCCATTAGCTGTGGGATGGGCTGGGGTGTGTTGATAAAATAATTTTTGAGCCAGGTGTTCTGAGCTCTCAGAGAGTTTATCACTTTGGGGTTTTGTCCTGCAATCCCCAATGGCATAAAAGTAGCAAGATGGCTTCTAAGGCAGTGTGGGAAACAGAAAAAGATTTATTAATGTCAAAAATAACAAACTCTAGAGAGAAAAAGCCATGCCAGTGCAAGGAGATCATTGTCTCTGCAGAAACACCCCAAAAATGCCACGAGGTTCCCCTGTTCAATGCTTTTGTAGCAATAGCCCAAGTGGGACTTTTGGCATTGGCCCAAGCAGACAGCCCCAGCTCTGAGGTGAAGTCCAGAAGGTTCCATGAGGTGTCCTGTATTAGCACACATCCAAATTGGGAAAGTAACTTCTGGCTTTTTACCTTTGAAGAGAGACAAAGAGAAACTCAAATCCTTTCTTAATTTGGCCACCCCATCTCGAGGGTGCAATGCAGCTCTGTGACCTCGAGTGCCTTTGTTGGCTCTACCCTCCAGCACCGGCCTTTCCTACGAGAGCTGCCCCAGCTGGGAATTCATGGACAGCTCCCTGTGCCCAGGTGGGGCCTCTCTCACACCAAGGGGCTCCTGGCTGCTCTTCCTTGCCCCTCAGCTGGAAGCTGAGCTCTCCTCAGCTCCCCTCAGCTCTCCTCAGCACTCCTCAGCTCTCCTCAGCCCCCCTCAGCCCTCCTCAGCTCCCCTCAGCTCCCCTCAGCTCCCCTCAGCTCTCCTCAGCTCCCCTCAGCTCCCCTCAGCACTCCTCAGCTCTCCTCAGCACTCCTCAGCACTCCTCAGCTCCCCTCAGCTCTCCCTCAGCTCTCCTCAGCTCCCCTCAGCTCCCCTCAGCTCCCCTCAGCTCCCCTCAGCTCTCAGCTGCAGCATGAGGGCTGGGCAAGCAAATCCTGCCCATGGGGCTGTGGGACAGACTATGGAAAATCCATGGAAATTCATACATTCATTAAGTGGTGGACAGGTGCTGCAGTTCAGGGGTTTATTTTAATTTTTTTAATGTAAACCAAAAGAATAATGGAGGTCCTTGATAAAGCACCTTCATACTTTTAGCCCATACTATTTTGGTTTATTTATTTTTTTATTTCTAAGTGGAAGGAGGGGAGGGGGAAGTCACTATTTTATTTAAACCTCAGCCACAGCTTTCCTGTTTTTTCTTTACCCAGAATTGCAGGTAGACATCTCCACCTCGTGGTGTGAAAACAAAGTATCCTTCAAAAAATTCTGAATTGTTATTGTATGCAAAGGCAGCAGGCTGAAATGACTTCTGTAAATTATTTTCCAAAGCAAACTATGCTTAATCTGTGAGCAGCACACTTAGACAAAAATACAGGGAGGAAAAAGGTTTTACAGACCATTGGCTACATATAAACCAAAGAGTTTCTATATGATAATGAATTATTATCTATAGAAACTGATATGATGGTGAATCCTGTAACATGAGGATGCTGCATCCAGTTACCCTTTCTGCATTCAAAGATCCATATCCTGCACAGCATAAACAGTTTCCTGTAGCCCTGTAAGCTCTTGGAGCACAGATCATCAGGAAATGGAGCAAGGAAGATTTGGTTGGAGGCTTCGGCTACACCTCAAGAGGGAGGGCAGCACACAACCTGTGCTCTCACAGCCTCATCCCTCAGGGCCTTTATTTCCAGGACACAAGCTGACAGGCTGGTTAGTGGAAATTCACTTTTTATGGGCTGCAAAACTTACAGTGTTCCATAACCAGCAAAATGTGTGCAATGAAGCGGGAACTGCAGTTACATTGCATTTAAAAATGTACCAATAGAGGGAGATATTCCACCATAACAATTAATTCCTTCACAGCAAACTTCCTGGAAAAGGTTTTAACAGCTGAACAGAAACAAGGCATTGTTGTTCTAGTTCTGAGGTGTAATACAACACAATGTGTTCTGTGGTTTCAGCAGAATTCCCTAAAAACTGGCAACTGACTGAACTTTAATTACTAGATAGGATCACATAGGACACCTTTAATATTGAAATTTACTCTGATCTCTTCAAAACATTCTGTGACTACATTCCACATAATAATAACTTAACAAATGCTTTTGTAATTTAGGCAAGAAAATATTGTTTTCCATTACAGTCATTCAATAGAGGAATAAATTCTGTCTCCTCTACAAATCCTTTACAAAATTTTCCTTTAATTGCCTTTAATGTGTCTAGCTCCACTGAAGGAGAACACAGAGCACAAAGGCAGAAGCAAAGGATGGTCTCAAGAGACCTCTTGGCACTGAAGAAATTCATAAGTTTATCACTTGTCAGATAATCCTACAAATGTACTTATTAGGATCTCCAGAATCCTACTGGATTCTTAAATACAACAAAACCTCAAAATGAAAATATTGCATTCTGCTCTATCTCAAAATACATGAACCACACACTGAAGTCTAAGTGTAGATTTGTTAATGCATATCCACAAGAAATGGTTTTAAAAGGCTGAGTGTTCTGTTCCTCTCTGTTCCTTGGGGATGCCATCATTCCTGTTTCGTTCCTGTTATTTGATGAAAAGAACAGAAGAGTTTTGCAATCTGCCAAAAGCTGAGCTAATTTTGTATTTTTCAAACTATTTGCCCGTCAAACTCTTTAACTGTTCCTTTGCTGATCTTACAAAATATTCTTGATTTAATAGAATGTTTCTGCTGCCTTGGACCTTGTTCAGGACATTTAGCTCCCCAAAAAATAGCTACAATAGCATGCACAACATGAGGACAGGAGTCATTAAAAAAAAGATGATTTATTAAAGTTTTTGGGAAATGGTCTTTCCTGTCTTAAGGACTAGTGTTGTTGCTGAGACATTGTTTGCTTTTATGGCCTTTCAAGGGAGGGATATTCCTCATCTTTATTGGTGCTGGGCCTCAAATCCACAAAAAGAACTTCAAGAGGAGAGACAATCAAGGAATACAGAAGTTGTATCTAGACTTGCAACCCAAGATCTTTGCTCCTTTAGCACACAGCTGCTGGAAAAACAGAATATGCTTTGCTTCCTGTAACGGCTAAATTTTAACCAACATTATAAATATTTATCTATTTGCATTCCTACTCACTTCTTAATAGTAGAAAGAAACCAAAAGACAACGTTTTAAACAAATTGTGTAAAAAATCCCAAGTAAGTGGGAACAGATCTAAGGTACAAGAAAAACAAGATGGGTATGCATTTACCCATCCTAGAATTTATTGTGCCTAATTTCCCAGTTTCAATGACAGCAGCACCCTTTTTTTTCCCTTTTTTTTTAAGGGTTTCATGTCATTTTTTTCAGGAATAAAACATGCTGTAACATTACTGCAGCTTCCAGGTAGTGTTTCTTTTTCTTTTAGTATTTCTGTACACTTAAAGCTGGCTCCCACTTTCTTCTGCTTTTTGCTTCTACTACTCTCTGTCATAAGATAAATTATCATGTGTCCTCTACCTGAAGCAGGATTTCTTTCTTTTTTTTTTTTTTTCTCTTCACTACTGTGAAACTATCAAATTTAATTAATCCCGGAAATATTGACTTAGTGCTAAGGGAAACATTATCATTAAATTAGAAATGCTTATGGTGGTGATGCCAGCTCCCCATCTGCAAGGCAGACACTGAGTCTCAGTAAGAGGAGCAGGTTTTAGGTAAAAGTCTTTGGAGCCAAAAGCATTATTTACCCATTTAACTTCAGATACTCATTACACTACTGCAGATCGAGGAGCTGGTTCTTTGGCATCTTCTCTTCAACGCTATTTCTCTGACATTACATAAAATTTTTGCTTCAAAATTCCCTGGAAATTGACTGAAAACTTGTTCTTAGAAGTTTAGGGAGAAGAGAGATAAAGATATCATACAACTGTGATATCACTGTCACAAAATAGCTATTTTTTAATTATTATTTTTTAAGAAGGAATGCAGACTTCCTCTCTAAATCTCCTCCTTCAAATTATCAAAAATCTAATACTGATTTCTTGCAAATACAGGCCTTTTAAACTCAACTAATCGGTCATATGGCATTACATCAAAATGCAAGTTAACATTTTGTGACGTTTTGTCCAATATCTGGTGTCTTTTAATAGCACTCTTTAATCACACGGCTCTTTAACTTTCGTTGTAGGAAATCATTTTTCCTTTCTAAGTACACTGCCTTTATTAGTCTAAGCTTTACACTTCTTCTTTTATTCTTCCAGAAAGGTTGAGAAAACTGAAATGACTGACAGATCCAGAGCCCATCTCTGGGGCTGGCATTTCCTCCCCAGCTCTCACAGCTGCTGTGCCCCCTTCTCCTCTCCCTCACAGGTGCCTGCTGTGGCTGTCCTTGTCACCCTTCTCCAGCTCTCCTGCCCTGCTGGCTCTGCTCCTTACCTGGGGAAATCCCGCAACGAGCAAATAAAAAACTCAGGGATAAATCTGTGGCTCGCTGCCAGCCTTCAGCTCCTTACGGGAGCGCTCCTCACCAAACCCCACCTCCATCGCTGCCATATTTCCCATCCATTTCCCAGTGCTTGACCGCAGAGATGTTGACTTTACGAAGGTTAAAGGTGGCCGCCGCGGCCAACAAACGGGGTTTAGCAGGAGGGCTGGGTGTTGTTGTTTCAGCAGGGAAGTGTCAGGAAGATGCAGAGGAGCCCCGGCCCCCGCTGAGGCGCGAGTGACAGCGGCAGCTGCCGGGGCTGCTCAACCCCCGGGTCCTGGGGCTTCCCACGGCAGGAGAGGCCGGGGCAGCTCCTTTCCCACATGTGCAGCTGCAGGGATCCCTGCAGGATCCTCCAGGAGAGCTCCGCTAGGAAAGCAGGGTCCCGGCGGCGCGGATGGGAACGGGCGGTTCTGATGGGAACGGGAATTCCGCCCGGCCCCGCTCGGGCCTGCTGGGCATCCCTGCGTGCAGACCTAAAGCTAATCCTGACCTAATGAGCCTGAGACTGAGGGACACTCCTCCTTCTCTTCTGTCCCTGCAGGGACAAATGTTTGCTCATTTGACAGATCTTTTTGTAGACTGAAGGCCGGACTGAAAAACAGACTCAATCTGAATTCATACAAACCCCGAGTAACCCATTTAAGTGAAGTGTTACACATGACAACACATAGACACACACAGAGAATATAAATTAAATATTCTGCGTTGTCAAAACGTTCTGGACTCTGACTTAGAATCTGCCAGTGCCTGAAGCATTTGCAGCATTCACAAATTCATCATAATCTGACCTTTCAAAAAAAGAGTACTCTGGGGGTCTTGCTCCTGCCTGTGAATATGAAATGCTTTTAAATGTTTAGTATTTAATGCAACAGAGCAACAGGTTTAAGTATTTAGGTGAGTTCTTCCTAGAGAATGAATTAGCTATCAGATATTGAGTATTTTGTATGAAAATTTAGATTCCTGTGACAGAAAGGAATTGATGTTCTTGTTCAGAAGGATCTGAACTAAAATAATTTGATTTCCTGGAAAAGGCCAAGTTCTAAAAACCAACAGATATAACAGGATAAACACAATCCCCACCTCACCCAGATTCCATGAAATTTTACAGTTCTGAACTGTACAAAACCCAAAATAACATATCACTTCAGCGCCTGTGAAAAATGAAGACCTCATGTCTGTTAAATCTCTGTGCTCCTGAGACAACACAAAACCCAGCACCAGTGGTGGGAGAAGGGAAAGAGGCACACACAACGTGGAGCAAGGCCTGGGAGAGAATTTGAAACGGTTGCAAGCAGATTCTGGAAACATGGAACACATGCATACATAAATTGTCATTAAAATAATGACTTAGAACCTTGAGAGGAGTTGCAGTAACCCTGGCATTGCAGGGTTTGGGCCATTCTCAGCTGCCAAGCTCCTGTGAAAAAGGGATTGAAAATAGATTCCCTGCTCATGTCCTTTCAGCTAGGATGGCTCTAGGGACTAAAAAATCTGCCTTCTGTTAGGAAAAACTGTAAAATGTTCCATAAAAGATGAAAAACATGTCTTTCATTGGAATAAAATCAGGAGATTTCCTTGTAGGAGGGTGTATTGAAATTTTCCTAGAAAGTAGAATACAGAAAGAATAACTGCCACTGGCAGCAAAGTCCAACTCTCAGAAAATACACGTGCCCCAAATCTAACAAAACAAACAAACATCACTCAAAGCCTTGCATCTGTGTACAAGCCAGGTTTAATATTTTTTTTTAACCTTAGGATTAGGCCTTAAATTATATATAATTAGTGAAGTCCTTTCTTACTTCTGTTTCCCACTTTAATTCTTGAAATTTGGTGTCTACTGAATCCAGTTTTAGGGCTTTTTCTAAACCCAAGACAGAATTTTGTTAACAGTGCAATAAAAATAACTTCATAGGGTTACAAGGAAACATTAAAGCCTTTTTTTGTGTGCTGCTCTTTCCCTTAAAAAAAATACAGACATTGTTTCTTTAAAAGGCTCCATCTGCAAATCCCATTAGATGTGCATATAGGGTTTCAGATGATTAATAGCTGCCTGCTTTGCTTTGGTTGGAGGGGCTGAGGGTATGTGTGTTAACCCCTCCCTCCCCTCGCTCACATTTCACTTCACAAACTTGTCACTGTCTCCCCAGCACAGTATTTAAAAAGTGTTTTGCTCATGCCCAGCACTTCACAAGGAAGCAACCCATGGCAATCCCTGCATAAATCTGGTTGCCCCAGTCAGGGCAATGAAGACCTTTAGAACCAGAGTTCCTAGGGTAGCAAACCTGCAACATCATCAAACCCACAGGCAAACTGCTGTCTAGGGAGGAGATCTATTCTGTAAAATCTGGAAGAGTTTCCCTCTGCTTCTCCTCTGCTTTTGAAGGCTGAGCTGTCAGCAGGCAGGAGCACTGAGGTGTGGACAGCACTGGAAGCAGATGGATCCCAGCAGCAGCAGCTGCATGCGCAGCCCACAGCCTCCCACCCTGCTCTGGGGCTGTGTGAGGAGCTCCCCCGCCGACCTGACCACAGCTCCAGGGCTCAGCCACTATCCAGCAGCACCATTCTCCTTCCAGCAAAAACCTGATTTTGCTGCTTACTCTGATTTCTCAGCCTCCTGCCTGGTGACAGCTCCCCACAGCTTCCCGCAGGAGGAGCGGGCGCTCGTGGAGCAGCAGCCCTCAGTGCAGCGCTCTGACTGGCACCTGGCAGCAACTGAGGCCAGAAGAGGAATAAATCCAGGACTGGCCTTGGCTTCTGGAGGGGCAGAGGGCAGCAGCCCCAGCCTGGTGAGCGTGGCTGTGGGCGCGGATGGAGATGATGAGGCACCAGCAAATCCTACAAGTGACTCTGAGAAAAAGCCATCCAAAAGGAAAAAGGAAAGCTCAGGTAGGTGATGTGAAATCAGGGTTGTGGTGAGTGCAGGAGATGGAATGAGAACACCTGGTGAGACTGGGAGTTAAGAAAGAAAGCTGATGAGCAAAACATTTCATAATACTTGACTGGGGAAACCTTAGACAGTAACAGCACTGTAACTAACTTTTACTCTTATTCTCGTCTTTGGATTTCACTCCTGCAGATCTTGGGTACCTAACTGGGCATTTTACTCCCCAGCACAATGCACATTTGCTGCAACTGAACAGCAATCACATTGCATGTACACACAGAACTGAAAGTCCTAGGATGTGGAGTTACACATTCACACCTGCCATTTGTCTGAGCAAAAGAGAATGGCAGAGAGCAAAGATCCCTCATCTTCAGCTGCCTGTGCTAGTTGAAAATGTCATGCTAGGAATTTGACATCTCAATTTATGGTAAAAAGTACAAGAGACAAAGTCTTCCTTTAAATATAAATTCTGTTCAGTCTCACTAAATGTTTGCTATTTTAACCTGAAAGCAGGAGGTACTAAAAGTTTGCCAATCAGTACAATGTCCAACAAAGCAAAAAATGTATGTGGTTTTCATGGTGTCATCCTAGCTAGCAAAACACATTCTTTCTACAGCATAAAAATCAATAATTTCATAGTTACACAGATTCTAACTTGCTGATATCTCAGATCCAAATCTGTGAAATATCCATAAAATTGCTTTTTCTTAAGGAAGTTGTTAAAAGTTAAGATGCTTATATGCATTCAAATACCATAGCATCCATTTACAAGCTGCAGTGTGTTTTTTCCCACAGCCCTGCTACCAAGTGGAGAATATTTTCCAGTAGCCCCACTTCACCAGCAGAGAATGCAGAGATAAAAATATTAATTGATTGATTTCTAGGTTTTGCAGACATTTGTAGAATTTAAGTTAATTTTTACTGACAAAGCATGTTTAGACAAAATTTTCCCAAATGCAAAGAAGTTTAAATAAAATAATAATTTAAAAGGTGAAGAACACTTTCATTAAAATATCAGCTAGCAGTCATAGGTAAACAGCAGATTTCAGCTTACTCACATTAGAGGGATATCTTTAAAGAGGCTGATTCCAAAGCACATCTCCCTGGTTTTAAGTAGAAGAAAAAAGTTCCTTATTCTCTCTTACTAGCACTCTTCACATCTTTTCATACTTCCTGCTGTCTCCTACAGTCTTCCTTTCAGGGAAGCAATGACATCCCTGAGAGGTCTGGGCTTCCACCTTCCAGTGACCACTGCAACCCTGGGGAGAGGCAGCTGCCAAGTTCAACCCAGCATTGCAGCTGTTTGGGATCCTGGAAGGAGACAGACTCCTTGGGAGAGGCACACATCTGCCTCTGGTTCCTAGAGCAGCACCTTCCCTTCCCTTCCCTTCCCTTCCCTTCCCTTCCCTTCCC
>VXBU01017979.1:137782-159391 GCA_013400315.1 Bombycilla garrulus | reverse complement strand
CTTCCCTGAACTTCCCTGAACTTCCCTGAACTTCCCTGAACTTCCCTGAACTTCCCTGAACTTCCCTGAACTTCCCTTCCCTGAACTTCCCTCAACTTCCCTCAACTTCCCTTCCCTGAACCTCCCTTGCTCTCCTTTCATCTTTTTAAACTGGCAGTACAGTAGGAAAAACCTGTCCAGGATGATTTGTCCTTTCACACATTTGTCATTTCTCACATTCTGTAGTCAATACTGAAGCAGCTGGGCCACATTTCCACCTGGAATCCCACAGAACCTCAAGCCATGGATAAGCATTTTGTCTCTTGACAAAACCCTGTGGCACGCAGTGTGCATGAGAGATTCCAAGCTACACATCCTACTCTGCTCCCAGAAATACCCAAATATCCATTTTAAATTATTCCCATTGGCTTTTGGAGATGCAGACTGGTGAAACTGCCCTTTGGAAAGGGAGTCCTCCCCACAGGGCTGTGATGAACTCACATGTACCTTGCATTAGCTACTTGTTTCTAGTTTCTGCCACGTGCTGCAGGCACTGGAGAGCAGCTGCTCCCTCCACGTGTCTGTGAGGGCAGCACAGACCCCAGGGGAAGCCCTCAAGTTCAAGGTTCCCAGCAAGAGATCCACACTTCAAATCCTGCTCCCCCACTGCTCCCTCACAGGTCACACTGGTGAGCCCCTGGGAAATGACAGTGTGTCTGTGCAGTAAGGGTGAGAACAAAGGGGATTGTTAAACTGTGGGCAAAAACAAGGGGAGAAACTTGCGGAGTTTTGTTCCTGTACAGTCCCCATCTTTATTTGTGGATTTCTGAAGTAGCAAAACCAGTATGGAGCAAACCAGACTAATTCCCTTGGGATGAAAGCAGTCAGATGCAGGGTGTGACACACAGGTCCCTGTGCGCAGTACCAGTAACGAGAGCTGTGTTTGATTTCTCCACTTCTGATGGGCAGAGATAAGATCAGAGCAGTCACAAACACACAGTCACACCTCACAGATTTCTCCAGTTTTACTACTTTGGCCATCAAAATGACACCCAGAAGATGAAGCTGCACATCATGCCCATATTGTTACTATTTTGCTTATCATTTCTGAGTAGAAATATTATACCAGGACACACAGAACTCCATTGTTACAAACAAAAATTAAATAACTAATTCTCAGCATAGCAAAAAGGCTACTAGCATGTTTAGTTCAGGGAATCTAGCAAGAGGAACAAGAGTGAAGGAACTCACAAAACTGACTCCCTGAAACACTGGCAATTTGGATTTTGCTCACCAAAAGAATTGCATTTTTCCTTGCATTGCTTGGAGATTCTTTGAGATTCTTTAAAAACATAGGAGGAAAAAAAATTAAATAAAAAGAAAGTAAAAGAAAAATAAAAAAGAGAAAGGATTAAAAAAATAAAAAAGGGTTGCCACAGTTTCAGGCAAAGTCAGTTTGTGTTTGTTTATTATCATAATTGGTACAGCATCACTTTGGCTTGAAATTTGGTTTTGAAATACGACTCTTGACTACGCTGCAGAAATATACACAAATAGGAGACAGGTTTTTCAGGACAGCACAATGACAAGGATACTGAGGCTAGTCATGTACACAGACACCAGATCTTTTTTTTTTTATTTAGCTAGGATTAGAAAAAGTTAAAAACCAGGAGTGTTCAAGGTGGGTCTGGGCAAAAAACTGTTTCTCTGCTTTTGCTGGTTTTACTGCCCCACATCCCCATGCCCCACAGCTGAGGGTGCTCACTGAGTGATTTGTTCTTGTGTCCTCCACCAAAGCTGGGCACCATCCACTCCTAAAATCCTGCACTTGGCTGCCTGCTGCATGGTAGTTCAGGGGAGGGTGAAAATATGTATATAAGGAATAAAAGTAAAAATGTGGTGAAGGAAACTCTTTGGATGCAATGACAGCAAGGAATGAGAGGTTCTTTCCCACAGCTCCTGTTCTGTGAGTGTGCAGACCCAGGTAATTCTGACAGCAATCCCCATCCTGACTGAGCTGTCCCACCTCTGTCCTCTCAAAACCGAGGCTGCCAACACCACTCAGGCATGCTGAGCTCGAGGGGCAGAAAGAAACACCTTAAAGCTTCCACTGAGCACTTCAAGGAGTCTTTTAGATCTCTGCAACTGCACATGTTCACACACATCAGCATAACCACAAATTACACGAGTGTGCTTGCCTCTTAGAGAACCAGAACTCAAGCAATAAGGCAGAAACCAGCAGCAAATCACGGAAGGAAAGGACAGCTTTCACTAAGGAGCAGCTGCGGGAGCTGGAAGCTGAATTTGCCCACCATAACTACTTGACAAGGCTCAGGAGATACGAGATAGCTGTGAACCTGGATCTCACCGAAAGACAAGTACTTTCCAAACCCTTGTCTCCCCAGCTCCTTCTTCCTCCCCCACAACTTCTCCCTAATGCTAAAAACCAGAAATGTTACTCAAGGGTCTGCTTTTGCAATGGCACAGAGGTATTTTAAAACAAAGCCTCTACATTCTTTCAAACACCTTCATTACACATTTCTGTAAGCAGTTAATAAATTTAATTACGTTTCTCTGAACTAAAGATAGACTTGGTAATAACTGCTCTCTACTGAGTTCTTGTTCACTGCCATTCATCGGTGCATATTGATTATATCAAGGTTTACAAATGGAATATGGATATCACCTTGGACTTTGACTAACAGGAAATTATTTGAATTCATGTTTGATACATGCATTCTGCCTGGTACATGGTTTCTTCCTGGCTCAGGTGGTATTTTGAGGTGATAAGGAAAGACAATTATACAGAGTTTTGTGGAGAGAGGTATTTCTGTTCTCTCATTGTAATCTCAGTCCAGGTTTCCTTATCAAAACTAAGTGGACAGCAGAAGAATCGTGTAATTATGTGAGGCAAATTTAAATTCCTGAAGCATTAGATTGGATGGCCTAGATGTTAAAAATACATGAGAGGCACTGTGCCTCATTTGACATGAAGATAGATTTTAGGCAAAGCACTTGTATTACCTTTGAGGGCTTCAGAGGAACATCTGTGTGGAGAATTTTAAAAAGAATCGTTCCAATCTGTGTTAGTGAGTTGGATTAGTCAAACTTGTGAGGCTCTGTTCACCTTTTCTTCTAGAATTCCACAAATCATCTGTCTACACACATATGCATAGTTCTGCTTATGGCAACAAATAATTATTCTCTTTTTATCACCCAGGTCAAAGTATGGTTTCAAAACAGAAGAATGAAGTGGAAACGTGTTAAAGGTGGGCAAGCAGTGCCCTCACTCGAACATGACACAGAGGATGTGGACTCTGCTGCCTCCCCCAGCTCTGAGTAGTCCCTGCAGCAACGGGAGAGGAGTTTGGAAAGTCATGGTTTGGAACGTGGGTGCAACAGCTTTGAATCAGCTACACAATGAGATCACCCCACCTGCCAATCCTGTAGCCCACAATCTTTAAAAGGTCCATGATGCTTGAGGTTCCAGAGACAATTAAAGAGCATGGGGGGAAAAAAGGAGAGCATGGTTTTGATTTCTGTCTCTCAAACTGTCTTGCTACCACAGATGTGTCTACAGGAGAAAAAACAACAACAAACACTGAATATAAAACAGAAGTAATGCTGTTGAGACTCTCAAACATCCAGAAAATCCAGATTGTTAGTCAGCATGTGCAGCTGTATTCTCATCCAGGCTTTCCCTGGTCACACCTACTCAGTCTGCATTTGGACTTGAAAATGCACATTTTCCATGTGCCCTACTTGGAGAGAAATAAATACTTTGATTGATAGTTACTGATTTTTCTTGCAAAATGAGCTGAACACCTGCATGACTAGGTAATAAGATTACAAAATAAAATGTGAGACTAAAAATACATATACACAGAAATCTGCTCACCAGTTTCAGAAGAGATGGTTTTCACACTGACAGTCCAAGAAAGTCAGTGCCCTGTTGATGGCAGCAATTTGCAGAGGGAGATTTCTTCCAAACTTACTGTAAATCCTGAAATTAAATTGCTAGATCTCATTTTCAACTATTTTTTTGAAAGCAGTCATTACCAATGTCCCAGCAGGCACAGCAGAGATTGAACTCTTAACACAACAGCTAAAATATCACTTTTTTGGTTTCAGGTTTTTCCAATAAACTGTCACAGCACCACCCGAAGTCTTGAGAACACTTAAGAACATTCTCACTTTTAACTGTCCCCACTTTCAACTGAAACTTGTACTGTATCAAATGATGATGATTTAGAAAAGCATAGTGTCTGCTCCCATTTCTTGTATCTTTTTGCTTAATGCCATATTTAAAGCAGAATTTTACACTAGTGTACCACATTATGACTATTGAGAATACTGAAACTTTGCTTTAATTATTTCAAAGGTAATCATTATGTGCAGCTACAGCTTTCCACCAATGCACTGCTGTTGTGGTTGCATGTGAACTATAAATATGCTGGGTTCAAATTTGTATATCTGGATTATATGTTTATAAAGCTGTTAGTGGTAATTCCACTTGTAAAAGACCTAAAAATTGATAAATATCAACTTTTTTTTTTTAAACAGAGATGCTGTATTCTTTTCAAAGAGCTGCTTCCTGTATTTACTAAGAAAAAATATACATTACATTCCTTCTCAACATTTCTAAACTCTGATTGACAGATGAAAAAATTCAACAGTTTAGAGTATATATTTGTGCAAAACCAAATGAAAAGAATAATTATTCTTAAAAAGAAATTTAAAACTAAAGAAACTTCAGCAGTTTGAGCAGCACTGAGGAAGTGAATTAGGTTACGGTCTTGTTTCGCTTACTGCACTACTTGCTCTTATCTACTTTATCAAAAACAAATTACCCAAAACAAAATGCCAACACTCCTCTGCCCTTAAAAAAAAATAAAATCAGAAAACAGCATCAGGGATGTCTCACCGAGGGCCTCTCCACAAACTTGCAGTCACAGCATGGATGTAAACCCATGTAAATTCTGTGAGTATAACAACTACTATATAATCAGTTACAATATTTGCGGGTATGCATGTTTTTTCTCTGAGCTAGATCTGTCTCTTCACGTCTTTATGATAAGGAAAAAATACCCTCAGCTTCCTGCTGGGACACTTGTGGTAGATACTTAAATGGAAGGTGCTGCAGACAGGGAGTTATGGTTGGATCCCAATTACTTCAGCAGTGAGAAGGGTGGACAATGACAGAGTTACCATTCTTTTGGTTTACACATCTAATGTCAGAAACAGGTTTATAATCTCACTACTCAGGTGACATAAAACTAGTTGGCTAAAAAACTGTCTATGCACAGGTGAGAAGCTACAGTTTACAGTGTCTTTGAGGATAGAAAATGTCTTTGGCTTTACTTCTTGTACCTTGGTGCCTTCTGATTAGACTTCTACTAAACTGTGTAGTTTGGCTCTTGGCAAAGACTAAAGAAAGCTGTGTTTTGTGAAGAACTCTGGTGCTCAGATATCCTACCCTCTTCTTCTGGGACACAAATCACCATGGAGCAGGAGTTCTTTACTTCTATCCTTGTAACCTCTTAAGCCATTTAACACTGTACATCACCTCCTCCCCACTCTGCTTAGAAAGTTTGCAACCTGCAGGAGCAGCTTATCTTGAGATGAAAACTTTTGAGCTCTTGGCTACTAACATAAACCAAAACCAGCTCCTCAAACAGATGAGAGGCTAATAAATCTTCCCTTTCAAGGAAGCTGTCAGTGGTAGCGTAATGAATCCTAATTTACTTAAAAACTAATCAATGGGATCTCAGTCTGTACCCATAATTACAGCTCCTAAACAGTTTTTGCTCTGAATTTTGAGAAATAAGCTATGAGTCACCTGTTAGATCTTCTGGTGCTTAGGCAGTTTCTTCATTAAACCATCTGCTCACTCTAAGATTTTAGTGTTTTGAGAAGGAACATTTCCCTCCTGACATCAAAGCATTTGACCTCTGAACCTCTGGTGCCAAGAGTCTTCCAGGGAAGGCCTGTCGTCTGGGAGCAAAGTCTTTGACCTGCAATTATTTTTCTCAGAAATACACATCAGGTTGTATTCTCCTCACAGAAAGGAGGGAAGCTACCTGGGGATGTTTGGCAATGTTTTCCACACCTTATTCTCAATAAATAATCTGAGCACACAATCACCCCATGGCATCAGAGAAGTCTGGCAGGAATTCCCTAGGAAGCACAGGCAAGCAGAGCAGTGAGACTTTTTGCCAGTGCAAACAGCACACAGGGAACAGGAATATCTGTATAAACACAAAAATATCTGCTGGAGCTCTTTATATCTGTGCTGCTTCTTCTAAACAGAGCAAGAGAAGTGCTTTCCTTAGAGTCAGAGACTTTATGGACTCTTTATCGAGCCGGATGCCAGCGGAGCACAGGCCCTGATTTGTTTTACAGGTTCTGTATCCTAGGACTCCTCTGTTGTTAGTCCTCAGTTCCTCCATGCCATTCTACAGCTTTAGCCAGTGCTTTTTCCAGTCAATGGAGCTACTTAAACTCCAAAGATAACCCCAGGCCAGTCCAATGTTGCCTTTGAATGTCTCCAGGGATGGCCTTCTCTGGGCAACTTGTGCCAAGGCCTCACCACCCTCACAGTAAAAAATTTCATAGACATGCTGCAAAAAGGGAACAAAACCCTCCAGTTCCTGCTGTCTGGGAAACAAGAGAGCCCTTTAGCAAACATTTCACGGCCAGAAATTTTGAGTGGGACATATTCTGCATGAGCAAAGCTTACAAATCCTACTTCCTGTAGAATTTCCTATGCATGGAAACACACAACAAATCAGGGCATTTTACAGAACACACAATTTTTCAATTACCCCATTTTCTTCCCCCACCTCTAGCAGCGCTCATATTAAGTTTCATCAGCCACTATCTCATATTTTGGATAATTCCCTTCCCTTGAGGAAAGTGCACAGCCCCTTCAAGAAGTATGTCTGCATTAGTTGCTGGACTCAGATCCACGCAGCTCCTCCAGGCAGATGGACAGGAAATCCACTTTCTTTCAGTGGTTACAGCAGAAAGGCTTTGTCTGGCTGGAACTTGCCTGGTGCGGCTGTAAAATAACCTGAGGCTCAGGCTTTTGCCTTTCAGGCTGTATTTGTGAGTTACGATGGGGCAGCCTCCCCTCAGCTCTGGGCCCAGGTGTGGGCTCCCCGTCCCCACCCTCCTCACACACAATGCCACATTGTTCCCGTTTCTGCATGAAGGAAGGATTTTCATACAGCACCAGACTCTTACACCGCTGCTCCCTTCCTCTATACCATAATTGTTATTCTATTCTTTTAAATAACTCTTAGACAGGGATAAGCTTCCAGGGTTGTCTGGAAGCTCCTCTGGGAACAGATTGCAGAAAGATAATGGGAGTGAGTAACAGAGAGGATGGTGACTTCATACCACGGAGGTTTGAGTCGTGCTTCTCTTTCCTTCTTAAAGAAGAAAACAGTTTTTCAAGCCTCCCTCAGTCACGCTGAATATCCCTGGCTTTGGAGCAGGAAACAGACACGTGAACTGACATGCTTTCTTACAGCCTTTAATTTTTAGTTTAGTGAAAGTTTATTATGGCCCACACTCATACCTGAGGTTAATTTTTCACCCAGAATGCCACGTGTGAAGTACTCCCCACACCCAGGAATTTATCACCAGGTGAGCGTTAGCCCAGCAATGCTACAGGTAAGTTGATGATTGTAAAGACACCCAAAAAAAGGATGGTTTCTTCCTTTCAATACTCACCACAAACATCCTAACAGTTTCATGCTTTCATCTACTTTTAATTCTATATTTCTATATTTTGATGCTTATCTGTGTGTCTACATTTCAACACTTTCCATTCTCTATTTTATTCATGAGAGATGATCAGGAAAAGTGATATAACTGTTGAGAACATGTGCAGTTTCCAATTCAGAAAAAAAAAATCTATCAGATCTAATTTAATTGCTCCATCCACTTTTCTTCGCTGAGGAGAACAGACTCCTAGTCCCAGTGTCAAAGCATCTTACAAATCTGGACTGGAAGTTATTTTCCAGTGAATAGAAGTATAACTCTCCATAACAATTATCCACAGTTGTTTCTGTCTGAAGTTAATTGAAAAGGAGATTCTGGGGAAAAGTGTAGCTCAAGAAGCCAATCTTCATTCAAGTATACAAACATCCAATACTCTATTCTATGATTATACCTAGAAATGGCACAAAGAATTAAATGAGGCCTCTTGCTTAAAAGTTCTGGCAGCATGGACTTGTGTCAGGCTACTTGCTGTCTTCAGGACGCCTCTATTTAGCTGGATTGAGTTATAAACTTCTTTAAAGTATCCCAATAAAAAAATAAATCTATTAAAAAGAGGATAAAATAATGAGGTGAGAAATTGTCTGTGTCAGGAAAACGTTTTAGGCACATCTCTCACTGGTTTATTTGCAGAAGAAAACACAGACACAACTGGAGTATGTTTCACGTTACAAGACTTAAGGGTTCTTGTCTGCACTGAAGACATGTTTATACTGCTGGGTTCCAGTATGAATCTGGTTTATATCCTGTGAATGCTCAGGGTCCTTCACACACTCCAGGCAGGAAGTCTTTAATGCACACACTGAGAAGACATTTTCAACTATTCAAACATTAAATAAATAAGCAGGAAAAAAAAAGTCATTCTACTGCAATAATTAAATTCTTCCTGTGTCTTTACAAGATTTCTGAAAGAAACAAGCCTCCCAGTCCTGGCAGAGCTGTTTAAAAGGTCTAAGAAAGCCATAAGGGAAACAATCTCAGTGGAAACCCATCCGTTTTCCCTTGCATTTTGTGGCACCATGAGATTTTAGACATTTAAGAGCAAAGAAGTGCTTGGCTCAGAGCAGGCCTTGCGTCAGAGACATTTTGTCATTTCAAATAGGCAAATATCAAGAAGAAAACCAAAATGGTCACATGTATGTACCCTCCTTCCCAAACTGGGGACCTGCCCAGCACTGGAAGAGCACTGGTGAGGGAACTGAGGCACCTGGACTCCTTGGCTGCTTCAATATTGATCTTCCTCAAGAGATTAAACATGGCCCACACGATCTCATTACTCTTACACATCACAGCTCCTTTTCTTTGTGAATTATGAGAATTTCCCAGCCAGCAACAAGAGAGAATAGCTGTGCCTGAAACCTTCTAGAGCTTTCAGTGCACTTGATAATATTCTTATATTATATAATATTCTTATAATATGTTCTAACTTTTGGTCAGCCCTGAAGAAGTCAGGTGGTCGGACCCAGTGATTTTTTTACAGGTTGCTTCCAAATGAAAAAATCTCATCCAGTTGCAGTTGCTTTGACATCTCTTACACACATGAATATGTAGGAAAAATATAACTTACCATATGGAAAGCAGTACAAGGATAAAAAGGTTGGATTTGTAATCTCTGTACAACTTCAAATACGGAACTGGGCTGGAATTTTCACTTTCCTTCACAGTTGCTAGGGCCAACTTGACTAGCATTATTTTTAAGAGAAAAATGATCTCCCCTTTTTACAGTCTTCTCTCTGCTGTAATTTCTTTGTGTCTCTGCCAGAATCAAGATGAGGTGACGCCAAGAAAAAAGATGAGCTCATTGCATTTAAGAGTATGAGGTTTCACAAATAAAAACTACATTACTCAATTGAGTCAGTAGTATAAAACAGGGTTAAAGGCAGGTAGTTCTAATAGGAAACAAAAATAATTAATTAATTTCTCATGCTGGTTGTCATTAGTGAACTGATCTGATTAGCCTTCCTTAGGGATGGAATTTTATATTATTCACCATTATTGTATTGTTGCTGCACTTTTGTGATAACATTAAAAGAACAAGATAAACGTTATTGGTAAAATAACATAGTGAAAGCAATGCATTATAGGAAAGAGTCATTTGGATTTTCCTGTTCAAATCCAAGGCATAAATATCAGCCTCAGGGTTCAGCTCTCTTTCCACAACTTTTTGATTTCTAGCATCACACTGAGCTCAAAAAGATCTTATTCCACAGAACTCTGAGTCCTTCTTACTGGTGCTGTACCAGTTCAGAAGAATCTCTCAAACCTGAGGAATCTGCTGACCATCAGCTCTAGAGCATTTTCCGAAAACCACCCAGAGGCACAGTCTGTTTTACAGGTGCCATGCAGTCTTTGCCATGTGCCACGTGAAACTGGAAGAGCTTTCAAGAGGGAAGGACAGTTCAGGTGCCTGTAAAACACCTCTGAGCCCATGAGAGGTTAGGCTGGGTGCTAGGTTTTTGCACAAGGTACAACTGAATCATTTTGTGCAAGGCAGGCAGCCACAGGTCAGAGATCACCTCAGTCTCTTATGGGAGCAAAATTTAAATAAAACTTACAGATCCGTGGTTTTCCTGTATCCTTTTGAAAATCCTTTACCTATGCTGCCAAGAATGCCGTGACTCCAATCTGGAAGGCAATAGGAAGATATGATCCACTCTGTCTCCTTCCCTCTCCCTGCAGCACAACTGGACCAGAATCCCCTGTGGTGCTCCCAGTGGTGTCTGCTCCAGTGTCTCACTGACACAGAATGACCTAATTTGTTATGGCTGGTGAGAACTGAGAGAAATTAAATCCAGGGTCTGTACTTAATTGGGGTCAGGTTGAGATGATTTATGACCTGAGGAATGTAATCACTCTTTACATTATCATACAAACAACAGTATCAATTGGACTCAGCAACCTTTGGAATCAAATAGAAATTGGGATTTTCCAGAAAATGAGTAGTAGCAGAGGCGGGGCCCATGGGAGAAGAGAAGCTGGTGGGCAGATGAGGCTGGATCTGAACACAAAGCCAGGTTCTCTTCCCACACTCTTCATCAGTTCCCCTCCAAGTCGTGATTTATTGTGATTCAGAGGAGAGATGGAATAGGTCTATGCCAAGGAAATTTCATCTGTCTGGAATCTGACAGGAAGAAAAAAAAAAGTTTGAAAATTTCAGAGGAAGCTGGGATTTGTCCCAGTTACAGTGTCTCTGTGTTCACTCAGCCAGCTTCTGTTAGCAAGATGGGCTCACTGAAAAATAGTGGCAAATGCTTTTCCATCAATCAAGAGCCTCGAGTTGGGTCCCAAGTCAGTGGCTGTGCAGTGCAGCCCATAACCCCAAACAGCAGGAGCCTTCAGCAGGTCCCCCATGCCCTTTGCAGGATTTTTTAAATGAACATCTTTCTTTTCTTTGTGGACTTTAGAAAAGGATTAGAGAAGAGTTACTCTATTTTCAAGTTCAAAGCATTTTATCACACTTCAGCAAGAACATGAAAATAGAGCTATTCAATACTGGTTTTCTTTGGAAAAAAAAAAAACAGTTTCTTTTTCTTCCCTAATTAGGACTCTGCTTCTTCATTTTTCCTAACTTCATGTCCTGGTTTTGATTACACAAGATGCAGCCGTTCTTGTGCCCACTGAAACCAATGACTGACTGGGTTCGTTGTTTTGTGGTTTTTAAGTAGAAAAATCATCTCTGATCTGCTAATGTCTATCAAAATAGGCAGAGAAAGTAAAAGAGAGAAAGAAAAATTGCTGTAGTCCCAGGAGTGGAGGTTATAAAAACCCTCTCCATGGGTTTCCTCTTATTGAACACGGTTTTGCTCACACACACCTTAACCCGCCAGCTCAGTGGAAGTGCATCAACCCTTTTTTACCTTCCTGTTCCTGAGAGTGTCTTTGCATTCCACAGAGATATGAGCTCAAAACGTGTAAATCTTCTTAGGAAAAAGGGTGCCCATTTCAGAAGGGTGCAAAATGCTGTGTAAGAGCAGGGATGAGTGACAATGCATAAACCAGGCTCCACGGAATCCTCTCAGCTGCATCCCAGAGCCTTCAGCTCAGGGCACGTGCTGGAAGAGCAGGGGAGCCAGGCTGAGACATCCCCTGCACTCAGTGGAGCCCAGAGAACTCCAGCTGCAGCACAGGAAACTCCAGGAATGTGCCTTTGCCCTTATAAATCTTTCTGAGTCGCTCTCATCTGTGGGATTGGCAGTGGAGGCAGAGTGTGGCCATCACTACATTTGGCAGAGCTCTTTGCTACCTGCAGTTTAACTCCCAGGCAAGCAGCCTGCAATAACACGGGGTATTTATTCAGCT
The DNA here is from genome assembly GCA_013400315.1 of Bombycilla garrulus. NCBI lineage: Eukaryota > Metazoa > Chordata > Aves > Passeriformes > Bombycillidae > Bombycilla > Bombycilla garrulus. Next base: position 147,328 of record VXBU01017979.1, on the reverse strand, counting down.
GTGCCTCTGTGCTCTATCCTGGGGAGAAAAGGTATGTTCTGGCCTCTTTAATCACTTCATTCTTTGCTGGAGTAAACAAGAGGAGCCACGGGGGGTTGTCTTTGCTTGTGAGGTTCTGCTGTGCACGGGGTTTGCTGCAAGAGACACTTCACTGCTAGAGCACAAAGTTCTTGCTCTGGAAGGAGGGAAAGATGAGCCGAGATGACAACAGATGTTAGAGGGAATGCAAAAAAAGGACTGAATAATGGTCCAAACAACTGCTTTCCATCCCTACCAACAGAGCAGTCACCCTGTGCTGCATCCAGGCTGGGACAAGCTGTTCCCACACAGACACGAACAGGGAGGAGGTCAGAGCAGGGAAAGCTCAGAGAAACCCAGGGCTCTGCTGAGTTTCTGACACTGCCCTGAGCTCTGACACTGCCCTGTGCTCCAGCACCTCTGCACTCTCAGAAGGGCCCACTGCAGCCTCCTGCAAAGGGAAGTGATCTGATCAGGAGAAAAGTGCTGCAATAACCTGAGCAGACAGCAGAGTTCCCCAAGAAGCATCTGGCCAATTCACTACCATGAGCTTACACTAAAAACTCTGACAAACAGAAGCCATTGGTAGGTTCTTTAAAATATTGCCAGGTTTGGTTGGGAAATTCATGTTTGTTTTCCTTTCTTTTGTAAGCGAGCCCTGAAACACTCTTACGTGCTGACAATTATTATAAGGAAAAATAACGGTTTATTTCAAGACTTTGGAATATTGTTTTATTTAGGGCTACTAAGAAAGAGTAATTTCAGTGGAGTTCAGAGCTGAGGAATGGGGTCTGGCTGGGCAGGCAGAGGTACAGGAGTGCCTGCAGCTGCAGCAGGGTGTGGCTTCATCTGGTTCCTCTGCTTCTGCTGCTCAGGAGCCTCATCATCCTGCACTCCAAGGCATGAGAGCTGCCCCTTCCCATCTCTGGGCAGGGCACACATCGTGGCCATGGCATGTGAGGTATCAAATGTGAAAGGAGAAGTGTCTTTTATCAATATTTACAGACAGGTTGCTTGCCCCACATAAATATATCCAGAGTCAAAAAAAGGAGACGTGATTTACTTCTTCAGAACCAAGAGTGGACTATTGCATGAGGCACATTTATGTGACTTACAATGGCTTTTAAACAGTGAATTTAAAATTAATTTCATGTATAATACACATTATGCTTGTCTGTCTCTAGGTTTTCAGTCTGGCACACAGCAATTTGTCTGGCAGAGCAGCAGGAGCCCCACCCCAGCAGGGGCTTCACTCAGAAAATGTCGAGTGCTCCAAATGGATCCCTCACTTCTTCCCCTCACTAAGCTCTCCCTGGCAAACCTACCTGGCCAAACAACAAGACTGAACAGTCTTCAAAGAAAAGAAGATAAAATTCTGATAAAGTAGGATCCTCTTTTCAGACTTCCAGAATCTGCAGTTTTAATATAATGATTATTACAGGCAGAAATATCTCAGGTCCTTCAGCTTGATGACATTCCAGGCCCACGGCAGGTTCTTTAGAAAACAAGTTTTCTCAAACTGTAATTCCATGGATTTTTCTTCTCACTTTTAAAATGAGCAGAGGTTCACATATGTTTTTCACACACTTTTCCAGTGCATATAAGCTTTCTCCCCCATCCCTTTTCCACTTACATGGAATAAAAAAAGTCAGAGGTAGCAAGAGAAGATAAAGGTAAAAAGGGCTAAGTGTCCCTTGGGGCAGATTTGCTGTAGTATTTCCAATACTTTTAAAATTGAAAATGTGAAAACACATTTGAGTGATAGTTCTACTTCTACATGGATATTCTTAGCTTCTTTACTGTGATTTATATGCAAGAATGAAGTCTGTATTGATTGATCAAGACGTAGCTCTGGATCACAAATTTTCCTAGATACTAGACTTACTTTGCATCACTGAATTTCTCTTCATTGTTAGATAATGAATGGGAATGGCCTAGCATTTAAAAAAATAAAAAAGCAATTGAATCAAATTAATCTTAGCTGGAATTTAATGCATAGCATATTCTGAATTTTCTGATTTTCAGGAGATTTATGTTAATAACTTCTTTCAAGATGCTTTACCCAGTTTTGTTATTGCATTACATTCCCAGAACTGTTGGATTCCCATTTAGCTTCTCAGACATATCAGAAATTGTCACTATAGGACATCAAGGTGACAAGAAATTGCACTAATATCTCAAAAAACCAAGGCAGAGATTCTTCTTTTTGTCTTCTAGTCTTAGCAATCAATCAATAATGTCTATAGGTAGACAACAGAAAGCTGATTTTTGGACCAAAAAAAGAATCCTATGAAAAATTGATTAATTTTTTTTTTTTCCCAGATTTAGTCGGGTGGGATGTTTTGAATTTGGGTGCCAGAAAACCCTTTCTTTCACAACGCACTCCTGGGTCCATCAGATTCCTTGTCTGCCCTGTGCCAGGCTCAGGAGGCCTTAAACTGAGGATTAAATGCCTTCTTCGGTACAAAAAGCTGAGTGCTGATTCTGGGCACACTGAGAATCCACTGCTTGGCAGAGGGAGAGATCTGCTCAAAGCCTTGGGGGATGAGCCTGGAGCTCAATTCCCAGCATTGCTGGATATCCCAAAATCCACTCTGAGAGCTCAGCTGGGTCTGGTGCTGCCTCCCAGCCCCACTGCTGGAAAATGATACAAAACTTAATTTTGTTTGGTAACTTTAGTCAGTCTTGTTCGTCTTTGCCTCCGCGGAAAGGAGTTGAAGTTTCTTTTCAAGGGTCTGTTTTGAGTGATGAGCTTAACATGTCAACAGGCTGGGAGCAGCACAGAAAATACACAAAAGATAACGACCATTAATGAACATCAACTCCAAACATCATCCCTGGCGTGGCTGGAGACACCTGCTCTGGAAAGAGATCAAGATGAGAATGAAGAATGAGAACTGAAATAACATCGAAGGTGAAGGAATCAATAGAAAACCAAATCCTACAAACTGTGTAACTTGGGACCAATGAACATTGAACCAATGAATTTCCCTGAGTTTTGGCTGTATAAGCCTGAGACAAATCTAGTGACAATGTTGTGTGATGGAAGGATTTTCTCTGCACAAGCTGCTCAATGTGTGGATGAAATTATTTCTGTTGCACATTTTAGCCAGAATAAAGTAACGCCTTGATTCTCTAACGCTAAAAATTGTTGTTGGAGGGCTTTTGTTTGTCCTGCAGTTTCAGTGACACCATTGCCAGTGCCACCTCCTCCCTGAAGGGCCCTCAGCACTTTCTGGCACGGTGGCAGCTGGAGGGTTAAAAGTCTGCTCCGAGTTCTTTGTGGCTTCTTTCCAAAAGGTTTCAGCTAACACCAAAGGTCTCCTTATAGCTCGCTCACTTTAATAGATTTTTCCCATTGAGTTCTCACTTTATAGACTATCATTTCCTTTTCTGCAGGGGAGCTATTTTCTGGGTCACTGATCCAACCAACTTAAAAGGGATTTCATTGATTAGATTTTATTGGTGCTTACTTCAACCATAATGGCCCAAGTTGCTAGGACCTGCTAACAGCTGTGGCTCCTGCTCTGGTACCTGGCTCTGCACACTCTTCTGCAAGTGAAGTTCTCTCTCCTGCCTGGATTCCCTGCTGATTACTGAGCACTTTCCTTACCCTCTCACTTAATGTAAAGGTTACTGCAGGCAGAAATATCTCAGGTACTGCAGCTCGATGACATTCCAAGCCCACAGCAGGTACTTTAGGAAACAGGTTTTTTCAGTTTGTAATTCCACGGATTTTTACAGTTGGTTTTTCCATTTCAGTGCCCCAGCTCAGCTGCACGGTGGAGTGCTCCTGACACAATCCCCTGTTTGCTGCGGGTGGCACCTCGCTCTTCTCATTTCTCCATTTGCCTCTGCTCGTCCCTGCAGCCACACAAAACCCCAGTGCAGCACCTTGTCTCAGGCAGCATCCTGCAAACAGCTGAAGCTGGGAGATCACCAGAGCAAAATGAGCAGAGTGTTTTAAAGAAGGAATTTTTTTTAAAGTGAAAAATTACTTAACTAACATTGAAGAGTTCTCCCTTCACAATCTTGACTTTTGACGTTTCACACTGCTGTGTTTTCCTATATGAAGGATTGGTGGGTGGTGTCTGTTAGAAACACCAAAAAATTGGTAATTGACAGGCATGTCTTCAAATGCTTTACAGAAAGGTACGACTCCCTCTTGACTCCTGGGCAATGCAGACTCCAGGCTCTAAGTTGTTTTCTCAGCATGTTCTTGGTGCTGCTCCAGCTGTGATCCTCTTCCAGACTTTTCCCTGATCCGTGTAGCTTTACAGAGTGATGGCCTGTGCATCTTCCACTACCTCTGTTTTAAGGAGTAAGAGATAGAATTTAAGGAGAAATTGGCATGATTTCTGCCATTAGAGCAATGAAGGTGCCAGACTATCATAAGAAAGCAATTAGTGGGATTATAATTACTACAACCTCCATTGCAATAAAATTTAACCCAATGCTTTCCCCTTTGTGGTGCTCTAATTCATTGTGTGTCTCCAGTGAATATGAAGTCCACCTTGTCCCTCTGCAGGTGACAAACTGAGGTACAGAAGTTGCCAGCTCACCCAGACCCAGACAGGATTCCTGCTGGTCTGTGCCTGCCCCATCTCTTCTGTCAGCCCCAGACACTGGAGGGCTGCACACATGGTCCCCACCTGCTCTCAGGAATGCTCTCTGTGACACCAGACTGATTAAACTTTTTGGATTTGTTTCTGAGTTTCACATGGTGCGGGGAAGTGAAAGTACCCAAGTGAAACTGCAAGCCAGGCTAGAAAATTAAGCAAAGGAGGTGATACTACATAGCGTATAATCTGTGAGCACCAACAAGTGAAGACTTCTCTTCACAGATTTTAGGAAAAGGACTCTTCAGAGCAATAATGCAAGTGATTTGTAACTTGCTACTTCTGGGTTAATTTCCTATCCTCTAACATAGCTGCTTCCCTGGCTAGAAGCTCCAGGCTTCTCTTTGTGCTCAGAAAAGTGCAGTGGCCTTATGAGAAAGGATATCATTTTCTTCCAGCTTCTTTAAAAAACCATCTGACCAACAGCCCCAGAGGGTTTACAGAATGTTGAGAACTTTCAAAAAGGAACAGGAACAGTGTCTGGGCCAGTACAGAACTGCCTGGCTCCATTGCCAGTGCCAACAGAGCAACTTCTCTGCTTCTCTGGTTCCTGGAATCCAATCCTGAAGCCTTTCTGCTTCCTGCAGTCATGATGATGCCTGGGTAGGCTGATCTGGAAACTGAGACTGGGTAGAATAAAAGGATAAAAAGGTATTTATTGGAAGGATCCAGCCTGGGCAGTGCAGGAACCCCTTGGGGCTACAGCCAAATCAAACCCACAAATGGGCACAGAATGGCCACCAGTCACAAGACCTCACACTTTTTATAGGTTTTGGATCATTTGTCTGTTGGAGTCAATTGTCTAATTACAGCTTCAGGTCATGAAGCTCTATCTTTTTTGTTCTCTTTCTTCTTTCATTGTTGTTTACACTCTTGGGCCTAAAATTTGTCCGTGGTGCCAGGCTAGAAAGGAATTGTTTTGTCTCCCTACTCTGTGCAGAGAGCTTCCCAACCCTTCATATGAAGCCCAGAGCTGCACACTAAACCAGCACAGAATCTGAAAAATATAAAAGCTAAAACTGAAGGCATCAATGAGGGGCACTAAGTGAGATCTTGCAGCACCAGGCCTTCAGTGGAAACTGAAATACAGAGAAACTCTCACTCATTCTCTTTATGTCCCTTCACAGCACACAGAGAAGGAGCTGAGGGTCACAGCCCACTGCTCCTTCTCCCTTCCCTACAGAACATGGCCCTTTCTCTGCACTTCCTCTCCTGAGCAGAGATCTCTTTGCTCTCACAGCTGTCCTGGTACATTATAGCCATGTGACAATCAATTAACTGCACACTCTATCAGAATAAAGAAGCCACCCAACATTATATAACTCTTTTTAATTGTTTTCTTACATTATAGCATTTTGCTAAACTTATTCTGCCATAATTCACATAATTTAATTTCTTAAAGTGCTAATAAAATAATTGCTTCCTTCCTGTAGACAGAGTGCCTGAAATGTCTTCTCTCATTCAGAACATTATAAAAAGTGGCTGTCATGAATGCTTAAAAGGACTGTTTTATTCAGAAGACTTGATACAAAATTGTTCCCTCTAGAGTCTGTGTTGTGTCTCAGACAGCCACAAAGGTGCAAGAAATCTACCCAGACACTTCCTTGCATGCTGGGACTGCCTGCACTGGAGAAAGTCCCCTAGAGTTGAAAAGCATGGCAAGTCTCATGAGCAAAGTTCTGTGGGCTACTGGAAGTCTCCTGTCCTATTGCCCTTATGCAACAGCTTGAAAATAAAACACAAAATTCAACTCACAAGTAAATAATTCATACTAACATAGATCCCTTTGCAGAAAGAGACTGAATAAAAGTAACCTTTGTGATTTAAATATTCAGGCTTGAGAAAGAGAACTTCCCATCAGGAGGACATTCTGTGCATTTCAGACTTTGGTCAATAACCCATGTCTGTAATTTCCTGACATCCCTGTCCTTCTGCCAATCACATCCACTCTGTTTATGGATTATACCAGATCCAGTTTTGGGCCTCATTGGGCACAACCTTTCTTTTCTATGTTTTTTTGTCTCAAATTTAATTAGGATGAGGAAACCTCTAAGCTGTGGAAAAGTTCCTGGGAAATGAGCAGCAAAATGAGTGACTAGAGCAGAGAAACCCCAGGATGCTGGGCTGCATCAACCAGGGCAGCACCAGCACTGCCAGAGAAGTGTCCCTCTCAACACTTCACAGGCCATGCCTGGAACACAGCTTTGATCTCTGCTATACAGAAAAAAAAAATGTGGGCAGGTTGGAAAGGGTCCAGAAAAGGGCCACAAAGATGATCCAAAGCCTGGAAAGCTGCCACATGAGGAAAGGCTGAGAACTGGATGTTTTAATTCCTGAGGGGAAAAAAAGGCTTAGGGGAGAGCTGATGACCGTGTCCCAGTGTTGTGGGTAACAGCTCCAGCAGCCAGGATGCTCAGGACACGTGAGGAAGGGGATTGCAGAGCAGCCTGCAAATTACCCAGTAAAACTCACATTTCTGCCTCTGCCCAGCAGCCCTCTGCAGGCTGGTGTTAAATACCAAGCTTCACAGTCCTTTAGCAGCTTGGTGATCACGCTGATTTGGAAAACCCTCATTAGGATTCTGGCCGAAGTCAGACTGGATGGAAGATGACACAGACTTCCAAGGCAGAGCTTTACTGTCAACCTCATCAGCTGCACAAAATTCCAGAGCCCGAGCAGGACTAACAGGGAAAGCAAAGCTGGCATTGATAGCTCACAGTGTCACCCACACGTGTCCAGTAAAAAAACAAATGCTGAAAACTGCCTAACTTGGGACCAATGAACATTGAACCAATGAATTTCCCTGGGTTTTCACTGTGTAAGTATCTGAAAAATCTAGTAAAATTCATGTGTCATTGAAGGATTTTTCTCTGCACACCTGGGCAATGTGTGGACGAAATTATTTCTGTTGCACATTCTGGCCAAAATAAAGTTATGCCTTGATTCTCTAACGCTAAAAAATGTTGCCCAAGAGGTTTTTATGTTTCACACAGTTTTGGTGACAGCAAGCGCTTGACCCTCCCTCAGATTATCCCATCCAAGTGCACACGCTGTGGTGTGTGCTACTGGAGAGCAGCAGGAACACAGACAAGGTGTTTTCCCCGAGTGAGAGGAGAGGATCTGCACACACAGCGCCCAGCCCCTTCCCTGCACCCTGCCAGCAGCCGGGCTGAGCTGCAGCTGCTCACGGGGGCTTGGCAGGTGTTTACAGTGCCGGGATCCCTGTGTTTTCTCAGGCACTCCATCACCTCTCAGGGCGAGGATGGCCGGGAACAATGGCAGCGCTGGACTCGGCACCTCACTCCTGATATCCCTGCTCAAGGAACAACAGGGTATTGAATATTGAAGAGCAGCTGGGCTGATTTCATGCCTGATGTTAAGAAACCTGAGCTCTTCATCCAGCTGTTTGTTATTATTTTTATAAAGCTGCAGGTCTGTTCATGCTCCATTCTACAGTACAGAGAGGTTTTTTTTTCGGCTTTCAGTGTGTCACTTTCTAAGACATTTGTAATTTGATCCCGTCTGTGTCAGCATCTCTGGCTGAGAGCTTTGCATTACACCAACCACAGCTGCTGTGGGCTGCAGGGGATGCAACTGAAATTTAGGGTTGGGTTTTCTGAAACCAGTACAATAACTGGGAACAATCTTAGGGATGGACACGGGAGGAGGAGGGGGATTAGGTACAAAATTCGGTTGGTGACTAAGAAAAATAAACTGCAAGTCCAGGGAAGAAACACCTCAGGCAGTGTGTGTTACAGTGATGAAATAAATCTCTTGCTAATAATTTATAAGCAAGAATTAGCTCTCTGGTTTATGTATCACATCTGAACTCTTCACACACTCCACACTAAAAGAAAAAAAAATAATAGAAGGCAATTAATCACCCTGAACATTAATTGCTTACATTTGATTAGCCAGCCTTTGAAAACAAATGTGACAAAGAAATAGAAAAAGCCATTGATAGTATTGACAGGACATCTCTGTCAGAGAAAAATAAAAATGAAATTTAAAGAATGGCATTACTGCCTGGCTAGTACAAATGGCAAGGAGGTGCAGAAAGGATCACCTGGTTTCTGAACTCCTTCTCAGAGAGAACTCTGGATGCTGCTGGATCAAGTAGTGCAAGACTTTGTCAGCAGTTTATATCTAAAGGACAATAAAGGTGTAATTGAAACTTTATACAGTTTTGTCCCACAGGATTAAGGATGGCCAATCAAATATATTAATATAAAAATAAATTATTTATTTTGATAATGATTAGACTAAAATAACTTAATCAGAATTTTTTACTGCAGGGTATGGACAGCTAAAACTACTGGTACAATGTAGTGCACTGTTTTTGAAACAATATTAAAGATTACATTAAAGCTAGTCAAAACAATTATGAAGAGAGATTGATGTTGCTCCCCCAGACCAACAACTCTTCCACTCAGCCTTCGAGGAATGAGCTCAAGAGCCATCCCCGCTGCAGGGAGGAATTCCCACACACATTCTAAGGTGTTAGAAGAGCTGCTGTCCAAAAGTGGGACTGGGCTTTCCCGGTGTGAAGCCCCCAGGCCATCTGTCAGCTCAGCAGGTAAATAACTGCAATGTCACCTGCTGGTTCCTTCACCAGCTCTGGCACATTTTCCTCTCACTGTCAGGATGGTTGAGTTTGAGCAGTTGGGTGCGGGGATCTCCTTAACCCCAGGAGACCCCGCAATATGTAGAAAAGTCCAGGTTTCTGGCCCGTGCTGTTGAAGGAGTCTGGAGTCGTCTGTTCGTGTTCTCAAGGCAGTTTATTAATTCCGTATCAAAAGTAGATTTCTCTGCCCTGCCAGGGTTGACACAGAACACGTCCAGAGACACACTGTGCCCGCCTCGGGTGAGCTGTAATCTTTTATGCTAAAAACTACGTATTAAATGTTTA
>VXBU01017979.1:24103-135141 GCA_013400315.1 Bombycilla garrulus | reverse complement strand
CCGGGGAGCCGGGCGTGCCGCCGGAGCAGGACTCGGAAGGTGAGGGGGCCGGGGCGGAGGCGGCCGGGACCGGGTCCTCCCCAGGGCCCGAGCATCCCCGGGCTCAGCACCGCCCTGTCCCCGCAGAGCTCTTCCAGGACCTGCGGCAGCTCCAGGAGACCTGGCTGACTGAAGGTAGGCTCCTTCCCCCGCATTGGCTCGGGTTTGCCCGTCTTGGAGCTCTTTTTTGAGCTTATCCCGCTCCTTTGCTGTGTTTGCCCGGCTCCAAACAAAAGTGGTTTTTTCAGACTTGCCAACCTCTGGCTTGTGTAAATTAAGACGCTGAATGACACCATTGTGCTGGGCATTTGCTTATGAATGGAACTTGGCTGCCGGCCCGCTTTCCTGGGTACAATTTTCGCTGCAGGCTATTTGTAACTGGTTCGATTTTATGCTAATTTATCACTTATCTTTGTCGGTTGCCAGAACGTTGATATTTTCTTTAACAATAAAGTAGTCTTTTAATTTGGGAAACAAAATGCTTCAGTGCTTCTATTTTTTTTTTTTACTTTTCTTTTTTAATGTAATGCTTTGTGGGGACTTTCCTGGAATTTTCAGTTTGCTTTTCAGTCTGGTGTCTTAATTGTTTTGACTTTGAACTTCAAGGAAAACTTCGAATGCCAGGGGGTCGCGTTAATTCAAAGTGAAACTAGTTCTAAACATGGTGATTTTGCTCTAATTCCAGTACTGCAGATGATCAATTTTCTAGACAATTCAAAACATATCCTCGGGTACAGACTCTTGATAAATACAGAAGTACTCATTGTGATCTAGGTACTTTAAAATATTTAACAATAATGATGTAAAAATACGCATGGCATTTTGAGCGGGGTTATTTCCTCTAATTTTACTACAAGTGAGGGACAATCTTGTCAAAACAATTCTTTTTTTAAGCCTTCAAAAAAGTGTTTGCTAACTAAGTAAGTTTATTAAGGAAAAAAATCAGAAGTTTTATGTTCATTCGAATGGAACTGAAATGAGGTGACATTGATCAGGCAGCGTTTCAGGAGTGTGAGGATTGTAAGGATGCAGCAGGAATTTTCTGGAGGCTGTTTTAGTATTGAAACAGTCATGTAACTTCTATCAGAGCAGGAAAATAGGTTTTAATTGCTGGTCATGTAATTGACCTGCTGGATGTGGACGAGATTGAAAAGAAATCAATCTTAGAAGAACTCAAGCTGCCAATAAGTTTGCCTCAGAACTGATTTTTGGTAGACTTTCAATTTTAGATTTTCTCATGGCTGATAAAATTTTTAGCTCCCCAATCTAAAGAATTTCCATGGAATCCATCACAATATATTTGGCAGGAGCAGAGTGCTTGGAGGATGAGTTTGTAGGTGCCCTGTGGTCACAGCCCAGGTGAAAAAGGTGCTCTGCTTCCAGCCAGGCTTGGTAAATGATAATTCAAACCTTACTGAATGTTTTTGGAATACAGGCAGAGATTATTATTATTATTATCATTATTTTGCATAGCTCATAGCATCTAATCAGAGTCCAAGTGAAATCCCTGAGAAATCAAATCAGTTGTAATATTCTAGTTTATGATTTTAGTCTGCATATCAGGGAACTGGTTTCTCCCATTGTTGCTCCCATTCCCAGACTTGTAACAAGAAAAATGACCCTCCAAAGCAAACTATTTATTTTTCCTATTCACCAATATGTCAGAATATTTTCCTGAATGGTGAAAATATTTTTTGCTGATGCTATGTGTGTCTCCATGTCACCATTTGTTCATGAGATGAAGGCATCAGAACACTGAAGGGTACCTTCCTAAACAATGCAGAAAAAAAAGTGAAAATGTTAAATATGTTATTTATTATTTTGCTCTCTTACATCTAGTTAAAAAGAAAATATTTATTTATTTACTGGTTTTGGTGTCACTTTTTAAATAAAAGAGGAACAAACCTAGGAAGGAAGCAAACTAGAAATAAGGTGTCAGCCAAAATGTTAATGAATTTAAATCACATATACATCTGTATATATGTGTTTATGTGTGTCACTATATATAGCTGTGTGATTTCAGTCACAGATTTATCTCTTTGTTACCTTTTATAAACATTTATAGTAGTGTCAATTAGCACTTGATTTCTCATTTTGAGAGTCAAAGAATTATTCTGCATATAGAAGGCTCTTAAAAGAAACACATGCTGAAAAATCCTAGGCAGGTAACTAAAAATCCAATTTTCCTCTGCACTGTTTTACCAGGATCTGGTGCACTTGGGTTGGAACCTGGTAACTGCATGGAATTAAATCCAAGACAAATAATTTATAGAAGTGCATCAGCATTCAGAGAAACAAACAATAAATTTCCTTGGAGAAAAGAGCCACAGGCAGATCCTGTGAGGGATGCAAGGAGCAGGTTCACATCTCCAGGTGTCCTTAGGCAGAAAATGTCACTTCCAGTGCTCCAGCTCTTGGAAGCTGTGTGGGAAACGGTGAGGTCAGTTCTGCCTGCAGTGTGAGAGACTGGAACAAGAGCAGATCTGGGCTAAGATGTCTCATTAATTATCCCAGTACTGGTGTTGGTTTGGGCAGAACAGGAAAATATCTGGTTTGTGCCTTAAGAAGTAGGTAGTGGATATAAAAATTGAATTTTCTTCTGGCAAACGTCTCTTCAGACTTCTAGCACAGGCCTGTAGCTGTGTGCAAACACCACTGTCCAGCAGTGAGGGGGGATGTTTTCATCCCAGCTTTGCCCTTCATTTCACATCTGTTCTGTGGCCTCTTGCTTTCAGTGTTTAATTCTCTTGTGCCATCACCAGTGATGCCAGGGAGAGCCTCCAGGCTGTGGGCTGTGAAGTCCAAACTCTGCTTATGCAATTCGATCCCCATAATTTCTTCTATTTCCATGTTGCTTTTCAGAGATAATTCAGAGGATGACTTTTCTAGATTTTTTTCCTCAGTTCCCCATCTTTTGTAGTTTACATTTCCAGTTTGTTGTCACACAGGTTATTTGAAGGAACAGGGACTGCAGAGTGAAGGGTTTGGCCAGTTCCATTCTTATTCACCACCTGTTAGCACACTGTTGCTCCCTGAGGTTTATTTTTGGCACGTCGATTCTGGCTTTGTTTCAGCTGGCTGAAATTAGTGGGCTTCTATCCTTTATGTCCCTTAATTTTGACTACATCACCTCTGGTTTAGAGCTGAGAGTGCAATCTGTTGTCTGCTCTGCAATAACAAAAATTGTGGGTTTGTCTGTTAGCAGCAGCAGCATTTCCTTCAGCAGCACTTCCAGACTTTATGAAATAACAACAAGCTCTCCCTTCCCTGCAGTAAAAGGGATGGAAAAGTAATTGTTAGAAGTTATAAAATATAGGTAAGATTCTCCCCAAGGTTTCTCCCAGGACTCACATATATTCATTAATCCCAAAGGGAAACTATCCTTAGTCACTAAATCATCCCAGCAGAAAGCTCAGACCTTTCCTGCATAGATTTATTTCTGCCTTAGTGTTAATTATACTTTACAAAGTGCCAAAACTAACTCCTCCCTCCCTCTTTTTCTCCCTGTCTGTCCTGACAGCTCAGGTTCCAGACAATGATGAGCAATTTGTGCCTGACTTCCATTCAGAGAACTGTAAGTAGCATGGGGATGCTCACATCTCTTGGGGGAGGGGCAAATCCAAATTCTGGTGCCTTTTTCCCCCGCCCCCGGCAGTTTCCCCACAAAATCTGAAAAGAAACACTTCTACTGATTGCTCTTGTTTCCCTCCTTTCCCCTGCAGCACAGCTTGGTCTCTGAGCCATATATCTTATTTCTTTCTCTTTTTGACCTAGAACTGAGGAGAGGGATGGGCCCAAGTTCCACTCTGGGTGAATCAGTGAGGCAGGTGTAATGTGAGAGCTGTTCCAGCCATTAGGGGCTGCAAAGAATTGGCTGCTCCTAACACATCCAGCTTCTTGAAAACTCCATGGAGTTCGGGTTACTGGAGAGAGCAATTTTCTTCCCCCCTGAGACCCAGCTGACCCAGGAGCATTTTTAAATAGGCTGTGTACATCCCTACATTGAGAAGGGCTGCTGCAGGACGCACCAGACACAGAAACAGTTTGTTCTCTTCTGGGCTGTTGCAGGGATGCAGGAGTGCCACGCTGTGAATGCTGAACCCACCCCAGGTGTGTGGACACCACTGGGCCAGGGTATTCTCCCCTCTCTCAGTCTGGGCAGTGCCCAGAGCTGTTCCTGGATGGGCTCCTCCTCTGACTGACAGCAGCCACGGGAGCCAGGGGTGCCTGGGGAGCAGCGGGAGCCAGAAACAGCAGAAGGTTCTGGCATCTCATGGGTTTATTTATTTATAGTAACTCTGCCAAGCTCTCAGTGCTGGCAGGATGAGCTTTTCTGGTTTAGGGTGAAACCGAAGGCAGCCAAAAGGAGTCAGTTTTTTGGGGGGAAGGGGCAGATATTCCCTCTTAGTGTGAGAATTAATTTTGGGGAAGGATGTTCACAATGGAAGTGTGCTGTGCCATCAGAGGCAGAAAAGCCCTTTTTCTGGCCCTTCAGTCAGCTGCTTGCTCCTGAAGGGACTCTCAGTCCTTTATGTGAGGGAGAACTAGTTTGAAAATGGCTGGTTCATGTAGGGTTCAGGTCACTCCTGAAATAAACTCAGCAAAAATATGAGGGTTTAATGGATCAGGATGTTTCTTCCCATCCTTGAAAGTAATCACAGTGCTGAACATCCCAGACCCAGAGCACTCATTAATTATCCCCAGAGGTGAGAGTTGAAAGAGGTTGGAGTGAGCTGGTGATGAAGGACTGGAGATGGCCTTACTGAAAGATTACAGCTTGGATTTGGAGGACAGATCCTCCCCTAGTTTGAAAAAGTAGCCTGGCCTTATGTTCCTTTCTGGGGTTGCTTTCCTTCCTAAATGCCAGTGACCTGCTAAGAGCAGCAGCAGAGCCCACAGGCAAAGGTGGAAGTGGCTCAGCCCATCCTGCAGCCAGGACAAGCCTTTCTGAGGAGCTAGGAAGCAACTTTTGTCCTCTGCTGGATTGAATAAAGCGTGAGAAGTAAACACCCACATCCTATTTCCTGGTGCTGTAAACTGCAACCCACATTTGTTATTCATGAAATTCTGACAAGCCCAGAATGATCCCTTCTTGTTTGCGTCAGGCTCTTGCCATGACAAGTGCACTGAAAATGGAAAGAAACCTTTTACTTTTTTTTTTCCCTGGACTGTGAGTGGTGTTTTGGATGAGCAGAGCAGTTTTGAGATCCCCAGTGCCACATTCAGGCTGTTAGCACAGCAGAGATTCAGCAAAGGGACACCTGCATTTGGAAATGGCCTGATAATCATAGCTCCTCACAAAGAAGAAAAGTGTCATTTTGATCTTTCCTTTCTCTCCTGCAGTAGCTTTTCACAGTCCTCCTGCAAAGATTAAAAAGGAGCCCCAGAGCCCCTCGGGGCCCACGCTGTCCTGCAGCCACGAGCAGCCATTGCAGCATAACAGCGAGCAGTGCCTCTATGCCAGGTAAGGTGGTTCACACAGAGGGGACAGAGCTACTCTGAAATCAAATTCTCTGCAATATCTGATCATGGATTGTGTGACAGCAGCCCTGTGTGTGTGCTGAGTGCAGGTCAGCAGTGCTCAGGAGCTCTGGCCCCAATGAGGCACTGGGCAGCTTGGGACTGAGAGAATCAGCTCTGCGTTTGCCTCCTTTTTATTCTTCCTTTTTATTCTCCCTGTCCCCCAGCCAAAATCATACTCAGCAATCTTGACATCTACCACATGCCTCTCCTTTTTTCTCTCCAAAATCTGTGCCACACCTGACCCCAGTGCCCGCGGTGCCAGACCCTTGCTGAGCTGGGGTGGGGCTCCTCAGCACAGACACCTTCCCCAGGTCTCTGCTTGAAGGGCTGCTGCTGTCAGTGAGCAGTGAGACAGCAGGAAGCTCATGCTGGGGGTTTTCTGGCCCAGGGGCTGCACAGAGGGACAGCACGTCTGACATGTTCCAGATGCTGCCACAAGCCCTTTTTGGAGAACTGAACTGCTGCAATATCTGTTTGGCTGTTCCAGTGCCTATGACCAACCTCGAGAGTCCCCCAGCCCAGGAGTCCTGATCCAGCCACCACCCCAACATTTCCCCAGACAGGACAGGAGCTTCCTGAGCCCTGCAGGGCCACCCCGCTCCACATCCAGCTGTGGGTACCTCAGTGAGAACAGGTGAGTTCCTGCCAGGGGAGGCAGCCACTGGCTGGATCGCCCTCCTTGGTGCTAAGAGGAGGAAGGGCTACAGCATCCAGGTGGAAGTGCTGTGTGTGCAGCAAGCACAGGATCCTCTCCTGAGGGACCCAGCACTGCTGCCTGGGCTTTGCAGTCCATAACCTTAACGCTGCCAGATTCTGTGAGCGATGGGCTGTGCAGCAGCTACCCTTGGCAATGTCCTTCTCTGGGATTCCTCCAGCTACCTTGGGAATGTCCTTCTCTGGGGTCCCTCCAGCTACATTGGGAATGTCCTTCTCTGGGGTCCCTCCAGCTACCTTGGCAATGTCCCTCTCTGGAGTCCCTCCAGCTACCCTTGGGAATGTCCTTCTCTGGGATTCCTCCAGCTACCCTTGGGAATGTCCCTCTCTGGGGTCCCTCCCTTGTCCCAGCTGTGAGGAGCTCCTACAGCTGCAGCAATGGGCTGAGGAAGTTTCTGTCCCTCAACAGCCCTGTGCCAGCTGAAACCAGAGGGCCAAGCAAGCAGCTGTGTCACGTCCTCTCCCTTTCAGCTCTGCCTATCAGCCACCTGTGGAGATGTGCCACTCCTTCCCAGCCTCCCAGAGCATGGCCCAGGAAGATCCCACTGCCTACCAGTGCCAGCTGCCCAAGCCCTGCCTCCAGTACCCTCACCAGGGCTTCAAACAGGAGCGCCACGACCCACAGTACGAGCAAGCAAACCAGGCAGGCAGCAGCCACCAGTACCCAGCAGCTGTGGTGGTCAAGCAGGAGCAGGTGGATTTTGTGTACGACCCAGGTAGGCAGAACTGGCTCTTCCTGAACCAGTGGGGTGAGCAAATCCTTGCTGCACATCCAGCACTGCTGGTCTCTGAGCTTTGGAGCAGCACCAGTTCGTTAGCAGGAGCATGTCTGTGTGGGTACCTGGCTGTGTGGCAGGGAACTAAAACAGCTCTGTCTGTTCACTGCATCCAAGACAAGGCTGGGACACTCACCATGTTCTGAGAAAGACTTGCTGGTAAAGAGTTGAAAGCTTTAGCAAGATAGGAGGTAGAAGGCGATGTTAAATCCATTCAAGCTAGATTGAGAATGGTATTTTTCCCCGCCAAGGGAGTAAGTAGCCAATAAGGAGACTCAAAACTCATGACTAGCCCACTCACACCACCAAAAATGAAGAAAAGGCTGTTTCCAGTTTCACAGGGAGTTTTTGTCTTAGGGGGTATTTGTGAGCTGGAAGGTTGCTGGAAGAAAATAAGTGAGGTCAGCTTTGAAGAAATCTGTAAACAGCAGCAGAAAGGAAGGAATCAAATGTGTTGGCGCTTATTCAGAAAAACTGTCTTGGATCCTTGCAGCAGAAGGCCCCTCTGAGCAGTGGCAGAAGAAAGGGGCTCTGGGTGAGATCAGCTCAGTGCCAGGGTGTCCCTTGGAGGATCAGCTTCCAGCTGCAACTTCTCATGGAAACAAGACTCAGAGAACAGAGATATCAGGGGATGACAAGAAAAAAAAAGTGTATAATGCCAAAAATAGCTTTCTAGATGGCAGATCCAGCAGGTGATCCTCTTATTTTTCCACAAAGGATAAATCTTATTTTTCTGGCTCAGGAGATCTGTCCAAAGATTCACTACCTTGAGATCACAAGACCCTCTTCCAGAGGGAATGATACTTCTGGTTCCCTGGTATTTTAATGGACATCTTTAACTGTTTCCTTTAGCAGAAATAAACACAAAAATAAAAAGCTCCTATGAGGGTATCACTGTGGTGATATTGGTATTACAATTTCACTGGGTTCTTCTGTTCAAAAAATGTGCAAACCCAGAAGATGGGAATGTGCTTTTTGTGAGAGTAGTTTATGATTGTAATAACATCCAGTCTGTCAGCTCAGAATTCTCTTCCTTTAGCATCAGCAAAATATCTGCTGGAAGCAATGGCCAGACCACAGGTGTGTGAGGGAAATGTGACATAAACCTTCCCCAAGCTCCCAGTTACAGCTTCTGTTTCAGCTGTGAACAGTAAATAAATTTGATTCAGAAAACACAAGATACTGAAGGCACAAATCACAGTGCACAGACAGCCCTATACACAGAATCAGGAAAAGACTTCCTGCTTGTTTTTAACAAAGGCTGTTTTTCTTCTGTCTTTTCTGAACTGTTTGTTAAAATGCCCCATCATGGTGTGAAAAAGCCAGGGAGGCTTGAGACATCTGGAATGACATTTGTGAGACTGGCTGCAGAAACATTCAGATGCTGCTGCTCTCCATTTACATCATCATAGTAACCCTGGAAAAATGTGATGCCTTCTTACCTGACAAAGCAGCAGAAAAGTGGGTAGTTATCTTAAACTGAGAGAGAGGCTCAAATTTAGCCTATTGTCCATGATTTTGTATAAGAGTGATGTAGAGTTGATTGGCTGGCTGTCCTGGATTCACTGAAGGATGGTGTGTGATAGTGCCACAGAATCTTGCCACTCTAATTCATGACTGGAAGGATAATGCACATGAAGCTGTAGTTACCAGTGTGACACTGACCCTGAGAGCACCTTGGTTAGACAGCTGCCCTCACCTCTCCACCTCTGCAGAGCTAGATAATTCTGCCACCTGTGCTTTTTGAATAAATGAGTTTGTTAATTGTTCTGTAGATGTTCCTGACTGCCCTTCCATGTACATAAATGCTGAGAGTTATCCAAGCCATTCAAGTACCGAAGATGCATTAGGTAAGAAATGCAGGGCCTGTCTTCTTTTCCCTGCACAGCATTGCCCTCTGGTGCTGCCCTGGCTGCATGTGACTGCTGATGTTGCTTTCTCTTTCAGGCTGCAGCTATGACAAGCAGATGAGGTCCTTTACTGATGATGTCTGTGTTGTTCCAGAAAAATTTGAAGGTTGGAGAAAGAATGGCTTGGAGTTTTGGTGTAAGATAGGGTTATTCATGCTCTTAGCCAGCCACCTGACTGGTGCCTACATAGCTCATTACAGGGTTCTTGCAGGTGTATTTGTACCCAGATTTTTAATATCCTATGTTTTGAGCTTCCTTCATAGCAACCACCTCTTCTAGCATAAGTAGCTTAATTGTGATTTATAGCAGAGCTGCTCTTGGAAGAGCTGCTTGTGAATTTGCCACTGTTTTATGTGAACTGAAATATTCCAGGTAAACATTTGTGAAACTGTGAAATGTGCTTTTATTTTTTTTTTTCCCCAGTGGTTTTTGCACTGCTCTCCTCAGAAACACCTTGTTTGTTCCTCTCAGCAGGAGACATCAAGCAGGAAGGTGCAGGGTACCGGGAGGGGCCCCCCTACCAGCGCCGGGGATCGCTCCAGCTCTGGCAGTTCCTTGTGGCTCTGTTGGACAACCCCACCAATTCCCACTTCATTGCCTGGACTGGCAGAGGGATGGAGTTCAAGCTCATTGAACCAGAGGAGGTGAAACCATTGAGCTTCTCTACAGGCTCAGGGGAATCACCCACTGGTTCTGGGGCTGCACATTCTGCCCTGTGAAGCTTCTGCCTGCCAGTGGTACCCTGCAGCAAGTCAAAGTTTTTAGAAGAGTTCCGAGCACTAGAGTGACACAAATGTCAGGTTTAAGAAAGGCTGCTTGTATGTAAGTTCAGCACCTCAGCTGTGCAGTGAGTGAAATTATCCTCTGCCTTCATTTCCCTGGATACTTCACTCTCAAGCTTGCAGTGACCTGTGCTGTCTTGTCATGCTCCGTACTTGAGGCTGACATTGAGGTTTGGAGTTTTGAACCCTACTGATAGCAGACGTTTGCATAAGAATCTGGAAGCAGACATCTCCCAGTCTATCTTTATTTCAAAATTATTTTCACTGAAGTGTAATTGCAAATGCTGCCATGTTCCAAAAAATAGTGATACTTGACAGTATCTGGGAGAAATGTCCGTAATATCTGTTCATATCTTGTTCCAATTAGAGTTGCATTTAGCATTGTTCTAGCTACATATCAAATTTATGGGCACTTTCAGTGCAGATGAGTTGTCTTGGCAGGTTGACATTAGCTTACAACAGACTTCTGAGTCTCATGGATAAAGCTGAAAATCATGTAGGAGTAGGAAGGCACAGGTGTCTCCCAGTGTTCCTCATGCTCGGTTTCCTGATAAGCATGGAACCCTTGACGATTCAGTGTAACACAGGATAAAGCAGCTCTTCAGCATCCTCAAGCTTTCAGAGTACTGGAGAGTGAGGAGCAGTGGTGACAGCAAGTAAGCTCTGCAGTGGCTGGAATTTCTCTGGGACACAGAGTGCTTGAGCTCTACTCATGTTTAAAAGCTGCTAAATGATTGATGAGTCTATTATTGAAATGTTTGTATGTGTCATGGTACTATTAGTGGAAAGAGAAGCAGCTGGAAAATGTTCTTTTCTCTTGGCTGGCTTCACAGGCACTCCCTCAGGCTGTGCTCTCTTTGCAGGTGGCCAGGCTGTGGGGGATCCAGAAGAACCGCCCAGCCATGAACTATGACAAGCTGAGCCGCTCCCTGCGCTACTACTACGAGAAAGGCATCATGCAGAAGGTCAGTTTGCAAAGCAGGAGAAAACCTCATGCTGTAAGTGATGCTTCTCATATTTGAGACAAAAGTCTTACAGCCAATGTCCTTGAGCAAGCCAGGCCTCCCAGGCTTGCTCTCCCCAAAACTTCTCTTTGCTGTCGTTAAATGGAGAAGCTGCGAAGGAGCTGAATGTAGACAACGCATGAGAAATGAAACAAAGGGGGAATTATGGTTTGTTTCTTTTTGTGTATATGTCTGCAGGCAGGAGAGTTGAGATTTGTGCAGGTTCAAAGAGATATAATCAGTCCTTCCTCTGGTGAGAGAAAGGCTGCCTGGGACTGGTCCTGGTGGTAGGGATGATCTGTGCCCACCCAGGGTCCTGGAGAGATAATTGGGAGTGGGAATGTCACAGTGCAGACTGTTCAGGGACTGCTGCTGCTGTTGTACCTGGAGAGAGAGAGTCAGCTGGGCAGCATCCCAGTTCCCAGGAGCTGTTCCAGGGGAGGTCAGAGCAGCAGAGAAGCAAGAGGCCAGCACAAGGAGAAATTTACAACTCTTGACAAGTCTCAGGGCAGGCAGATGTTTTTGCAAGCTTTTCCTGGTGTTGGGGAGCATTGCCTCGTGCTGGTCCTGGGCCTGCAGCACTCACTGCCCTCCTCTGGTCCCTGCAGGTGGCTGGGGAGCGCTACGTGTACAAGTTTGTGTGTGAGCCTGAAGCCTTGTTCTCCATGACCTTCCCCGAGCAGCAGCGGCCGGCGCTGAGGGCGGAGTTTGAGCAGCAGCTCAGCGAGGAGGAGACGGTGCCTCTGTCTCACCTGGATGAGACTGGCTCCTACCTGCCAGACCTTGGGAGCTTCCCTCCACAGCTCTACAGCAAAGGCTACACGTACTAGCACTGCTGGGAGCACGCTGTGCTCGTGTAGAGAACGGGAGGGCTGGTTAGTGTTCAACTGCTATGAGCACTTGTTCAGGCCAGCACTCAACTCTGGAGCCCTGCTTTGGGCAGGACAAGCGTTCAGGTCCGCAAGTGGATAATCACCTCACAGCAGACAGGGCTCTTGTGTGCTTGTGATAAAACTCTCTTACTAGGTCAGGATGGGGCATGTTCTCAGCCGTGCAGACATCTCAGCAGCAGAGCTCCAGCTTCAGCAGCAGCACAGCAGGGAGTTGGTGGCTCCAGCTGTAGCAAACGCAGTCACAGTCCCCCTCACTGCACAGGGAAGGGATGTTGGCCCACCAGGGGTTTTAATCATGTATGAGAATGCTACAGTGCTGCTGCTGACTCCACTCCTCCAGTCCATGTCCTGAAGCTCTGTGTGACCTGCTTTCAGCTCTGAAAGGCCAGTTAAGCCTCTGCCCAGGATGGTTGTAGGACAGTGGTTACAGATCTTGTGCCTTCCTCGAGGAACACTCATTGTCTTGTACATGCATGCTCCTGCCTTATCAGCTCCTTGCTCATGCCAGGAGTTTCTGGTATTTAGGCACTTTGAGCAGGGGAGGTGGAGGCCCTGGCCGGGATTAGAGCAGTCCTGGAGTCCACGGCCCAAAGAGGAGCTTGATTGCGCACATCTGGGGCACAGGTCAAAACCTGTGCCTCGTTCAGGTAGAGGGATTGTGGGAAGCAGCAAGGCCTGAGACACCAGCTCAGTGTACTGGTGTGGCTTTTCCAAACTGATAAACTTCTTCAACAAACATTCTCAGGATATTTGAAGAGCTGCCACGCTCTTGGGTGTGCCCATCCTGGGCTTGGCTAGAGAATTGTCTGAAGCAAGAGAAGAACCTGGTCGCGGTGTGATTAAAAATGCTATATAAAGTAACCTAAACCATACATAGAGCTTAATATAGGAATTCAGACTTAAACTCCACAGATATTTGCATGTTTGAGGGGAATTTGGATGTGTGGAAAAGGCAGCTCTCTCTACAGTCCCATGCAGCACCTGCAATTTAACTAAACTGGCAGGTTTTCCACAATAGTAAACATTTATAATGGGCACCACATCCTGACAAAGAAATGTTTAATTTTTTAATTAGCAGCTTCATCACATTCCTAGTTAGACAAGGAGCAGTACAGTGTACCCATATAGAAAATATCTATTCCCCACTGCTTCAGACTGATGCTTCATCTGCTGAATACAGAGCCTTGCCAATCCTGCCACCATGGTACCCTGTAGAGAAAATTCTGTATATTGACTGAAAGCCTGATTTCCCCTGCTGACTCTCCCCTGCATGGCTAATGCCAACCCTCCCAGCCTCATCCCTGAGTGCAAGAGCCATGAAAGGCAGCATTCCCTGCCTGAGGAGAGGCCTGACACTCAGAGCACTCTGCTCTGCTGCTGCCTTTGCAGGCCCTGTGCAGAGACTTGGTGTTCTGACTGTTCCTGACCCTCCTGCCTTGCCCTGCACGCTTCCTGTGGCGTCCCAGAAATGAGGCTGAAGGGGAACCCTTCCTTTGGTATGAGCTGCCTTTACTATTTATGAGTGTAAAAATACTATCATTAATAAACTGGTCTGTCTTTGGCCAGCACTTCACCAGTTGGTCCTTCCTTACCTTCTGAGCTTGCTTTGCACCTCCCCTTGGCACCAGCTCTCAGCTTTGACACCTCCATGTTCAGGATTCCCAAGGACTTCACATTGATCCAGTGCCCTCTGGGCTGCCCCTCTGCCTTTCCTTCCAGAACAGGAATTCAGGGAGCGAGTTCACACATTCAATGCAATTTTAGCTGCACCTTTCATTCAGGTTTCTCAAGTCAGGGCAACAGATCAACAGGCACAGAGCAGTTCCAGGAATCAGCAAGGGAAGTTTACCCTCAGTGAGGGGCAGTGACCTCTGAAGCTCAGATCAGAGAGCTGGGAGTGAATAAATACACTCAGCATTTTCAGTTCAGCTAGACTGAGAGGCAGCTGGTATAGGAATAATAGACAAGAGTCCTAAAATTCTCCTGCTGGTCCTGAAAATGACTAGGAGCTCCCAGAAGGGAGAAAAAACAGCACCCACACAACTCCATAAAACACTCCCACAGAAGCTTCCAGAAGTTAGAGACTGAGGAAGAACCACATCTACCTGCCCTTGAAATCCCCTCCAGGGTGGTGACTCCACCACTGCTCTAAGCTGCCTGTGCCAGTGCCTGACAACCCTTTCAATGAAGAATTTTCCCTAATATCCAGCCAAAAACTCCTCTGGCACAACTTGAGGCAATTTCCTTTTGGCCTCTCATTGTTTGCCTGAGAGAAGAGGCCAACCTGGCTCTGCAGGGAGTTGCAGAGTTGGAGAAGGTCCCTCCTGAGCCCCCCAAGCTGCTCCTCATCTGACCTGTGCTCCAGACCTTTCTGAGAGAGATTAAAATAGTAAATAGCTCAAACTTTAAATCACCCAAGGGCTTTGCCCATTGTAGCAAACTTTGCAAAGAAGTAACTGCACCAATCCCACCCCACTCTGCACAACAGGACTCCTGACATGAATTTAGGTAAGATAAAGATGGCACTCTTGTCCAATTATCTCAGGTCTAAGAAGTTAACAAGACTGGGGGAGAAGAATGAACCCACAAGGAAAGCCCAGCCCAGCAGCTGTGCTGAAAAATCAGCTCTGACTGGGCTCAGCAGGGGTGCACAGCCAGGTTTGCACATTCTTCCCCCAGGCAAAGTGGAGGGAGAGTTTTGGAGTGTGATTTCCAAACTCTGGTACAGAGGGGTGAACACCCATCCGCTGGCTCCAAGCCAGGTAGGAAGCAGATCCTGCAGAGTCCTCCCTCACACAAACCTGGTCTGTTGTAAACCACACTGCCCGAGCCTGGGCCACATCCACATGAGAGGCAGTCTCAGAAGGGACCACAAGTCATCAAAAACCCCAAAGTGCCCCAGACTCGTTTCTGAAGACTGCACAGGATTGTCAAGTGTTGCAACAGAACCAGTCTGTTGTAGAAGACAGTGCAGAACTGCCCCCGAGCAGGGAGGTGTGTGGGCACTCCCATCTGTACCTGCATGTTTATTTTCCACTGAACCCCATTTCCTGGAACCCCAGCCACCAAGACCAGAGGAGAATCAATGGGACACCACTGGATCCACAGGGTGAATAGCTTTCTATTTATCAAACACGTATAAATAATGGATGTTGTTCCTTTTCTGAGTTAATTAAGGTGGCATGCCCAGCCTGGACAAATTCAGTAAAATTGGTCCAAAACAGGTGTTAAATGACACATTATGAAAAAAAAAGTCCTGTCCCTACTTACTATCTGTGACCTAATCCCTATCTAACTTGTTTTTTTCCAATTTTTCCTAATTTTCTGGCTTGTGGCTGCCCTAGTGTCCCTAGCTCCTGTCTAAATTTACTAAAAGTAAAAAGGATAGAAAATATGACAAACATGACTACAAACATTACACCCAATTACAGTGACTTACAACTTCTAGAATTATTAGCAAACATATGTACAATACCAACATCTATCTCTCTGTCACTCTCATTCTTTCACTCCCCACTTACCCTTTTCCTATTTATTTCTCTCTCTACCTCATATTTGCAGTGAAATAAAATCCATACTCTTGACTTCAGCACGTGGTCTCGTTTGCATCTTAATTTGGGTAGAAGCATCACTCTAACAGTTGTATCCTAACACCCTCCCCAGCTCCACTGGTCATCTCTGGACCCTTCAGCACCTCAACATCCTCTCTGTAGTGAAGGGCCAAGAACTGGATGCAGGATTTGAGATGTGGCCTCACCAGGGCCCAGCACAGAGCCACAGGATTTCTGTGAACTCCTGAAGGCTTTGCTGTGCTGCTGCATAAACACATCACTGTGCAGCCCAGGCTCTGCTCAGCTTGTTCAAAACCATTCTGCTGCATAAACACATCACTGTGCAGCCCAGGCTCTGCTCAGCTTGTTCAAAACCATTCTCCTGGCCCCATGGGAACCATGGAAGGTATCAGGTGAGGAAGCAAAGCAGGACAGAGGAAGGTGGCACAGGGGAGTATATAAGCTGAAAGAGTTTGTTGCACCTCAGTTCTTGCTGAGCTTTGGCTTTATGGTACCCGTTTCCATTTCCCTAAATTAGCTTCAAGCATGTTTTGGAGGCACTTCCATTCCTGTCCTTTGACTCCCTGAGTCCAAACTTAAAAAACATTGTAATTCCTTTTAATTTTATGATGATATAACATAGGGAAAGCTCAGGACATTTAACAACATCCCGGCTCACCTTTGTACAGACAGGTATTTCCAAAATAGCTACTTTTCAGTGTGAAACATTCTTCCAATACACTCTGTAAAACAACCAGTCAACCTAGTTGTCTTCATTTCAACAAGAATTTTAGCAAATGTCCCAGCTTCGGAAAAAAAATAAGGCTTCTGCAGCTATGGAGTGAAATAAATTTCATCTGTTAGCAACAAAAAAAGTATTTTACAGATAGTTTGGGCATGACTGGGCAGTCAACTTCTTTTTAAAACAAGAAACTGTTACACAATTTTTACAGACATTTCGCTGTAGGAGCTCATTCTATTATGAAAACCCAACAGCTGTCATGTCACCAAACATCCTAAATTAAAATAAAGCACATGGCACATTGTATAAAAGGTCTAAATATTTGTAACCACTCACATTTCCAGATGGAACTGTGCTGCAGAGGGGAGGTGGTAATTACTGGCTGATAAACCCTTCAGCACCCAGGAGATGGGGATGAAGTGTAAGGCTTGCAGAGTGACCTGTGCCATTGTCAAAATATATTCTAGCTGGGTTTCAAGAATTTTTCCTGCCTTATCCCAAAGCCAGAGATACTAAATATCTCACCATTGATGGCTTAAATAAAAGACAAATATTTACACTGAATGGGAAAATGCATAAACTTAACAAAATAGAGACCAGGCAGCTCTCAGAAAGCAGTCACTGACCAAGAATGTTAAGTGGAAATAAATCCCTTTTAGCAGAGTAAAGACACAAACTGTTCCAACTTCTATTTGTCTGGTCACTCAGAACCCAGTCAGGTTGATGAATAACCAGTTTTAAATCACCTTTTTTCTTTGTGTTGTTCAGCTCAGTACTCAGACTTCTGAGTCTTAGATTTTGTCTCCTAAAAGGGGAATCACTAAAGTGCTCCAAGATCCACTTCTGAGAGGCTGCAGTGCCTGTGCAGCTGCAGCACATCTGGAGTGCCCCTTGAGCTCCTGTTCTGGCAAGGCTGACTGCCTTTGCATTGCACAGGTGAGCACTGAAGGTGAGCTGCATGGGAACAGCTGTCTCCCAGGACACTGGCACCAGTGCAGAATCCCAGTCCCACAAACATGAAAGCAGCCAGAGTGCAGGAGGGAGCCGAGCTCATCGCCGGCGGAACGCGCGGGAAATCCTCCAGGCGTTGGGCTCCTCGTAGCGGTTGTAGAGGGGCTCCAACCTCTGCTGCTTCTTCTGCTTGCTCAGCTTGGTTGGATCAGAGACCTTGAAGAAAGCTGGGGCAAACTCCACCAGCCAGCGAGGATCGATGGTTGTCACCTCCCGCATGTATTCCTTGGTGGTCAGCACCAGTTCGTGATACACCACCCTGCGAGAAGGGACAGCAATTCTGGAAATCAGTTTTTTCAAACAAGAAGCAACAGGATAAAGGCTGGAGGAGCTAAGCTTGCTCCTCTTAAGCTCCAGTAGAACCAACCAGAAGAGCTATCCCTATTTTCCCCTGCTATTTCACAACTACTCTTCAGCACAGAATTACTTCATCCCACTTAAAACAATGCTCTCTCCCTCTTCAACACTCACATTTTAAACTCAATCCCGCAATAAAGAAACAACACAACTACAACTTCAGGCCTGGCTTTGGCTCCCAAAGTCAGTCTCATCTCTGCACAGACACTAAGTTCAGCAGCAGAAAGAGACAAAAGCAGACTTGAAACTCCTCTCAGTCTGCTCATTGCTAAGGAATCAGCACCCCCTGCTCAGATCCTCCACACACAGTGCACGCCACGACTTTCTCTGTTACAGAGTCGGAAGAGAAACAGGAAATTCCTTGCTGTTGCCCTCCTTACCATTCAGGCTGCCTGTTGAAGAGAGCACTGGATGGGTGGATATAGACAACTTGCTGGTCAATGAGTGTCCGGTAGCCTTCCTGGGGATCCTTCTTTGCTGCATTTCGGAAGAAGCCGCTGCAAATGGCCTTCTGGACCCGAACTGTTGCCTTCCCACAGGACACCACATCCAGCTTATGCCTGCCACACAAGAGTTAGAGAGAAAAAGATTAGAGCTCTCCAGATTTGGATGCAACTACCACAATCAGTTTAGCAAATTTTCTTTAGCTATTACAGGGTGAGAACAATAAGACACAAAGGCAGTACTGTCCTCCTTGACATGCTCACCTGTCCATGATGCCCAACATCTGCTTGCGGATGTCCTGTGCCCGGCGTAAGGATCGGGCCTGGATAAAGTTTTCATAGCACCAGGGATTTGAAAACTTATTATTCTTCCAGGAATTGTACACAGCCAGCAGGGTGAGGTGGTCACCTTCTGTTTGGTGGAACTTGGCTTTCTTTTGATCAGCAAGTGCTTGTTTATCCTAAGACATAAAACATATATCAATCAGGTATCTGCATCACAGACAAAATCCTTGGACAATATGAATGACACAGGCTTCCTGCCATTCATATCATGAAGTTTTAAACCTATCATGGAACAGATGATACAAGATCAGGACAACACAAAATGTTTTTTCAGTTTCAGTTCCTATTTTTGAAAGAACATATCAAAGTAAATGGCTCCTTTATACTGCAAGAAGCATATGCACACACTGCACTAACTGGTTTTCTTACTGCTCTAAATTACTTTAAATTACTTAAGTAATACTGCTTTAAATTACTTTAAATTATTTCAGTCACTCATCAAGAAATGTGCTGAAGCAGTAGGTTTGAGCCTGGTGATCCACACTCCTCTCCCCACTTCTCCCATCTGCACATAAAACATTAATCAAATACAGTAATTACACAGATCAGAACTGAAGTTACCAGACTACCCTGAAGAAGAAGAAATGGATCCAAGACAAACCTGATCCCACCACAGCACAGCCTGCTGTTCACTGACTTAAAAGAAAGCAGCACAGGATAGAGGTGCCAGAAAGAAATACTTTCTGGGTAACTGAAAATGCAAAGGCAATCTGAACTCCAGAGCTGGGACTGACATGGTTTGGGCTGTAAGTGTTTTTAGGGAAAAGCAAGAGCAACTTTAAGACTTTTCACTTCTACCTTCCCATCTGCAAAGAAACTACCACCAGCACAGCTACAGCCCCTTACATGAAAAGGAACAACAGGGAGGTAACGCACAGGCAAATGCTCTGACCCAATTTCAGGTTTCTTTTGGGAAATATGCTCACTCTGAACCCTTGAGGCATTCACACCAAACCCACCCAGACTGTAGCACCGCTGCCTCTTGGCTCAGGTGCTCACCTTTGGCCTGTAGAACACATTCTGCACAGACAGCATGGAGACAATGGTCAGCATCTCCTCGCTGCATCCCAGATGCACAGACATGATCAACATCTTACACAGCATAGGCTCCAAGGGGAATTCTGCCATCTGCAAGAAACATGGTTCAGGGCATTCAGTGAAAAATCTTGAGTCTTCTCAGTGCAAAAGAAAACAATGCCCTTTCTCACATATTTCCTTTCAAAGAGGTGTGCTTGATGCAGAATAACTTTACTCATCATGAGGCAAATTATTTGTCTGTATTCACTATCGCAAGAATATTCCAATACTTACAGGAAGTTTTTAGACATTAATAAATGTACACTTATGAATAAGGAGAAACACTAGTTGCTCCTTAAAAAGCGGAAGGTATGTAACTGTGGTAAATGAAAAGCTACCAAAAAACCACAAGAGAGTGACAGAAAAAAGAAACCAACAATGCTAAGCAAGGCCTGCCATGACTGCTCTCATTCATCCCCTGAATACTGACAACCCAGGCAGTGGTAAGAGGTGTTTTATTTTGCCTACCCTGCGCCCAAGTCGAGTGAGCAGCCCCTCATCATCCAGAGCTCCCAGGGTGTAGAGCTGCTCCATGGCAGTTATGAGAGTTTCCATGGGGGGAGCATCCATAAAGTCAAAGGACAGCAGATCATTGATGCCCATAGCCTGGGAGGGATTGGAGAAAAGCCAGGTTAGAACACTCAGAAGGAAGACAACAAACTCCAGCCAGAAATAAAACCAAACAGTGAGGCACTACAGAACTTTAGGCATAAAGTTTTGGCAATCATAGCCTCATATCCTTATCCTGCCTGCAGGTGCACCCACACATACACAGCTGCCTTCCTGCACTTGAGATAATGAGCACTGGCCCATGGCATTCCTGCACTACTCAGCTTTCTGGTCTGCTCTTTTGGTGTGTTCCACACATCCCTCAGGCAAGATGATTCAGCTGAGGAGAAACATAAGCTAAATGCTGCTTTTGAAGACTTCCTGTCTTGTAACACAGCGTGGCCTGACAGCTCCACAGGATCTTAAGTGTGCTCCCAGAAAGGGGAATGGCAGCAGCTTTCCCAGCTGTGACTGGGTAAATCTAGTTCACAGACTTCCAGACGGATGGTACACATTCAGACATGCCCAAATTTGCAGCTCTAAACCCACTCTAAAACAATGTGTCTCATCTGTTAACAATAAAAATGTACCCTACATAGAAAATGTCACTGCTCTTGAGATTTCTATTTCTCCTGCCTCCTGCAACTAACTGTTCTGTGCAGCTGGAACTCATAATTTAGCTGGATATCCAACAGAATAACCCTCAGTAGAAAAACACAGGAGCAAGCCCAGTGCCTGACAACTGCTTTTGTTGGGCATCTCCCTTCCAAAATACCTCTGGTTCACTAGAAGGATCTGAACTTGCAGCACCGCTTCATGAGACTCAAAGGCAGACTCATTGATTGAAACATTTCCCATGCTGGCTTGCTACAAGCTGGTGAAACACCTACCTTCAGGGAGAGCACTGTACTGGCCAAATTTGTTCTCTGGATTTCAGGCACGTTGGTGGTTAGCATCTCATCTCTATATGCACGTTCTGTGTATAACCTGTAGCACTTCCCTGGGCCTGTTCTCCCAGCCCTTCCTGCACGCTGCTTGGCTTGAGCCTAAAGGTAACAAGGCATCTCAGTGAACAGGTACAAACTGGAACAGGTGAAAACAAGTAAAATCAAATGGTTATTCACAATTTTACTTGTATTGATAGAAAGGCTTTCAATACAGCATAGAGGAGTATGTATTCTGTAGGCATAGCCTCAAGGAGCCTCATGGAGCTACCAAAAATGTGGTTTTATCATTGTCTCATTTTGCTCACTGTGCTTGGATGCCACATTGGCAAGATACACAACACCCATGGGGAGAGCCAAACATAGAATACCTACCTGGGAAATCGGTGTCACCACCAGCTGGTCAATCCCAGTCTTAGAATTATAAACTTTCTGCTTCACAAAGCCAGGATCAACCACGTAATATATTCCATCAATAGTCAAAGATGTCTCTGCAATGTTGGTGGCAATGACAACCTGCAAATCACAGTTTGAGTCAGCACTAGTTCTGTGAAGCCAACCCCACCACTCAACTTCATCCACTGGTATAGTACAAGCAGTTTGTTAAAATGCTACCACTGCCACTTAATATTGAAAGGAGAAGTGTGTTCACAGGGAAGAGGAGGAGATGTTAGCTACAAAGATGGACAGTTTTTATGTATCTACCTTTCTTTAAAGTGTAGGCAAAAAGTGAAAAGAGTGTGATATAATCCACAACTAAAAGCAAGAGAGAGCTTCTAAGCAGACTGCACTGACTTCAGGGAGATTTTTTACCTATCACTCAGACATAGCCTGTATTTAGACAAAAATCTTCCTGAGAATAAAACCCTAGATATTCACTATCTGCTGGGTAGGAAATTTACCGCAATCCTACAGGAACTACATTTAGATTTTTAGAGTAACTGAAGTTAATATTGTTTAAAGACAGCATTAAATAACACAGTAAGAACATTCCACACAGGGTTTCCTACACCAGATGTTTTTCAAAGGCTTAGATAACCCGATATGTATACAAAGAAAATATGGTCTGAGCTGTAAATCATCCTTTCTCCAAAACCTGTATCCTTTCAGCAGTGTAATACACCTCACTATTAAAATGTATCAGCAGAAGATGAAAGGGCACATAGACAAAATTACCTTTCTGCTCCCTGGTGGGGCTGGGTCAAAGATCCTGGTCTGCATTTCACTGGGCAAAGCTGAATACACTGGTAGGATAATTAACTCTGGAACATCAGGTCCTAGAGATTTCATCCTCTCATAGAGGATTTCACAGGCAGTGTCAATCTCTTCCTGGCCAGTTAGAAAGACCAAAATGTCACCTACACAGGAAGTAAATTAAAACATCCATAGGATCAATTTTCTTTAGCACAACTCCTGCATTACCAGATTCTCATTCCTCATATTTTCCATTGATGAGGGTCCCCAACTTTTTCTAGTCCTTGAGCAGCAACTCTTACCCAAAGGCAACAGATTTCAATCTTTCATCCAGCTTTTTCAGCATTTTAGTTATTGTATTTGCAAATAAGAAAGAATAATCTTGACAGCATTTTGCTCATGTTACTAATATGATCCATGGCTTACAGAAAAACCTTGCTCAGAAGTCTTTAAATCACCAATAAACCAAGACCATTCTCTACTCACCTGGTGGCTCTGTTAAATGGATCTGCATTACTGTAATCAGACTGGCATCCAAATAATCTGTCTCTGGCTCTTTTGTGTATAGAATTTCCACTGGGTATGTTCTGCCAGGAATTGTGAAGATTGGTGCTTCATAGAAATACTGAGAGAACTTCACAGCATCCAGCGTTGCTGAGGTCACTATCAGCTTCATATCCTGCCGCTTCTGCACTGTCTGCAGGAGGACAAAGTTCTCAAGTCATTGATTGTCTTTGGAACTATTAAAATACAGCACTTGACTGAAGTCAAACAACCAGTAATACAAGGTGCTTTAACCTCTGAGCACAGGGGCACTCATCCCAGTACCCAGAATTTCAGAAAATTGACCACTGAGGTCCCACTTGAGGCTTCCCTCAGCAAAAATATCACAAGAAAGCTTTTGGCAGAGAAGGATGAGCAAAGCAAGAACACTCCTCAGTTCATCCACTATCTTGAATATCCAGAATGGCAAAATCCCATTGTTTCTGCTGCATTTTGCGTGCTCTGCCTTCACAGAGAGGTTCATTTCACGAAGATTGAGACCATAAAGCATTAAGAGCATTTTTGGTCTTGAAGCACACATATGAACCTGACTTGTGTGACTTCACCTTTGCCTGTGCTCTCCTACCCACACAGAGAACACTGACAGCAGTAAAAATCATTACATTACCTTCTTCAGGAGCCCAAAGAGCACATCTGTGTGTATGGTCCTCTCATGGGCCTCATCCAGCATGATAATGGCATACTGGGTCAGATCTGGGTCTATCAGGCACTCTCTCAGTAACATCCCATCTGTCATGTATTTGATGACAGTCTCAGGGCTGGTGCAATCTTCAAACCGAATGGTGTATCCAACCTGGAAGGAAGAGTTACACAGAAACACAAGTTACACAATTATCATTATAATTAGCCTCATGAACTCCCAGTCTGATTATTCCACAAACTCACTTTACAGCCTACAAGGGAACAGACACATGGACACACAAAAAAAACTAGCTCCAATACTAATCCTTCCTACTTTTCCTCATGCTTATTTTGGCATGTTCTTCAACATGGAAATTTACCTCTTGTCCCAAGCAGCAACCAAACTCCTCTGACACCCTCTTGGCAACAGACATTGCAGCCACTCTGCGAGGCTGAGTACATCCAATCTTTCCCCTTGAGGTATATCCTGCCTCAGCCAGGTATTGGGTAATCTGGGTTGTTTTTCCAGATCCTGTCTCTCCAATAACAATCAGAATCTGGTTGTCATGCACAGCCTAGAAAAGGTCAGAAAAGATATACTTGTCAAAATTTTTAAAACATCAAAACAAACCAAACAAAATCAGCATGGGCTGTCTGGGATTAGAGATTGAGCAGCTCTTGCTTTTGCTTCAACACACCCAAACCAAAAATCATGGAAGTATTCCTACTGATCAAGTCAGCAGCCTGTTTAACTCTCAGCTGACTTACCCCTTGCTCACATGATCTTAGTATCAATTTTGACTTACAATAAATATCTAATCTGTAAATATCTGGAACTTTAATGAATATACAGATATATATAATCCTTTAAAATACATATCATGAACTACAGTTCTGCACTGTAGATAGCTGGCTATTCTACATACATATATGGTAAGATACACATGTATCTTATACATATCATATACCTGGTACAATATATATACCTGGTATAATATATTGTATATACGTATATTATACCTGTCAAAAAGCTAAACCAAGAGTATTTATTTTAAATTACTGCTTGCTCAAACTAAAATGCCTTTTCATGAGTCTTACTTTTATCAGCTGCTCCTTCAGTCTGAAGATTGGGAGACTCTCCCTCTGTTCAATGATGGAAAGCTGTGTCTTCTTACCATAGGAAGCTTTGTTGCCACCAAATGCATGCTTCTTCCACTCTGGGATATCATTTGGCATCATCCCAATACCTCGCATGTTTGCAGCTATTTGTCTTCCATCCACTACAAAAGAATTTCATCATTACATCTAGATTCACACAGCACAGACCCTGATGATCCTGCTCCAAACGCTCCATCACCCAGGCCTTCTATTCTACGTGTTTCAATGTGTTTAAGTTCCTGCATGTACACCCCAACTATTACAGGATATACCTGTATACTTTCCTTGTCATTCCTATTTCCATTTCAGTGGAAAAGCACTTCTTCTTTGGCTCACTTTTAAAGTGTGGCAGACAAACAGTATCAAGACGTTTCTCCTGGGTTGCTCAAGTAGCACAAAAAAGGCACAGTTTGCCTGTGCTCAGACATACCATCAGGAAGAGGATCCACCCAGTGTGTGTTGAGGCCCATGGGGATGGAATCCATCTCTGCTTCTCTCTGGGCTTGTTTAAGTTCTCGCCTCTCTTTAGCTAACGCACTTTGCATCATCGCAGCCTGGGACAAGGAACCATCTGGATTCTGCAGAGCAAGGAGAAAAGACTTCAAGCACTACCATTCCTTCACCTTCAGTCATCTTTCTTTTGTCACTGTCCTTTAGAATGATCTTCTAAAAATGCTTTTAAAATGTTAAATTTTGTTTATTAGATTTCCAGGATATTTCTATCAGACTAGCCTCATGAACTCTCATAGTCAAAACGAATATAGAGCATCCTTACAATGCCCAGTCAGAAGGATTATGGGCACAACCAATTAAAACTATTTCTTTACTACCTTCTACTTTCAAAAAATAAGAAAAAGGACAGCTGAGAAATTTTGTTCTAACACACCTATGTAAAATGGCATTACAGTTCCATTATTCCACTTCACAGTCACCAGTTAAGTTAGAACCCAGCTATTTTTTTATTTACAAGGAGCTTCAGTTCAGTAGTTATGTTTTTCAGGACTCTCAGCAATGTGCAGGTGGTAAACTGGTTGTTAAATTCCCAAATATTTATTTCATTTAATTGTGTACATTGGCTTTAGCTCTGGAAATCTCTTACCTTTACTATTTTAATGGGACTCATATCCATGCTCTGTTTAGTGTGACCACGAAGAAATGGTGGCTCTTCTTCAACCAGCTCAATCTCAAGATCCTCATCTAAAATTCACAAGTGACAATTGTTACAGAAAAGTTACATACATTTCAGGTACATAAAAGTGCTCTTCAAATAATGCTGAGTATTTTTGATTATAAGGTACTCAAGAGTTTTAAAAGTGAAAACACTGCAAATAAAAATGCACTGCAAATAAAAAGGGCACATCCAAATGCCACTAACAATACAGGCCAGAGGAACCCTAGTTCCAAATGTACAAGATTTCAGGAAATTGTAAGATGCTTTATAGTTACTTTTATCATCAGTATCTTTTTAATCAAAATACATGCAAAAAGAGAAGGAATTTACAACAATAAGACTGCTGGGAAATACTACCTTCTTCATCATCCACTTTAGGGAGAATCCCAGTCTCCTCATCAAAGTCAGGAAACTCCTCCTTGGAAAGCACATTAGCTGCAATCATCTGGGAACAGAATGAACAACATGAGTATGTCCCCAAGAACGAACACAACTCATGCCTGTGACTCACTTCTAACCCCATTCCTGAAAAACAGGAACAAAGGAATGGTCCTGTATCATGGCACACCTCTCCCTAACTCATCCAGCCTCTGACCAAACAGTTCTTTTGTTACTCCAAACAGCACCAAAACAGCCCCAAATCAGTATCAGCAATTCAGAGTTAAGGAGTAAGTTACACAATCAATTAATCCAGGAGCTGTATTCTAGTTCATTAAACTCTCTGGTAACTTTATTGCCTGACATGCTATTTCCCTGAATGCAGCACACACCTGTTTTATCTCCCACTTCTCGGGGTCTGAAATGCGGGTGAGGCGTTTCCGCTCCAGGCTGTCGTCCTCCACCTCAGGGGCATTCACTAGGGACAGGTGGCTGGGTCTGTCTGGGTTCCTCATGGAGCTTTCTTCATTGGTTTCTCCAACCAGGTTCCTCCTACGGTTTGGGTTCAAGTCTTCCCCAGTGTCTTGATCAACATCCTGCATTAGATGCATTGATTAATCAGTCAGCTCTACACCTCTCCTCATCTATTAACTCTGGTGCTAATGCCAGTAACAGCCCATTCACAGAAAATGCTGTTTTGTACTCATTTTGATTTTTTCAGCTGGTACTGAAAGAACATCATCAGGCATGGAACACCCTACCCTATCTTGGAAACAGCAATGATTTAGTTTAAAAGTTTCTCTCCTACTGAAAAAGGAAGACAAACAGCAACAGCTTGAGGTTTGCCTTGCCTCTTTGATATCGTGTAAAGCCTAGAAATTGTTAGGAACACTACATCAAAACTAAGAACCTAGAGAAAACAAGCAAAAAGTAAAAGCCACTTAAATACAGAACAGTAACTCAGTTTTTAACTCCCAATTGAATGGTTATGTATTAGTTTTCATCAAAAAGAGTGAAAAATAGCAAAAAGAGGCACCATTTTAAGAATTTTAACACCTCTGTACCTTCATGCTCAGGCTGGTTTTGGACCCAGTAAAAGACAACACTTTGACTTTCACTCTTTGTCCTTTGCTCACAACATCAGCAACATTGGCAACCCGTCCTTCTCTTCGCAGCTCTGAGATGTGGACCAAGCCTTCCCAACGTTTTGAGTATTTGAAACAGAGGGGCATGAGAGGGGCACATTATTATTCTGACAGCCCTTCACATCACTCAAAATCTGTATTAAAATATTTTGCTGTCAGCAGATTGTGTATGCTCACAAACAGGTTTTTGTAATGAGAATTTTATAATGCTCTGCTGTCAGATTTATCTGTCTGAAACTGTCACTCAAAGTCCAGCACACCTGCTGGTAGCTTTATCACATCTTTCAGATACTAGCAGAGAACTCAGCTGAAATAGCACCAGTAAACAGCCAGAAGTACCTTAGTCCTTCGAGCTGCACAAAGCAGCCAAACTGCATGATGCTGGTGACCTTGCCGTTGTAGATGTCTCCGATGGACGGCTCCTCGGCCGGGGGACGGTCGATGTGCTTGTCCCTCCACCTCTCATGGCTCTTCTCAAGGTACCTGTCCCTCTCCCTGCGGTCCTTACTGGGACTCCAGCTCCTGCTCCTTGATCTGTATCTGGATTTTCCCCTGTTCCTATCCCACGTCCTGGAACGAGATCTGGAGCGAGATCTGTGCCTTCGCTTCCTGTCCCTGCTACGGCTTCGGCTCCTCTTCCTTTTCTTCACCCTAACAAACAGAATTTACATCTTTGCAGTGGATTTCCACCTCAGGCAATGACAGCAGCCAAGACCTTCCCCCCAGACACACATGGCACCTACCGGTGGTCGCTGCCCCTCTGCTTGCCCTGCTTGTCTGCACTGGGCATCAGAGCTTCGAGCTCCTTCAGGGCATCAGCTGCCACTTTGACATCATCTTCATCCAGCATGTTCTGCAAGAACAGAAAACTGCTGCAGCTTTCTGCTGATAAAAAGCCTGTCACAAAGAATTAACCTACAGAATTATCATCATATGTGTATCTATTTAGAAAGAATGCAAGATAAAAAAAGATCAGACTCAATAAGAGATAAAGAAGTAAAGTAATAAAGCACTTTTCCTCTCTGGCCACAATATTGAGACAATTCTGCTTTTATACAATAGAAAGTTCCATCTCAATGCCCCAAATTATTACAGAAATACAAAATACAAAAGTCCCTCATAGCATCTCAATATACAACATTTTTAATTAATTTGGAACACATCACTGCTTTAAATATTATGTAAGGAAGGACAGGCTACAAATTCCATGTCACAGAAATCTCATCTTCTATATATTTTGCAAAATAGTACCAACATAGCAATTGCTAACAGCTATTCTCTGCAACAACAGCCTTCTATCTCTTCCACATTTCATTTCTCAAAGTTCACATTTACCCGTGCATTAAACAGAGAGAAAAATTTGAAATAAACTGGGAAAAAATTAAAAATTTAGTCACACAGTCACAAAAGAAATCTGAAATGAGCACCTTACCCTGATGTTGGGATTGTCTGGCCTGCAAAGGGCTGGATACAACTCCCTCAACTTTTCTTTCTCTGATTTGGGTTTGACAACTGCCTCTGATTTTGAGATTAAAAAAGAGAAAAAAAAAAGGTACAATGAGACACAAAACTTAGAACTGCTACAACAATTCACTCTTGATTTTTTGTAACTGAATATAAAGTTTAATTTTCATCTGAATGCAAAGGTTGATACAGCTTTTACAGAGATTCAATTGAAGGAACACTGTGCTCCCTTCCTTCAAACAAAATTCTGATTATTAGTGAATATGAGAAAGACTGAATACTCTGAGCAGCACATCAGAATAACAACAGCAGGATGCATGGCGCAGTAGGATTTGCCTTCTAAGACTAAAACAGAAACTGCATCAGTCTCACAAACACTGAGCCATGGGCTCCACGTACCTTTGCTCGTGGATGGTTTTGGTGGAGGCCGCATTGTCTGTATGAGACGCAGCAAGTTACTAATGAGGGAATCCTGGAAAAAAAAAAATCAACAAAACACTTCAAGAAATGAATGCAACACTTTCATTATTAGAATGTATAAGGGAAAGGTTATTCACAGGACAAAAACCCCTCAATTCTGAAGATGCAGGTTGATTTTTAGAAACTATTACTGGATACTGTGTACATCCTAAAAAGGCACAAGTTAAATCCAAAAATAATTATGATAATTTCATCAAAGTGATTATTCTGTGAATCATTTTTAATCACCTATTTAATCCAATTACATTATTCCTGAGAAATCAATAACTACAGCTAAACATCATATATTATGACAACATTTGCCTTCACTAAAAGTTGTTTCTTTCATATTTTATATACTCAACATGGGAATAAACACTTCCGGTCCTCAGGAAGATGCTTTTCAATGACTACAGAAATTTTAGAAAACATGAAGGAGGAGAAGGCAGAGGAGACAGGAATACCAGAAGAAAACCAGTAATAACTCCTCACAATTCTCTCTTGAAAACAGAAAGCTCTATAGACATAAATAACATTCAGGTGTCACTTACAGTGAACTCAGCACCATTCTTCAGAAGAATTGCTTTAAATGTGTCAAACGTGGTATTTTTCTCGGCAAGACTTATCACAAACTCGGCTGTGAGGAAAAAACATAAAGTAAACTGAAGTGAGTAAGTAGAAAGCAGTGTAAGGCCTGCCCATGGACACAGAAGCTGCTCTGGCGGCGAGGGGCCCAGTCAGGCTCCTGCGGGGCCGGGGAGCTTCTCCTCAGCTCCCTCAGGCTCACAAGTGGTTTTTATTGAAGAAAAATAATAGGCTTTAACGTCTAAATTCGAAGAGCACCTTCACAAGAAGCATCCAGCCCCGCGGAAAGGGCTCTCAGGGCCCTCCGCAAGCTGCCTCCGGCCCGGAGCACGATGCTTACCGGCCGCCGCGGCCGGGAGCGCCCCGGAGGTACCCGCAGACCCGGAGGTGCCCCGCTTACCCAGGTCCTTGTCGTTGATGCCCAGGTGGTTGTCGAGCTCAGTGCAGACCTTGGAGACCAGCGACAGGTACTCGAGCTTGGCGAGCTCCTCGGCGGCCGCCAGCTCCGCCATGGCCGCGTCCGGGGCGCGCCGGAAGCGGCGGCGTGAAGGGAGCGGGGCGGAGCCGGCCGGGACCTCGGGGCGGGCAGCGGGAGGGGTTTGCTGGCCACGGAGCCTCGATGGGCTGGAGATCTGAGCGAATCGGCGCGGCCGTGTGAAGCTTTCCTTAACCCAAGCGAAAGGCGCTCCCGCCTCCCGCAAAGGCCGCCGAGCTGAGGGTGCCCCGGTGCTGCGTTCGGAGGCCACACACCGGGGACGGAGCAGAACGGCGCGAGCAGCGCAGCCCGGGCATCGCGGCAGGAGAATTTCAGCGCGGGCCCCCGGCCCCTCAGGCCCGCCCTGCTCAGCCCCTGCCCGGGGGCGGAGGGGCTGAGGCCGTGTGCTCCCGGCAGTGCCGAGGGAGCTCCAGGGCCGGGGAACAGAGGGAGAGGAGCAGGGCTAGGAACCCCACCCCGACCCACAGCCCCAGGCGCACAGGGCTAGGAACCCCACCCCAACCCAGCCCCAGGCACCCGTGCTCACCCGAAATAAGAGACAGAGGTCACATCTGCTCTATAGAATATATTATAAATTATATCATGCATCCATTAACAAAATATACAAAGCCAACAGAAATGTATCTATCTTAAGCCTGAGCATACAGCATCTAAACTCTAGTCCAAAGTAACCTAAAGAGAACAGCATCTCACACTTGCCCTTTCAATCTGCAATGAAGTGTTCCTCCTCAAACGTTTCAATTTTGTAATTTATAGAACACGTGAACATTCCAAGTACGAAGGTACACACGGCAAACATGGGTCCTGCTGGGCCTGACAGACCCAAGCAAATAACCACACTATGCTTCAAAGTGTCGTCAGCTTCTGCATTTCACCCCTGTCCATTTCTCCTCTTTGTTCTGGAGCTGTTATTAGTCAAGAGATACTCAACACACCCAAGTTAAGGTGGAAAGTTACAGAAGGATCTTTAACTGGTCCACAGCATACAGTTGTACTGGTGTACAGAGAGATGGGAAACACTGCAAAATACTTCTACTGTATTTCAAAATAAACATTTAAGAGTATATCTTCCACAATCTATAAAAATAGGTTTAAAATGAAAGTGGTATGATACATGTATTCTCTTGAACTATTTCAATGTTATTCTATCTCTATGGGTACTAAGTCTTTTAAAAAATTACTGGTAACCTGGTCAGCCACAAACCTGACACTGCTTCAGCTATGCTGTGACAAAACAGAACACTAGTTTGAAGCAGGAGAAATATAAAGTATTTTAGAATCAATAGTCTCTTACTGCAGCAAGGAAAAATGTTTACTTGAAAGTAAGAACGTAGCCAACACTGTCACCTGCTGAGGGACTGAACTCTGAGGAGTTATCTATGGATACCCCACTGCACAGCAGTGTCTGGTGCTCACTTCTGTCATTCTTCAGACTCAAACCTCTCTGCATATTTAAAAGGGAATTTCCAAATTAAATATGGGCATCTAAAAATCTTAGGGGAAAAAGTAATTCTACAGATGTGGCTATGGAAACACAGGACCAGCTAAAACCATCAGAGACTGTACATTGAAAGTGCTTAAGTTAATGCATTTTTCAAACTCTAATGTAAAGTTATGTGATCCCTGCTTCAAGCATTCTTTCCATTCCTCAACATTACCAAAATTTGCACTCCAGTTCAGGTCTGTGTTCCTACACATTCTTGCATTTTATGATGTGGTATTAACAGAGTAAAATGTTTGCACTATAGTGAAAAAAGGTAATGGTCAACTTTTTAATATTTTTACAAAGAGCCTGTAAAGATTCCTAGAAAATCCTTTCCTACCCTTACACTCCGTTTCTAACAAAATATTTTATGTAGATTATACTTCTACTGTTAGACATCTGGTGTGCACTATCATTACTAGTTCAATTGCTGGTGGTAATTCTCCTGCTTCATTCTGCTACAAGCAACCACTTTACT
The DNA here is from genome assembly GCA_013400315.1 of Bombycilla garrulus. Lineage (NCBI taxonomy): Eukaryota > Metazoa > Chordata > Aves > Passeriformes > Bombycillidae > Bombycilla > Bombycilla garrulus. Next base: position 103,285 of record VXBU01017979.1, on the reverse strand, counting down.
GGCATTCATCAGTTGAACTGCAGTTACACTTTCAGACTTTTCAAAAGTCATTTTGTGATTCAAGATGGCTTTATTCTATGAGTAACTTCTTAGAATAATTTGTAAGATTTTATTTTGTCACTTTACTATCAGGCATTGGAAAACCAATTACTAAATCCTCAGAAGAAACAAAGAAACTCCTAGTTTCAGGCATCTCTTGTAAATTAGCAGGACTACATTTTACAGCAGCATTTTACACTGGTTTCTATTCCAAAGCTAATTAAGCAAACAAAAAATTTCCAGCTGCCTAAAAAATAAGTGTATACACAATAAAATGGTAAGTTCTCATCTGGGTACAAAGTTTAGTTCTACGTGATTCCCTGGTAAAAGGATTTGATCTGAAATTAGAGATTTAAAGACTACTCATTTAACTGTGAGATCCAAATAATAACTGAAGTTCTGGTATCCATTTCAAGAGATGCCACAAGGGTTGTTTGACATTTCCATGAGGGTAAAAAAAAAAATAGAAGTCAAATGCTCAAAGAGAAGCTTAAGTTTGATGTTAAACCTCCAAAATGAGAGCAGCTGAGGAGCAGTCTGCCACTCTTGCAATCTTAAATTAGAGTTTATTCAGTGAAGACCATTCCTCTCTCCACGAGGCAGGTTTAGCACCTACTGCACCAGTCTCTGTTAGTGATACGAAGCAATTCAGTTACCACTTCAATCATGTTATTGTTGTGTTTCTTCAGCAGCCTCAAGTTTAACTGCCTGTCACAGAATCCCATCTCACACAGACTGGAGAGCAGAGCAGCAGTCTGCTCTTCTGGAGCTGCAGGCTGCTGAAAACAAGAGACAGTAAGATAAGTTTAAATAGCTAATTTATTTTTTGCCATCTGAACTAGGGGCCCTGCATTATTCTATAATCAAACTGAGGCACAGAGGCTCTTCTGGCCCCATTTAAACCATTTATAATCCCTTTCACTGCTCATTTACAAAAGTGAGTTACTGTTCTTACATGAGGCTACAACAGACATGCTTCCATCCCTGTGGCATAGATTTCCCAGTCTGCTGAGAGCAGCAAACCTAAAAGGGACACCATCAAACTTAACATTTTACCCTTACATTAACTCCAGTATAGAATATTGATACACTTTAAAAACTCCACCTATCAATTTAAGGCTGTCATTCTATTAAAATCACATGGCACACAGGAAAGACATTCACCTGTTCAATAATAGGTGGTCCAGCAAATAATGCTTTGTAGGCAGAAGCAGCAACTGACAAAGCTCCTTTCACGAGTTCTCCTGCAATGCTGCTTCCTTGAGGATACCTGTGAAGAGACCAGGTGCTGCTTTAGGGTCAGTAAAGCCAAGGGTTTGTTTCAGTGTTTCAAGGCAAGGATTGCATTTCAGAAATGCAACTCACAGCCTGTTGAGGCAAGGACTGCTGGAGACAACAGCCTGTGATCCAAAGGAATCAGCAGTGTTTAGGAACCGAGCTATACAAAAAGCTCATTCATTATTTCCTGACACTTGTTATTAAATTGTGGGTGTATGCTTTCCATGAAGTGACCATTTAAAAGAGTGAAGTATTCTCATCTAGAAGAGAACATGAAAGCTGTACACTGACACATCCATTCAGGGTAGGCTAACTTCCATTTGTTTTCTATGAATACTTAAGTTACTTAATATTCTACTCAACATTTTGACTTACTTCTCCAGTCTCAGTATTTTAAGACAACTTTATAGCTAATTTGTAAATTCCCCATTCTAAGAATACTGAGATTTTCCAGAAAAAAAAAACCTGCAGAATTTTACAAGCATTCAACTTGAGTCCTTCATTAACTCTGGCTTGCCAGTTCTGCATTTTTTGTGCCCAAGTAGAAAACAAGATCTTCTGAAAACTTAGCATGTTTGCTTTAAGAAGGGAGGCCTCTCTCCAAATTAATGAAATGAAATCTGTAGGGGTGTAATAAAGCTCTTCTCATTCTAAAACAGTGTTTGTGAAGTCACACAGCTTCAGCTTCATTACCTTGGATATTCTGAGAACTTAGTGAGAAATGCAGAAGATCCTGGCCCATTATTATCTTCACCACTGGGTTCTGGAAAAGGAAGACAAAATGTCAATGTGTCCAGTTAATGACAATTAAGCTGGAGAAATGCAACACACACGTAAACAGAAAAAAGTCTGTCTTGGTACAACATTAACACTCAAAGTTTAGTTATTCAGGTATCCAGGATTCTCACTGCAGTGAAAGCAGTCAGAAGATTTTCAGAACCATATGACTGATTCATCAGTGGTGTTTAACATGAGAGAAACTGCTGTCTCTGACTGTAACAACAGCTTAAATACATAACTCATTAATTCCAAAGCAAGGTAATTTTCCAGATGCCTGTAAGTACTTTTGAGTATCCTCTTACCATTTCCCATAATAGATGCTCTTAACTGATCCACAGAGCTAGTTATTTATTTACTTGCAACATCCACATAACAAAAGTTCAACACCCAGAGAAAAACTAAAATCTTTATTTGGTAGATTTCTGCTCTCCTCAAGAGAAACGAGGCATCAAATTCAATACTAGGCATAAGGAACAGGTGATAGCAATAGTCTGCACCCTTCATTAAATACTGTCAATACCTTCTCTTTGTATTTCATCAGGAGGAGCAGAAGAGATATTCTCTGAAGCTGGTGTGTTGGGTTCTTGGAAGACAGTATTCTGAAGAGATGAAAGATTCCTGAGAACATAAGGCAAAAACATCAGTACCTTTATTCTACATGTACACACATAAATAAGTCACAGTCAAAAAAACAAAAACAAAAAAAGCCCCACACAAATGAAACCACAACTTCACGTGCTCCCTCCTCTCCGTCTCTTGCACTCACATAAATCAATGTGCACAGGGTCTATAACAAGTTGCAGGATTTAAGAACATTTACCTCAGCATATGATAAAACAATTGTTACAACAATTCCTGTTTGGAAAGTACTAGGCCTTGCAGACTCTACAGCAATAGCAGCATCACAGTTTTGTTCCTGTCCCCAAACCATACCTTTGTGCCAGGGGTGAGCTGTCCACAGTCTCTGGGGTTAATGGAACTGCAGCCAGTGTTTGGGAAGCTGTCAGTGTATCACTGACCCTCTGCATCTGTGGCTGGCTTCCCCCTTCTGGGCTCTCTGCTGCTGATTCAGGTTCTCCTGTCTTTTCTGCACCAGGCTGAGAAAGAGCTGAACTATACATGGAGTCACCCAGGGGCCGACTGGTGTCAAAGCACTCGGGGAGAATAATGATATAATCCTCTGAGGAAGCAGAGGAGCACTGACTCTGAACATCATCTTTATCATCTTCCTCTTCAGCACAATTGCCAGTACCACTATGGGGGCTTGTGCTCTCCTCAGACAGTGGAAGGTCCCCTAGTAGGAAAAAAGTGAGGTATTAACCATTGTCCATTTTGTATGGACAAGAGCAGAGACAGAATTGTCCCAGTTGTAAGAGACAAGTATTTAGAAACAAGTGTAAACCTTAGCTGCTGCCATTCATGGAGTAATTTTCCCTGCTGTGGGGAGGGTGTAGTGTGAAAGAGTAATATATCTTAATGTGGACTCTATGCAAGTATGCTGCTCGTATTCATGCTTATAGTAAAAACAGGAGTAAGAGCTATAGAGAGAACTTAAATTGTAATTTTCAGCTCCTAAATTACACACATTAGAAACAGGTCAGAAACATTTCAAGCCACATGCACAAAACACGGAGGCACCAGTCATGAATAACAGATGAGCACTTATTTGAATACCCAACTGGAACCTTTTGGTCTCAATTTCACTTCTTTAAAAAACAGCTGTCACCAGCTGTCTTTAGCTGCCCGTTAAAGTACTGACACCAATTTTCTGATGCAATGATTTTCACAACTGGGACAATCTAATGATTCTCTTCATCTAATCAAGATCAATTTCCTAGAACAGTGTCAGATCTTCTTACATATGTTTTTTTCTTTTTAACAGCTTTATCTTACATTCAAACCCATTTTACTTACCACAGGAATTTTCTGTCACTGGTTCTGACTGATGAATCTTTGCTTCCTTTTTGGAAATTGAATTATTTATCACAGGCGATTCTTCATTTATAATATTGCAACTGAAGGTGTCTTGCAATGTCTGTAAAGAGTCTAATAAAACCAAACAATTAAACGGTATCAACCACCTGAGCTGAGAAATTTGTGTCTCATGTCTGACTGCAAACAAGTCAAGCCAGAGAGGACAGCTAATGCTAGTACTTACTCTGGAGGATTCTGGGTTTTTGTGGGGGCTTGTGGTCAGGTGCAGCATCCAAGGTCAGAGATCGAATTACAGTTTCACACACAAACTGAGTCCCACTCATATCCTCTTCCCCTTCCTCCTGGTTCACTGCATGTTCAGCTTTCCCTTTCACCACAGAAGAGTCCACAGAAAGGCAGGCTTCTGCCATTCCTTGGGAAGGGAAACATAACAGATTTGACCACCACAACAAGGAAATATAACTATAAGAATTTTTTAGACTAGCCACAGCTAATATTGACTCCGTGTGTTATTTTTTTCTGAAAATTTAAAGATTTTTGAATTCAGCTAAAGTTGAATGTGAAAGTGATTGAGAAGTACAAGGAGCACACCTGGAGTGTTTGCAGTATAACTTAGTCTATAAAGGGCAGATTGTTAATTCTCCCAACAATTCCAGTGGTCAGACAAACCACAAGAAGCATTTGAAAGGACTTTTTACAAGGGCATGCAGTAATAGGACAGCAGGGAATGACTTTAACATGGAGGAGGGTATATTGAGATTAGATATTAGGCAAAAATTCTTCCTTTTGAGCAGGGGGAGGCCCTGGCACAGGGTGCCCAGAGCAGCTGTGGCTGCCCCTGGATCCCTGGAAGTATCCAAGGCCAGGCTGGACAGGGCTTGGAGCAACCTGGGACAGAGGAAGCTGTCTCTGCTCATGGCAGGGGGTGGAACTGGATGGTGTTAAAGGCTCCTTCCAACCCAAACCATTCTGTGATTCTATGATTTATATTTCCAGATCTATATAAATTATGCTCCAACCGCTATAATCACTAATGTAGTGCCAGACTCCAGGTTTATGAGCCAAACAACCTTCTTTTTTTTTTCCCACAGAAGGGGACGGCAGTAGTCAGAATTCCTTTTAGACACAAGGATTGCTGACTACACAGAAGTGACAATATCCTCCCTTCACCCCCAAGCTTCTCAGGACTATTGCTTACCAGGCACTAGTTTAAATCCACTGCCCTCGTTCTCCTCCTCTATCTGACCTAAGCCAGGTTTCTCCAGCAAGGGGCTGTCATGTGGCAAAGGGGACATGCATGGAGTCATGTCTGGAAAACACAGGGAGCAAAGATAATTGGCACTGAAGGAGAAGGAATCTCCATGAGGTAACATTTTTAAAAGTTATTCTTTTTAAAGGACACTCTTTCAAGACTGAAGAAACTTAGTTATTTTGCAAGATAATCTGGTGGAATAAACAACTAGTTTGTATTACTTTGCCACTGGCTGTGCAAAGAAAATGGCAGCATTCCTCAACACCTGGAATGTTGTGCTCTTGGGGATATGAAGCCAAGACTGAAAAACACGAAGGACAGCTGTCTGTGCTCGAGAGAGCCTTACCAACAGGAGTATTGTGTGGCACTCGCTCCAGTTCCTGCACAATATTAATGTCCAACAGCTCAAAGGACAGCAAATCCTACAGGAAAAAAACCCACACAGTTTCCATGAGCAAACTCTGAAACTGAATCATATCTGTACTTGGCAGCACAGATCCCATTGATGTACAAATAACACTTTGTTCAACACAACCTCAGGGGGCCATTTTCCCACAACACGTATTTACATCACTGAATATGGTGCACAGATCAGGGCAGCAAGGGACAAAGTTTCTCTCCCTTGTTAGAGCCAGAGAAAGACCCAGTGCTGACTCTTTTCTGACCATCTTCTTCTGTCCTAGACATACCTTCCACATAATGACAGTGCCTAATACCAGTTTGAGAAAAGCTCTGCTAATAAAATGCAATATACTCTTCAAGAAATAGAGTGGCCATTTTTAGAGCTCAGAAGGTTTTTTCTTAGATGTCTACCTACCTAGATGTTGGAATCCAGGACACAGGAAATATTCCTCTGCCTGTCCTGAGGGGTCTTGTTCCTCAGGAAAGCACAGCTTTTAACCTTTGGCCATGGAGAAAGCTTCCAGGACTTTGGGATGAGTTTAATTTTGTGAGTGTGTGAAGCAGATAGTAGTATAGTTTATCACAGGGTGAAAACTTAGGTTTTGGGTTTTTAGTATGGAAGTAGATAGGAGACAAGATGGAGGATCTAAGGCGTTGGCTCTGCCTTCATGTTCTTCATCTACTCCATTTTCTGCAGTGTTTTGGTGGCACAAATTCATTGACCAGAAACACCCACATTGCAGGTGAACAGACAAATAATTAGTTATTGGTAGTAGAATAAAAATAAAGTACGTTTTAGGTATGTTGTAAGAGTTAATTGGATATCATGTCTGTATAAGAATCCTTGAAAGCAGACATCTTGTCACTTGCTGGTACATTTCTCTGAAGTGTGCTAAGCCTGCTGTCAGCCAAGGCAATGAAGTAAGATAAGAGAAACAAAAAATAACCTGAAGACTGAAAATTCAGCAAGTCCCAATTTGCCTCATTTTAATCCCAGCACAAAACTTCTCAGGGGTTTCCCTATCAGGGGACCCCAGGTGGGGTTTTTCTACACTTAGACAATCAAACCCAAGGTGGTTTCCCTTACCTGTATCTGAATTTTAGCACTTTACCTGTGCAGTGAGGAGATCCACAGATGGGATATAAAATTCCCTCTCACTTGGCAGATTTTTGATTTTTAAAGGAATAGTTGGCAGAGGTATTTCAGCCTGCTCTGCAGTTTCACCTATCAGTTGAGCACCTGTTTCTGTCTTTAAAGAAGCATCCTGGAAAAACAACAAAAAAAAAAAGCCTCTTAGCCACAGCAAATAAAACATCACAATTTTGTGTAAACACACAAGTAATCTGAAAGAAATTTAAATTAACTCATTACAGAGCCAAAAGGATAAGATATAACAAAGGAATATGCTGCAGTTTTCCAGTTTAATCAAAGAAGTAAACAAATAGCTGCTACAGACTGATAGCTAATGTCATGCCTGTCAAAAAGAGCAACTACTTTAGAACTTATAAATGCAATATATGTTGTATTTCTTTCCTATTAAAAGTAAGACTTAAAAGCAAACAGCTAAAAGAACCTCCTTGAACAGTTAGTTAGGAATACTATGCCAAATGATGAACAATGCTCATTCTCCCAAGGCAATTCTGAACTGCCCCAAAGAGCAGGTGAGCAACTTGCCTGTTTGGTTCTGGAAGCTCTGCTCTTCTGACAAGAATCAGAGTCCTTCCAATCACTCTCCACGTAGTCAGCAGCTGGAGAGGGATCCACAACAATACTGCACCAGATCCTTGGCCCAAACTGCTCCCCTCTGTGTGACAGCCTCCAGTGAGAAGTGTAAGTTCCTTCTATGTTGGGAGCTACAAACTCAACTGAAACAGTTCCTACTTGTCCAGATGGAAGGGATGGCACTAACACATCTTTTTTCTCAGAAGATGCCAAGGTCAGATTACCCCACATAAGTTTCAACTGAAATATACAACAGAAAAAGCCAAAAGTTATCTTCTCAAGCTTCTCTGCAAAGTGTGGGCAGTAGGAAGCAGAGTTCCTCTATAGATACCAGGCATGGAGAAGACAGGCTGCTATTGCACATCCTCACATTAGTCACTAGCGACACAAGGACACCTCCATCTTTCAACACAAATGCAGCCAACTCAGAGAACAAAGGGTTTTGGAGGTCAGAAAAGCAACAGAGCAGTTGTAAACAGGGTCAAACTGTACCATTATAACATGGGGGACACACTATTAATAGAAAACATGTTCAGTGATGGTACTCTGAATTGCTTTCTTCCTGTAGTCTACACTTGTAATAACTACACAGCTTATTGCCCCAGAATTCCCAGCTGTGAATCAACAGGCCAAAGGGTATCTTAAACAGGTCCTAACAGAGAATTCACATACAAATGTGAATTCCAGAAGGATTTTAGTGTGCACAAGGAAGAGCAAAGGCAAGATACCTTTGTGTCTGAGCTCCATTCCACATTGCCAGTATTTTTCATTCGCCAGTGTTTGATAAACTTTGTTCCTGGTTTCAAATGAGTACCATCAGGCAAATTCTCATCCACAAATACTGCACTTAGTGTTGGGACAACTGCTTGGAAGGGTTGATTAGGACTCCTGGGATTGGAGAGAGGAAACAAAAAACCCCAAAATACACCAAAACTGAAGAAGTTCAGCTGCTAATTAATGTTAATTTGGGTTTTAAATGCCCTAAATGGAAGGGATGAATTAAAGAAATAAATTATGTTTGCAGTTTTCACTGCACATTCATAAACTAAAAGGTAGAGGGAAATGCAGAGCAGTTGCCTGCAAAGGCTGCTGTCTAATGAACTTCAGCTTAAGAGCACATTTAAAAAAAGAGAAGAAGAAATAGCACTGAACATAAATATACAGAATGTACTTGACTTTCTGTATAGTGCAGACACACCTAATAAGGAAGGAAGAAAGAGACTTTTTTAAAAATGGCAGCAATGTTAATTCACACTGTATGAGCATGCATGTGTATGTATAATCCAAGGCACTCCCCTTCCTCCTAAATCTACATAAATCATTAAGTTTCTGGTAATAAACATCAGTCACTTTTTTTTTCTTTTCTCCTCTCAGTTAAAAACACTCTACCTTGCAAATTGCATTTAGACAAAATCCTCACACAGTCAAATGGCAAATCACACCTCAAATGTGCAATTTCATAACCTCCCTCCTGTTACTTTAACTTGGTCTGATAACAAAAGGTCAGACAGCACAACTGCCAGATGCTCAGTTAACAACAAGCCTTACAGGAAGGTATTAGGCTGGAGACTCTCAGATTTCAGAGCAGGTGAGCCATTTGTTTCCAATACATGGATAGAGTTCCAGAGATGAATTTTCCTGTGCAATTTTAGCTGCTTTTTCAGCTCTCGGACCTCTGCTTTTCGCTGTTTCTTTTCTGCTCGCAATCTTTGCTTCTCTGCCTTCAGAAATCTTTTGTCCATCTGTTTCTGGAGCCTGCAAAGCAATTAACAAACTCTATAACATTAAACTGACCAGAATTTATCTCAAAGGAACCCTTCAGGAAATATCCCATGCTTCTAGACTGCATACCACATGATTTTAAAAGAACAGTTGCTTGTGGAACTATTTTGAATGGTCTCTGAAACAACAAAAAAAGGGCACACACAGAATGCTCAAAGTAAAAGCAAGCTCTCAAAGTTTACTGTCCATCTATGACACAAAAGTCTGTCTTTTGCAATATTTGTGACTTAGGCCCTTTATAAGTATTTATAAGCTATTTTTAGCTACTCACAATAAACTTGGAGTACCCTTTCCATTTCCTGTTATCTCAAAAACAAAAGCTGAGACTCAACTCCAACAAAGGTGCTTCCACTTGCACTGAGGACAACATTGCCAGGTATTGAGAGGTGGCACCATTTACCTGACTTGCTCCAGGGTAGTAGGCAGGCGTGGGGAGAGCTCTGCCAGGCTGCAATTGTCAGCAGCACAGGGGATGGGTCTGCGCAGCTTCAGCAAGACGTGGTTCGGGTCGTGTGCATATGATCCTGCTTCACACTCCTCACAGATATTGTAGGCTGGGCAGAGGCTGCAAAGCAGGAAAGACAGAAGGTTACCAGAGGCAAGGAATTTTTGCAGAGAATCGACTTTGTATCATGCTACCACTCTAAGCAGTTCCCAAGTGACAGCAGCTGGATGTCTCACTTGTAGATCAGTATTTGGAGATATGTGGAATACCTCCATGATTATATCTCTTCTTGGCAAAACTGCATTACAGTTCCCACTTCCTTGAACACACACTGAAAAAAATTGTTGCTTCCTTTAGCACAAGCGACTAAAATGGTTGCTACAGAGGGCAGAACATCTTGCCAAAATCCAGTGCCAGAAATAGCACCATACTTATGAAAACACAGAGGCTAAGTCGACAAGCATTCAGGGATGCAAAGCAGATTGCTCCTCCAGGAACAGGGTTGATAAAAGAGACTTATCTCCTGCCAGCAAGAAAAAAAACATCCAAAGAAAAACTCCACTGCTTCTGCCTAGACCCAAAATGCTGATCTTTCCAGCAATTGCCTCATGCAATTAAAACTCTCACTTTTAACATTTCACTTAAGACATTCATCAAGATCTATGCCATATTACTAGACAGACAACAGTGCAACCATTAAAAAAAAGTATGACCTGCCTTAGTCTCACTATCAGTCACAACCAAACAAAAACAAAACCAAACTATTATAGACTAGAGGTTCTACGTCTTGCTTTTTTTAGTTACCAAACAAAACATTTTATGTTACAATTACTGCATGTCCTATGCAGATAAGATAAAGAGTCATTGAGAATAGAGTGTTATAAAGTTCTCTCACTTTAACAATTGCCTTCTCTCAAAATAGTATTAATCTTGCTTTTATGCAGATAAAAGTCTAATCGCCACATGAGAGAACATCAGCTGTTGGTGAGATGCATAGTAGACATTCCAAAACAAACAGCAGGCTGCAGATTAGGAACATAGAGGTGTCTAAGCCCAGGATAGCTTCTCAGCCTCATCACAGGCTGTGCATGTCAGGCTCCCCACACTCCCAGCTCCCACTGTGGATGCTGACAGCCTGGTCACAGAGAGAAGCTCACAGCTCCCCAGGCAAGTGCAGAGAAAGAATTAAAATAATACTTGCATCTGTTGTTTTTGAACACGTTATGCATGAAACTGTATGTTGTTTATCTTAAGATGTTTTCCAAGAGGCTGTTGTTCTTATTTTACCAATAGGCTGAGGGGGTGTCACTTGTTTGCTAACCTGTTAACCAGTGTGAATCTACCTAACAAACTCATCTATAAAAAGGACGAGTTTTTCTTAATAAATGCTTCTTTTGCCTTCTGATCTATGGATCTTTATTGCTGCTGAGTTCACTCTGGAGCAACATCCCCCGTGTACCTGCACTGGTAGCGGACCCCCACAATGCGGGCCTGGCAGTGGCAGCAGGAGATGAGCCAGTCACACGGGCTGCTGCTCCCCACAGGGCTCTCCAGAGGTGGAGGTGCTGCTGCAGCTGAGCTCTCACAAAAATCTGGAGGCTGACTGTGATGCACAAGCTTCTCATACAGCTTCTGCTCCAGCCTCTCAACAGTCTCCTTAACTACTTGTTCCCTGAACTGGAAAGAAATAAAAGCAATCGTTAGGTTTGTAAAGTTGTTACATTGTCACAAGTCTCCCAAACTGTCAGTAGTCATAGACTACTTCAAAATCATTTCCCCTACCCCCAGCACACCCTACAAAAAAATTAAACAAATATGATATTCCTCAGAGAAGAGTTTTATTTCAGAAAATATCAACCCACAGCTTTCAAGAAGGCATGCTAAAAATCACATCTTTGTGCTTACAATATTGTTTTTCTTCCATAAGCTTGAGTGAAGGGAAGGAAGCTCATCTCCAAAACAATTACCACAACTCCCAAACCCCTCTGGACTCTACCATTAAAGTTCTGATTTGCCCATCAGTGATGTTTTAAACATAACCATGAATATCCCCTATTTTTAGTTCGTATAAATAGGTGGCAAAGGAAAGGAGAAAAAAGCTTAAATGCACATAGTTTAAAGAACCTGCTAGTTAATGAATTCTTTCAGCGATATCAAACTGCTTTTCAGTGATGTTTATAAGCTGTTCAAAACAAGTTAACATCCACATCTTAACCTGTAACTTACTGTCAATGGCTTCCTGAAAGTATTTTCTCAAAGTGAAGAATCAAGAAAAGTAATGTCATCAAATGCTATCCTTTCCATCACAGGAAATCAAAAGTACTGCCCTGCTGAAACTGGACAATCAAGAGCCTCCAAAAGCCACACTGTTCCTTGCTCTCCCACAAATGAGTGCTCTGGAATTCCTGTGGCTGTCTGGAGTGCCACCAGGATTCTCTTACGGGCTCTACTTCAAACTACACTCTAACTAATCAAATGCATAAACTAAGCATCTCACTTTTCACAAGTGATATGAATCAAGTTTATGGTTTGGGGTTTTTAAGGTATCCCTTACACTGTAGGAATAGACATCTAAGTCTCATTAAGATCCTGGTCACAACTGCTGATGGCAAAAGTGTTCAGATGTCCAAAGTCAGGCATCACAAAGATCTCTTCCGTGCACAACTTCTAATGTATTTAAATATACCAAAACTTGCAAGACAATACACTTACTGTTTCCAAGTAGCTAGTAAACCATTCTGGAGGATTTTCATTTGTGCTTCCTGTTCTGGTCTGATTTAACTTTTGCTGGGGAAAAAAACAACAAAACAAACAAAAATATGCAGTTTAAAAAAACCCTCAACACAGCAAGTTAACTGCTGAAATAGCTTTTAAGTGTCTTTATAGAAAAATATTTAAATAATTCTTCAGAAAACAGTGGAGAAGCAACACAAAGTAGCCACTGACATTTTCCTGAAACATTTCTGCCTCATTAGCATTTGAGTGTAATTACACACCAAAGAAGTCAAGTCAACCAGAAGTTACCAGATGGAAATGAGGGCTTCAGGAGATGAACTGCTCTGTTTATCAAAATACCAAAGAATGGTCAACATGAAAGCACCTGTATTTCTAAAGACAGCATCAAATTATCCTCTTGAAAACATTCACACTATCTGGTGAGCTTCAACAGGTGTAGGTAACAGAAACAGAGACCAACTTCTGAAATCAGTTTTTATATAGGGCTAAAGAGGACAATCAGTGAATTACATTTATTAATTCTTTTTTAATGCAGCTCAGCTTCTCACCTGAAAGGTCAGCTCCTTGTCATTTTTTAATTCTTCCTCTAATCCCTGAGCTAGCATGGAATGATGCAAAAGTGGTTTCTTCTCATCTTTAAGCAGCTTTTCTGTCACAATCTTTTCACGCAGTTGCGAAGCACAAGAAGAGTTCTTTCCATAGGCATTCATCTGAAGCTGATTTCCTTGTTTGCCTGCAATCTAAATACACAGTACATACATACACCATGTTTTTCACTTACAATCAGCATACAAAATCTAAAAAAATACAGTATTACACTACAGTGGAGAGTTTGGGAAAAGGATGGGGAAAGACTAACAGACACAAAAGGAAAAACTGAGAGAGATGTCAGGGTATAGTCAGATGATATTCTACTTCTGAATGGTTACTAACATGCTTATTAAAAAGTTTATTAAAAGCCAAAGGATAATCATGCAAATACTACTGGAGTTTTTCAGCCTACAATAAAGTGTTCATAGGAGCCACTAAACAACTGATTGTGTCCAGGAATTTACGACTATTTTAAAATTATCAGATTTGAAATTCAAACCATGAGCAGAAAGTTCTGAAAGACCTAATAATGTAAAACTGAAACATAAAGGAATGCAATTCTTATTTTGTCTAACTGCTTATAAAGTAACTAAGCATTGACTCTAATTATGCTCTGGAGCAGAGTCTATGTGGCAAGATTTTGAAGGGTTTCACTAAAGCCCAGTATTTCCAAATACAGGATTACTGTTGAAGGGTTTGAGAAAGCCACTCTCTTATCCAACCCACTGCTGCTCGGGGTGAATCCTAACTGCCCTCTCAACTAACTTATAAAAACAAACACCAACTACAATGGAAGAAAAATGTGGTAAGACATTCAAGCTACTGTCCAAAGCTAGAAAACAGCTATCCTGATTTCTTGGACCAGCTAATGCCTTTTTTTTTTTTCTCAGCTACACCAGTTTTAATTGGAGAAGGATGAATATATTTAAAAAAAAAAAGTCAAAGAGCACATTTACCTTCAGAGCTTCTTCATATTCCTCTAAAGAAAAACAGAAAGAAATGTGAATGGCCCCAATCTCAACAACAGATATAAGTTCAGCACACAGTATTTAGAAATCCTTACGTGACAAGGGGCCTCCTCTACCTTCTGTAAATTCTCTTAAAATAGTACAAGAATTGTACATACAGCAACACATGTTTTCACAGCTAAGAGCTGCAATATTGCATTAATTCAGTCACTTCCAATTTGTTCCTATGGATAAAGAATTATTTCCTTTGGGAAGAATTTGATGCTAAATCATGTATGAAATACAAAAATCAAAAAGCAAGCATTCTCAACTGCATCTCCAAAAAAACACAAGCAACATTTGTGGTCTCTTTCTTGATTCCACCTCAATAAAGCAGCAGCTCACCTTTGCTGTTCACAGAGACCTGCAAAGAGAAGGAACAGTGAGCAAGAGCCACAAACACATTTTTGCAATTCCCTTAAAAACTAACATACTTCATAATAAACATATTTTTATTCACAGTTTCTAAAACACCAGTCCTTTAGATATTTGTTATTGCTGCCATGTTTAATCATTACCCAAAGCTTGGTGCTTTGAAGCAGCCCATGTTTGTTACTGGATTGGCACAGGAGGCAGCTCTGGCACTGCTGGCACCCAGAACAAGTGTGCTCTCCTCAGAAAGTCACTGCCTGTACCCTGGGCTCACTGCACAAGCCCAGAGCTTGGCCCCAGTTGCTTTAAATGCTCAGTTAAGTGTTTCAAAAGACCAATTAAGTGTTTCATAAGCCCATTTTTCTACAGACATTTATTTATCAATTCTGCACACAGAAGTCACTAATACAAGAAGCTCTTTAATCCCCACAGCATCACAGGATTCTGAACAATGCCTGCTCAATATTTCAGAAAAAGCTTTCATAGATGCATCAATATATTTATGTATTATACAGGCTGGAAAATAAGGGGAGAATTGTTCTCTGAAATGAAGGTTGTTGGAAGCCTCTTGACATTTCCCCTTAAGGAAAAAAAGAACAAGAACCTCATCTCACTTAGTAGAGCTATAACCCAGGCAGTGGAATGCTGCATTTGCAAAAGGTTTGTTCTGTGTGAGAGTTACAGTCCCCTCTGAATCTCTGGATAAACAAAAATAATATGAGAGGGAGAGACTGTGCCAAGCAGGAAGTTACTCAACAAGGACAACTAGAAGTAACCAATTTGTTTTCTGAGTCAGTAATCTGCTTGGAGATTACAGCAATTGCATAAAGCAAGCAGAGGATTTGAGCACACCAATCACTGAGGCAAACATATGCTTCAGTGACAGGGAAGCTACATTTTCCAGAGGAAGGAGCCTAGATTGAAGAGACAAGGCTTTACCACAGCTGCAAACACAAATAGTTACAACTACCTTATCCCCCCTTAAAAAAAAAAAAAAGTTCCTCAATAGAAATAGTCCTCCCTCAGAGCACAGAGAACCACTGGGTGTTTTAAAAGGGTGGGAAAAAGAAAGGCAGCAGCTTCTAAAATCAGTCTTTAAATATGTATGCTGCAGTAAGAGTAAAACCACTAGATAACAGCTATTTTCTTATTAAATGGGCTCACATTCCCCCACCCCAGCCTGCATAACAGACCCTCCTGAAGGACCCACTACCAATCCTGGTAGCAACAAAAGTAATTTCTGCCTCCAGTCACTTTCCAGTTGACTGCTGGGAGGGTGGGGTGGCAGCTATTTTACCTCATCATTATCCTCATCAATGTACTTGATCTGAATGTTGTCCAGGTCAAATGAAAATTTAACCTGCAATGAAAAAAAACATAAAAACCACAAAACCAGAGTGAGGCAGGATGACAGATGCCCTCAGTTAATATTGATTATTAATTAGGAATAACATTAAAACCCTTTTATCCCTCCCTTCAGTTTCTCAGTTGAAGCAAACTCTGTTTTACCAAGTCCATTTCTCTGAAGCTGAACTCTTCCCAGTGCCTTCCCTCCAAGCTTTACTAACTTTCCCTAATGAAAAGAATAAACACATTGCTTTCCTGTTGCACCTTGCCCAGTTAATGTTTACTCCAAAATAAATAATAATAACTTTCCCATCCTAAGAGGACAAGCTCAGGGTTAACAAACTCAGTCATGATAAACACTGCAGAGTATGAAAGTGAAGGCAAACATACTCTAAACTCAATATTTTACATTAAAAGCACCTGGAAGACAGCTCACATGGGTGATCAGCCTTTTTTCAGCCCATCAGAACTCAGAGAACAAAGCTGAGCAGTTATTTTGCATTTTACATTAACAAGACAGAAGAAGCAACACCAAATGAACAACAAAATGAAAGCAGTTGTTTCCATCTGCTGAGCCTTTGAGGTTCCTGTACATTTTTGTAGCAGGTGCCTATAAAAGCTGTATTTTTCCCAAGAGAAACTCTCTGAACAAGTGACACATGTCCTGCTAGCCCAGACCCACCAGAACAGCCAAGAGTGGCTGCCTGGGGGTTACAGAGCCCCACATGGACACACTCTGCAGGGAACGTGCTCCAGCAGCACACCCCAAATACTGGGAGTGCAGTGACAGAACCAACTGGTTTTGCCAGGAAAAAAAAAAACAAAACTGTGGTTTGTATTTTCATGGCCTGGTACCACAGATTGTTCCCCTAAACTCCAGGCAGAACAAGAGTTCACGTTACCCCTAATAAACATCAAGCACATTTAATCAAATATCAAAAGGAAAGAAAGACACGAGTTTAACTGATACTGCCTTGAACCAGTGATTTACACAACAGAGACAGGCCGTGCTTAGCGAAGCACTGTAATAGAACACCACACCTTGAACAAACACACCCTGGCTCCCAGAATACCTAGGATTAAGGGCAGCACAGTGCTTACACTGTAATCTGCTTCCAGCTTTGATGCAAGCAGGATTCAGAGCAGCTCAGACATTCCTGCAGGGCCTACTTGCACTAAGTATTTTAAGACCGAACCAGTGCCTCTTGCAGAGGACTGAAATACAGCAAGTGACGATGATGCAGTTCAGACTTTGAACTTGAGCAATTCATAAAGCAAACCCTCCTGTATACTGGAATATACTGGCCAGAAAAAGAGCTGAAAGACAGAAAATAAAACAGCAACAAGATCTCTTTGATGTGACTATGAAAGCAAGCTAAAAAAACCAGAACAGCTGCTACGGAATCAATAGTAATAATAACAATAATAATGTTCATTTCATTATAGCTGAAAGAATCCTTACAATAGAATTTCACCAATACAGGAATTGTCACTAAACAGCCCTGAAAACAAGCACCCAAACAAACTTTTAACTACACCAAGTGCATGACACACAGACATTCACAAGCAGCTGCCCACGCACGAACGGCCCAGCCAGACGCTGTTCTACCCAAACTGGAACGCACAGAGGGCCGGGACCCAAGGCACCAAACCAAAATCTATTTCTGACTCAGTGCCCCAAAGAGCACAGACGAATATTCAGGAAAGTAACAGACGCGTGTTACTTTACCATAGGTACTTCAGTAAGAATTGGAAATAATAGGAATAAAATGTACTTTACGGAGGAATACAGGGCCAAACCAAGTGTCCATAGCTATGGAAAAGAGCAAAGAACACACCTAAGACCGCCTGCTCACACAGGAAAAAAGAACCCCTGAGAATCTTTTTCCAAACCAGGCCGCCCACGTCAATCTAAGCACACAGCAGCTCTAAACTACACTGTTAAGGAAAAAAGAAAGACCAGGACCGCAGCTGTATGAAGCACAGTTCTAACAGCCTGTGAAACGGCGGGCACTGCTCTGGAATGCACGGCCGGCCCCTCACGAGCCGGCCCCCCGCGGCCGCCGCGGACACCCTGCTCTGCTCCACCTCCCCGCCAGCCTGCACTCACCATGGCCTCCACATCGGCCCACGTCGTGTGCAGCGGGTCGGACACGAGGAAGGTGCGGGTGTCGCCGCGGCAGGTGACGCGCAGGGTGACCCGCGGCTCCATGGCGCGCTCCCGAGGAGCCGGGGGCAGCGGCGCCGGCCCTCCCGACAGGCACAACATGGCGGCCCGAGGGCGACCCGCCCCGCGCCCGCTGCGCGCGGCTATTGGTGGAGCCGCCTGTCACTCATCCGATCAGCCGCTCTGGTTGGTCTGGGGGCGGAGCCAGTGGGGCCGCGGAACAACAACAACAAACAGAGACGGGCACGCGCGCGTGCACCGCGGCCACGCACGTCCGGCGACTGCGCCGCGATCACGTGGGCGACGGCAGCCAATCAGCTGCCAATCAGGACCAATCAGCTGCCAATCAACACCAATCAGCACCAATCAGAGCCAATCAGGCTGGGCCGGTCCCGCCCCCCCCGCCGAGGCGGAAGAAGCCCGTCAGTGGGCGCTGATTGGCTGAGCGCGGCGGGGCGGGAAGGGCGCGAACGGCGGCGCGGGCTGAGGCGGGACGGGTTGAGGCGGGACGGGTTGGGCTGTGGCCTGGTGTTGACCACAGCGGGATTGACCACACCAGAACTGACCTGGCGCTGCCTGCACCGCCGCTGCCCTGGAACTGAGCGCACCGGGACTATCCACACCGGCACTGACCGCACGGCACTGCCCGCACCGGTGCTGATCTGGCGCTGACCGCCCCGGTACCGCCCTGGCACTGGCCACACCGGGACTGACCAAACCGGTACCGCCCTGGCACTGGCCACACCGGCACTGACCGCACTAGCACTGCCCCGGTACTGTCCTGGCACTGGCCACACCGGCACTGACCGCACTGGCACTGCCCCGGTACCGCCCCGGCGCTGCCCGCTCTCCCTCCGCCCGTACCGGGCCGCTCCGCCTGCGGACGGGCCTGGCTGCGGGGCCGGAGCCTCGCCGCTGCCCGGGGAGCTCAGTCGGTTTCTGTTTTCAGGGTTTGCGGTGTTTGCTGTGGGGTCTCGCCCGTGCCGGCTCGTGTGGGGATTCCCAGGCCGATGTCCCGTGTTCTTTGCGCGCTTTCCCCCCTCGCTATCTGTGCCCTTGCTGAGTTGCTGCACAAACCCTTCCTGGGCGCTCCTTTGCTCACAAAACCCTCGAGAAGTTTTAACCAAACGTTCACAGCAAGAACCCCTCTGTGCTGTGAAGTGTTGCTTAAGTAACAACAGCAAGGCATTGATACCATTCTGCAGTTAGAGCAGAGCCGTGTGGGGGAGAGCAGAGTCACGTGAGGCAGCAGAATTTCTTGCAGTAACAAAGCCGATAATATTTTTTTTCTCTGTAGAGTATTTTTGGATGTGAAGGATGGATTTCTCAGTGCTTACTGTTGGACAAGTACAAAATGTACTTTCAGCTATGCAGAAGAACTTGGAGTGCCCAATATGGTATGTGAGGGAATAATATCACTATAGTTAATTTTTTAGAGGTGTACTTTTTTTTCTCATTTCTTTGAAATTTCTTTGTCAGTTCTATGGCTTACCAGCAAGCAAAAAGATTTGTGCTTAGGACTAAACATATTGATGTTCTGTCAGGCTCAAATGAGAAAAAATTTATATTTTGCTCTTATGTTCTAGTAAATTTTGTTTTTCTATTAAAACCTGAATGTGTCAGTCCTCTATTTGGTGAGGGGAAAAAAATGTATCTGATTGGATTAGAGTATTGTTTGTAAAGCTGTGTGGGTTTTTGTCCCTTGTCTCTGAAAATGAGGTCTGTAGTTCTTTAATGCAGACAAATGCTGGAATAGCAAAGGTTCTGACTGAAGTCTGGCTTCCCAGTGTCTATAATCCCCGTGCTCTTGTTTTTATTTCCCTCTTTGTAGCTTGGATGTGGTACAAGAGCCTGTTTCAACAAGATGTGATCACGTATTCTGCAGGTAGGTTTGAAAACTTGCAAGTGCCATGCAATTTGTAATTTCCTTATATAATGGGTTTGTAATTTTTAATTCCATATATACCGTCTTTAATTGCCATATATGCTCCTTCAGAGGTAATCCTGCATGTGTGCTGTGTTTTGATAACTTCACCTGTAGCTACTTGAGGGGAAAAAAAAGTCTGTAGAAGAGAGAACTGCAGCTTACCAAAGTGTCAAAGGGGATCAATTCACTCACTGTAACACCAGAAAAAAGAATGCACACTTGATTCACTAAATGCTGAATGGTTTATGGGAAAGTAATATCCTTCTCTTGTTACCATCACAAGTGTTCTTTCTTTCTAGATTCTGCATGTTCAAACTTATCAGCAAAAAGAAAAAAGGTGTGGTCGAGTGCCCTCTGTGTAAGACTGAAGTTACCAAGAGGTGAGGAATGCAGCTTTGGAAGGGACTGGAGAATGTGTTTGAACTCTGAGGAAACAGTAACAACGGGCTTAAAGTATATTAGCATAATACTGAAATACAGAAGAAAAGGTTTTTTTTTTAGTAAGCTGTTTCTAAAGGAGTAAATGTAGTATCTTACCTCAATGTGAGCTTTTCCAGGTGATCACAGGTGAACACACCTCTCTTAAGAACTGTCACTGCTTTTATTGGTGTTTAATCCTTGCAACTGATTCCTCTCTACTAAACCTGTATGAGGAAATGATATGTTTGCTTTTGTGACAGTTTCAATTCCCATAGTTTTTTTGGGGGAATTGTATTGTTATTCCTTGGCAACATTTTCTTACTGTCTCATCTTCCACTTTGGAATTTTACCCTTTTTTTTTGGTTTAGCCAAAATTCTAGAAATATTTTTAGTTAGCCTGTTCATTTGTCTTAAAATAACTGGAGTGCTGATGTTATTTCAGAAGTCTGAAAGAAAATTCCAGATTTAAGCAGCTAGTTGAAGGATTGTTGGAAACTATCCGTGCTTTTGAGCTTGACACTGGAGTGAAGTGTAAGTGTGGTGAATGTATGCCCCCCATTATTTTTAATAAGATTTTGACATATCATGTTTATTTATAAGGTATCCCATTTACTGTGCAATGATAAATATGGGAAGAATTGTCAAAAGGCTTTTTTCTTGCATGTAGAAGCATAAGTTCCATTAAGTTTCCAAGATTCTCTTAGAAAAACCTCTTTAACAGTGTTACTGTGTGTGTTTGATGACTCCAGCCAATCTTTTGTTCAGTTCCTGAAGCATGGCTGAATGTATACAGATCCTGTTTGATCTGTAACTATGAGCAAAAGTCCTGCTTTGGATTATGCCCAGCCTTGCAATTTTAATTTGTTATGCAGTCTCAGAGCCTGAATTAGCAGGTGCTCTAGCCATATTTAACTCATCTCACTCAGGTGGATCCTCAGGGAATCCAAATTTTCCCCTATCTAGAGTTCAGTGCCCTGTTAAGGGTGTTGTTGGGGTATTGGCAAGTCAGGGATGTTCCTGTTTATATTTTGGTAAACCAGACATTGTGCTTGGGGCAGGTGGAATGTTTTGTATATTCTGCTATAAAAATAGACTCTATTTTTAAATTCTTTGCAACTTGCTCAGACATTCTAAAATAACTAGAATTAGAGCCTGCTCTTGCTAGATTATCTATATAACCAAAATAAGTAGAGAAAATTAGTTGGCAGGATCAAGATTTTACTTATTTGAAGAGTGCTCAGAAAGAATAATCAGATGAGTAATTCAACAAGATTTTTTTTCTTGAATAAACATATTTTAGCTGTACGTGCACTAAGTGCACAGAGTCTACACAAGTCTATTTCATTAATATATAATACTTGAATCATACTCAGTGTAAATTTTTTTTTTTTACCTAATAACATCTTTTAGTTTTAAAGAGTCACCGCTTTCCTAAAACATCCACGGAAGCCACTGCTGCTGAGTCCCTGTGTAAAGAAAGCTCTGTCATCCAAAGTAAGGGCTACAGAACCAGGAGAAAAAGAGCTAAAGGAAATGGACCAGAAAACTTCACCTTGGTAACTGTTTTTTCCTGGTTTATTTTTATGGATTGTTTAAAAATGTCTTTGGAATATGTACACATGCGTATAAATAAGAGAATGAAGTGTGAAATTTTGGGTTGATCTCTGATTTTGTTTGACCTGTGTGATATTCTGGACAAAGACATCTCTATGTTTTTGTCTTCCTAACCCATTTGAGAAAGATGTTTGTATAAAATGACCTGAACTTACACATGATATTGCCATGATACAGTCTGTTCCTGAAACTAGGATGGAAACTTGTTCCACCTGCTTGTTTCATGAGGCTGTCTAAGTATTTGTAGGATTTTTACCTTTTTAGGGGCAAGATCATAACCATGTCTTAGGATTCCTGAGGCATTACCCAGTTTGGGGTAATTGCTGTGTGTGACTGTCTATGGCATGTTGTTTCTGTTTTCATCTACTTAATGCTGAACAGAATGTTAGACAATACAGAATGTAAGATCAAACTGTTAATGATTTGATCTGTTAAATGCATGATTCATTGTTTCTGTTGACACATTTCATAACTGATGCCAATATGATAAATTATTTGTATTGTGCACAGAAGCTGCCAATGCATATGAACTAAGTATTTATAGCAGCCCCCTGTTAAAGTTTAAATAGCTATGATTTTTTTAATACCTCATCGTTGTAAATAACTATTTCTTTTTATTTTCTTGTCAGCAGGAAGCTAGTGTGAATATTCAGCTTACAGATGCCAAAATGTGTCGCCCAAGAAAGAAACCCCAGAAATCTGATTCTCAAAAGGGTACTTATATAGAGTTTGGTAAGATCAGTTGTAAATCCACACTAACTGATCCTAGGTACAATGCTTGCAAAGTAATGAAAGGTGATTTTGTTCAAAGTCTTTATAAACACTTCTTTCTCCTTAACACCCAAAATGACAACAAAGGGACAAATTATGAACAATTCTAAGTTGGTAAATCAGAATAGTTTTTTACATAATTTATTATTATTATATCATGGCAAATAATTCATGCTGTAGTAAACCCTTAAGCCTTGATGTACAAGATACAGAGAAGGTGGTTACAGATGTGCAAAAACTTATTACAACTAAAGGTAGTCACTGTTTTCTGAGGAATACTAAGCCTTGCCACCAGTGCTTGAGATGAGAATGAAATCTATTTGAGATATTATTTTTTTGCTATCTATCCTAGCTTTTCAGAATTTTATTTTACCTGGTGTTGACTGCTATGAGCAACAGGACAGATGCCATGCATAGCTTATTTTTTAATGCTGTTCCTTCAAGGAAGGAATTGCTGCTTTTAATGGGTCGAGTTTGTTTCCTCACTTTTTTCCTTATTGCATCTGCCAGGATCAAAGGATATGTGAGAGACATTTGAATATATTTCTCTGAATTCCAGCTCAAAATTCTAAATACTAGTAGCTGTTTTGTCTATAAATTTAGGAATTAGAAACTAACTTTTAGCTAATTAACTCTTAGTTACCAGTCTGTTACCAGTCACTGTATTTAAATACAGTTTTGTGGTGGAGCCATGTAGATAGTTATGCATAGAAATCATTACAATTGTGTAAAATACTTCACAGTTGAACTTGATTTCATCTGCTAAAAGGTGAAAGCATCTAGCTCTAGAAAGGAGTAGGCATGTGTGTGATGATAACCACTGAAATCTGGCAGGTCACCTTTCTCTGAATCATTCCAACCAGAGTAACACATTATTTGTTTTCAGGCTCTGAATCATCTGAAGAGTTTTTTAAACAGGCAAGCAAAACTGGGTAAGTAAAGGTGATTAAGAAATTCATATTTTCTAAAGACAGTAGTTCAGTATTCTCATTTCCTGTGTTATAGTTTCTTAGCATAGGATTGATAAAATTCTCAAGCTAACAAATGGTTTCCTACTTTGAGGGCATTAGGGTAGAATGGGTATCTGAATTCCAGCAGTTTGCCATATTGCATGCTTTAAAACTGTTTTCTAAATGTTTTGTTGTGGACGTGGGTCTTCTGTAGAAAAGTAAGCACTGTGCTTTAGAAAGTAAATACTAAATTCAACATTGCAAGAGGGAATCTTTTAAAGAAATGGCCTCAAATTCTGAAGAGATCTGGTTGTGGTGAGGGTCAGTTGTGCAGCTTGTCTTCTCCAGAAACTATTTCAGAGAGCAAAAATGAAAAAATAAGGAAAAAATATTCTATTCTGTCTATTGTGGTTTTAACTGTAATGAAAGTAGATTTCCTTTCCCAACAGGTTTGAAGACAAAGGAGTGGTTCAGATTTCTTCCCAAGAGAGGCTGGAAAAGCTTGAGGGTGCTGAGAAAGGGAATGAAAATTCTTGCAGTGCACAGCCTGACAAGCTGGATGCCAAAGAAATAACACTACCAAATGTCATAGGTGTGTTTTTATTTTGGTGACAAAGGTGATTTAGCTTGAAAGAGAGCACAAGTTAACATTTTTATTTCACATGATTGTATGTGTATATATATATATACACACATATGCTTGCAGTCTTGTGTAGTATAGTTCTGTTGATGCCTACAGCTAATACAAGACTATTCCTGTAGCCTAGATTCTTAAAATGTGGATGTTATATGCACAGAACAGAAAGGAGGAAAAGTAACTTGATCAAAGTACAAAACTTAATTTATTCTATGTGAATCATATTACACATGAAAAAGCACTGGCTGGTAATTGATGTAAAAATTTAGAAGAACATGTAATATGATCTTTCTGCCTTTCTCCAGAGGGAGATTTGTGCAGTGTAATATTCTGGTTAAGGGGGAAATAAGAGCAGTTCTTTTAAAACAAAGTAGCCATTAAGCTTGTTATTGTGCTTGTGTGTGTAAAATAGAGGTTAATGATTTATTATACCTATAAATCTAACAGGTGAAAGTGATTTCTCAAAGGAATGCTTGAGCAGGAAAAGTACTCAGGGCATCACTGAATGTGCCAGACCTGACCCAGAGAATGGGACTGGATGCCAGAGCTCTCCTTCACATGTTCTTGCTGTAGAGCTGCCCCCAGAGCAGTGTGACAGAGCAGGGGAGGCCAGTCCCACCGTGAATGGGGACACTTCATTCTGTAAGAACACAGAAGAAATGGATGAACAGCAAAGCCAATCCAACAGTGAAAACCAAGAGTTTGATTTAGAAGATGGCTCAGAGAGCAGGCTGGATAAAAGCAAGGAAATGGATACTGTTGTACAAAGTTTGGAAGCTGTAGAGACATATGAACCTGAGAATGAGTCCTCCCATGACAAAGAACTTCCTCTGGAGAAGCTGCCCCAGCCAGAGACACTTCACTCTGCCACCCTGGATAAAGTCTCCAAGAAGAGACTGAAGCAGAGCATTCAGAAAGTCAATGAATGGTTTTCAAAAAGCAATGAGATTTTGTCTTCCAGTTCTTCACTGGATGAATCTGCTGTATCAGCTGATGTTTCAGGTGAAGGAGATGTGTCTTTATCAGATAAAGAGTCCTGTATTTCAGAAAAGACTGACCCTATGGCAGATTCCATGGAAGTTGCAGCAGTGGGAGGAAAAAAGAGGTGGCCAAAACAAGCAGCAGAAAACATCAAAGACAAAATATTTGGAAAAACATACAAGAGAGGGAGGAAATCAAATCCCCCTCCTACCTTGAGAGACGTTTTGCCTACTAGGAGAAAGGAAGATGTGGCTGCTGATAAGTCCCTGAATAATGTCAGCAAAGACAGACTCAAACGAAAGAGGAAGACTGCCTGTGTCCTGCAACCTGAGGATTTCATCAAGAAAAAATGTACAGAAGAGGCAGATGAGGGTCCTCAGAGTGCTAATTGGGGCCTTGGAGATGCTGAAAAGAAAAAATGTGATGAAAGTGTTGCTGTTAATGAGGGTCACCTCTCTCAGAAGAGAGCAAATAATACAGTACCTGAACTGGAGGAAGGAGGAGAATCCACATGGATGAAAGCTCCTGAGAGGGTCACTGCCAAGCACTGTGATGGGGAGCCAGAAATTAGTAACTGTGATCAGAAAAGCACCAAAAAAAGAAGTTCTGCAGCAAAAAGAAGCAGGCATTGTAGTAGAACCATGTGTGCTCTGCAGTTAGTAGTGGATAGAGACTCTGTTTTCCCTGATCCAGCTGAGCCACAAATTGATAGCTATCCAAGCAGTGGAGAGCCCAGGAAAGCTGATGCTGGGCAAAACCCACTCAGACGCAGCCGAAGGCTTCAGTTATTTTCTGAGGAAATGACAAAAGAAACAAGGAAAGGACTAAAGGAAGCAAGAAAGAGTACCAGTGATCCTGGAAGGTCTGTCTCTGGAGACCAAAGGAGTGTGGCAACTCACTCTGCTGAGTGCAAAGACCTGTGTGAGCCTCAAGAGGAGCTGAGTTACAGGCCAGTCGCTAATTTGGAGGGAGGTGATCTGGAAGCAAATGAAATGCAGGTTAGTCGAAAGAATTTATCTGACACTGCAGAAACTGGAAAAAGTCTGTTCAATCCTTCATGTCAGCCTTCAATCTGTGGTTCCACTGCACCTGGTACAAGTTCTCAAGACAGTGAAATAGTAGGTAGCCCTCTCCTCCTACAACTTCCTTCAGTGTCTACTGGGCGAACTGCTTCTCAGCAGACTGCAGAGGTGATTCAATCACCTACTGCTTTTCCCCAGAAAGGTGGGCATGATTCACAAAACGTTCCAGGGGACTTCAAAACTGAAAAGTTTCCAGTGGCTAAAAATGTTTTGGAATTGACTAAGGAAGCTGAAGACAGTGACTTAGACACGCAGGACCTGCGAAATATATTTAGGCATTCAAAGCGTTCATCCTTCAGCCTCTGTCAGGCACATGCAGTTCAAGATCCTCCTTCTGAAACTTTAAATCTATCATGTGCTGCTCAGGTAGAAGGTAAGGCTAGCAAACAATTACAGCCAGAAAGCTTACAAGAGGAGAAAACAGCTGCTCAAAACTTGAGCAAGTTTTCTGAGAAAGAGAAGTTTAAGTCTTGTGAGTCTGGCCGTGTTGATCCTGTGCCTTGCTTTGCTGTCAGCACAGGAGAACTGAGGGAGGACATTTCACAGGCTGCAGAGGAAGGAACTCTGACACCAGCAAGAACAGGGACTGCTCAGACTGAGCACAAAAATGGATTGCTGCAAGAAGAGCAGGGCAATGAAGAGCCAGTGTCAAATGAGATGGAGATAGAAAGTGAGTTGAGACAGAATCCCGTCAAAAGTGATGGAAGCCAAAGTGATCAGAGTACTACAGAGAAGCATGATTCTGGACAAAATTATTTCAACACAGGCCAGGAAATGAGCCTCAGTTCAGAAAGCAATCAGGCATCAGTGATTTGTCCTCCAACTTGTCAGCAAAGCCCTGCTGAATTCAGCTGTGAAGGCACTAGGACAAAAAGTAGCAAAAGAGAAAGAAAGCACGTGAAGGGGAATGAAGAACATGCAGCCCAAACTGTTAGCATAGCAATGCCTGAGTGTTCAGCTGCAGAGGCTCTGGAAGAATCTCTTCGAGAGAATCATGATCTTACAGGTTTGTCTGAAACCCCTCGTGGTTTGCTGTGCTCTGATACTGATATTGAGGAGAACACCAGCTTATGTGAAATTGATAGGAGAGAGCAATCTGCAGTGTTTGTAAAAAGTGACAGTGCCCTGGGAAGAGAACTGCACAGTAGAAATGCAAGTTCTAAGCCAAGACCTCGAGGTACTCGAAAGTCTCGAAGACGAGTGCAGAAACTGCCATCTTCAGATGAAGAGTCCTGTGAGGAGGAGGAGTTACCATGCTTTCAGGCATTAATCTGCAGCAAATCAGCAAGCACACCTTTGCAGACTGATAAACAGATGGCATCTGTGGTAGAGTCTCCAGTGGTGGAATGCCCAGTGAGTCCCAGTGTGCTGCTCCACAGTGTGGGTGATGATGACAATACTGTGCAGAAAGTGCCTGAAGCTGCCCCAGGTAATGTGTGTGTTTCACCAAGCCAGGAGTCAGAATGCTCTGTAAACTTATTTTCTTCCCAGTCCAACATGTCTGAAGAATCACTCCATGGAGCACAAGAAGTGAAGCAACATTCACCAAAAGCTCATGTGTCCAAACAAATGAGCAGTGTACATAACAGTGAAGAAACTCCTCAGAATTGTAATGGAGGGCTGAAGACAACCAAAGATCAATGCCAAGAAGACCCAGACATGGGAGCAAATCTAGGTACAAACCAAGATTTTTCTCTCTGCAGCTGTGTTTATGTGCTTACATCAAGGTTTTTGGTGTTGGCAAACTTTGTTCTGTATTTAAGGGGTGCCTGCTCTTCCAGAAGAATGCATCAACCTTATACAATCAAACAAAAAACCTTCAGTGGTTTATTTCCTGCAAATTATGTTCTTCCAGTGTTCTTTGTTCAGAGTACAAATGAACAGACTGGGCACTAGACACTGACAGTCTGATAGGAGTTCACTTTTGAGGGGAATCCTGATTCTCTTACTGCAATGTGATACTTGCACTGTCAGCAAAATTTCAGCCTATCCAGGCTTTTTCCCCAAAGGAAATGTTTGTTGAAATTGGCTGTAGAATTTTGTAGTGAATATTTTGCCATTTTTATGGCCTTTATAAATGTTTAGGACTCTTTCATCCCTGTTGAAACACAGAATTCTGTTTACTTTGTCATGCGTGTGACATGGTATTCTTTGAAATGCTCACTTAAAGGAGATCTGTCCTTCTAACTTCAGCATTTTCAAAACTTGTCACTTTCGTGTTTTAATTATTAATTTTCTAAAATCTCTATGTGCTAAGAGATGATGGATAGTGTTGGTTGGTTTGTTGTTTGGTGGAGTTTTTTCTTTAACCCAAGAGGTTTTTTTTCCACCATCTTCAAGGTGAAGCATCTGGATATGACAGTGAGATAAGTATGGTGGAAGATTCCTGTGGACCCTTCTCTCAGGAGGAAATCCTCACCACACAGGTGAGTGAGTTCATGCACTGAATGCTGGAAGCAACTTGCATTCCTTGAGATCAGCAAGCACATGCAAGCTGTGAAGTCAGTACAGTAAAAACTTCTTTCATCGTAATTCTTTGTCACTAAATTACTTCCAAAAGCATAATTAATGAAGAACTGTAGAGCTGCTTCTATGCCATTAGTTGTCCAACTTTGCCTCTTCTGGTGACCCTGCACTGCAATGGCCAGGGCTTAATTGTAGGAGATGCTAATTAATGAATTGGCTGATGCTGGAAATGTCAGCTCTCTATATTAAAAAGCTTTAATGATATAAGGAATTTATAAGGATTTGGTGATAAGGGTTAGATTTGTTATAACATGATACTTAGAAGCATGGAGACTTGTCTTTTGTGTGTAAAGATGAAATAAAATAATT
The DNA here is from genome assembly GCA_013400315.1 of Bombycilla garrulus. Classification (NCBI taxonomy): domain Eukaryota; kingdom Metazoa; phylum Chordata; class Aves; order Passeriformes; family Bombycillidae; genus Bombycilla; species Bombycilla garrulus. The sequence goes on along the minus strand of VXBU01017979.1, from coordinate 74,212 downwards.
CCATGTTAGAATATTATAGATACAAGTCCCAACAGGCAGTGTCTAATGAAAGGTGTGTCTAGCAGTGTATTTTTTGTCTGCTGTTAAAATCCTGAATGCTGCTCAATGGCCTGACTTTATGTATTGGGTGATTTGGGCTGGGGCACCCAAGAGGGGTTAGCAGCTTGATTTTTTGTTTTGTTTTGGGGTTTTTTTGTTTGTTTGTTTGTTTTGTGGTGTTTCTTTGTCCTGTGTGACTTTAGGGTAAGTCTTATGCCAACTCTTTCTTCAGCACTATCAGCCCTATGGGATTTATGTATGTCAAAAAAAAAAGTGAATTGAATTTTTGTGCTTTGTGGGTGCTTCTTCTGCTTACAGCATCAGTGGAAAATCTAGTCAGTGTAAATGTAGATATTGCTTCATGGATGGAGATAGTGGGATGAAGCTAGGCTGAAAGGATTAATGGCAGTATGGGTGGGGGATTTTGTTTGTGGTGGTGTGGTGGTTTTCTGTTTGCTTGGGGCTTTTTATGGGTTCAGTAACAAAGAGGCTCCACACGGTGCCAGTGCTGGAGCTACAAATGGAATATTCAGTTCTGTGGAAATTGCTTCATCATGTAAAGTGAAGGGTTTGGGTTTTTAAAAAGGTCCTTTGAAACCCTGAGCTATTCTTATGAGGACCTGCCTATGGCATGTTTTTGATCATGTAATGTAATTTCTTGAGGGGGAACAGAAGGAAGAATACTATGAATTGGTTTAGTCCTTTAAATTATCTTTGGGGTTTTTAGTAACGGTGGAAAATGAAGACTCAATTTAAAATTTAATAATGAACATCATGGAGTGAGCTACTAATGGAGTTCAGACAAAATTGCTTTCAAAAAAATTTGTGCAGGAATTGTGTTGTTTTCTGATTGATTAAACTCTGAGACATCTAAACTGAAATAACATGTCTGGCAAAATGAATGTGTGGCTGCTTGGGTGTTTTTGCTTCTGATGTGCTATGTGTGCACTGTTACAGTGAAAGCACCACAGTCACCTTTTGAAGACGTGGCAAAAACCTAATTCAAAACTATTTTGCTATTTCTAATTTTCAAGTGTTGAAGAAATTAATCCTGAGTTTGCTTATGTTGGCGTTCTCATGCCTCCTTTGCAGCAAAAGAATGCTATGCAAAAGAGCCTGAAGAAACTTCAGCAAGAAATGGCTGTGCTTGAAGCAGTGCTAAAGCAGAATGGAAGTCAGAACTGTGAATTTTCACCTGTCCAGAGGGAGCTGCCACCTTCCAGTACTGAAGGAGCATTTGAAATGGATCAAACAAGAAAAGAAAAAAACAGGTCAGTGGTTTTATTTGGAGTTTTGGGGGTTTTTAATGTTTATTTCTAAACTTTTATTAAAAAAAAAATCTCAAAGTATCTCTGAGCTTCTGGGGAGTTAGAATAGTTTCACTGTTGCTGTGTTTTTCTGATACTTAGAAGAGTGAAAAGGGTATTAAAATCATTTTCTCTCTCTCAAGGTCTCCAGAATTGTCACTTCCATCTTCTAAATGCTCTTTAACAAAGAGATCAGATGTGGAGAAAGGCCCTGAGTGTGACAGTGTCCTAAAAAATGAAACTCCCTCTGAAAAGACAAAACCTGTGCAGGAGGCAGTGCAAGAACACGAGCAGTGTCAGCCTGAAGCAGGTAACATTTAAGAGAAACCCAGTACATTTTGATTTCTGGTGGTTTTCTCCTGTTCTTTACATGCTTTTACATATCAGCAACAACTTTTTCCTGTAAATCCATGATTTTAATTTATATTCCTGATCATTTTATAAAGGCGTTTCTGCTGTGTTTGGTTGCCCAGCTGTGTATGGCTGCCCATTAAATGAGGTGTGACAGCATTTTGACAATCATAGGAGCTTTTCTGTCTCACTTCTAAATTCAGACACTTTGGAAAATATGCTGCTAAAAGTTCCACAGGTGTTCTAGTGTCCTGCCTATAGATCAGGAAAAAGTAATGATAGAGGTAAAGATGAAGTAAAAAACACATAAGGAGAGGAAGTAACTGCAGAATTTAAACCTAAAACAGAGCAACAACCTTCTAAGGTGATGCAGTGTTCTCAAGGAGTAATTTCTCTTTTTCTTCAGAAAATGGAAAGCAGCAGAAATCTGGGACCAGGCAAAACAGTGCATCTGTCTCAGGAGATCTTTTTGGAAATGTGACCCAAAATCCAGATAACTCTTCCTCTTCTGTGAGGCTTTTTACCCCTCAGCCTGCAGAAGCCACAAGTGGGTCTGTGGTAGCTCAGAACACTGATAAAAGCTGTGGCCCAGGACACAAATTGAAGAAAAGTCAATGTTTCCCTGCACCTGTTCTGCACAAGGCAATGGGGAAAGAAAATGCTGCAAGTCCAGTTGTGACCAAGAGAAAAGAAATGTCAATTGTGGCATCAGGTCTGAGTCACAGTGAGCATGTAAGTAAATTTCAGAATTTTGAGATCACTAGTTAATAATTCCTGATTACCGCTGTAGTCCTCAGTGAAGAGATCTCTAAGTATAATAAAACTAATCTTGCAGGAATTGCAGATGAGTAATGCAGCAACTTAAACTTTATCACTCTTAAAACTGTGAGAATGCTGGCTGTAATTCCACTAAGCTTAGTGAAATTTGAACTTTTTAAACAATCTGTAATGCCTGGGGGAAAAACAGATGGTTCCAAAGCCAGAGGACGGAAGAATACCCTTGGGGCTGGGGAGGGGCTGGGTGGGTGTTTGGTTCAGTGTTCTCAGATGATGCAGCTTTACCCAAATTCTGATCCTTAGTGAGCATTTCTGTAAGCAGTAATTCTGAGTTGCTAATAAACCTGTTTCTGCACTCAGTTTCCAGAAGAATTTGGCATTTGTGTTGTAAAACACACACCAAGAGCTCAGCTTTACTTTAATCTGTTAAATGGTGCCAAAACTGACTTAGGGAAATGTACATTCTGTGTGCCAACACATAAAACTGATACTTTAAACTAAATATCCTATTACATTATGCTCCTACAAACTGGGGCTGTTGGGAGGGTTAAAACTGTTGCTAACTATTAATTTTCTTTACTACTTTTCAGGTGGTGGTCCAGAAGTTTGTGAGAAAAACTCAGAGCACTTTATCTAATCACATTACTGAAGGAACAACCCATGTCATAATGAAAACAGGTTTGTTGGGAGCTGGGGGACCAAATCCTCTATTGACAGACTTGATAGAATTTTGCCTGCAGTTTAAACAACAAGCAGACAGGTCAGCAATAAATTTAATAAGTTTCAGGAAAAGGTATTGATTGTTTTCAGAATTGTAAGTTTTTTGTTTAAGCTTGTGAGTTTTCTCATTCTGTTTCACAGAATCAGTGTGAGGGTATGTTTTCCCCTGTGTAATTCAAAGTTAATGTTACTTGATATTTGTTTCTGCAGCTGTTTGGTTATAATTTTCAGGTGTTGAGAGCACACTGGTGTTCAGAACCAACCAAAAGGAAACAGAGATAGTTCCAAAGAAGTCATGCTTTAGCTTGCCTCTTTATTGAATAATTTTAACAAGGGCTTACAAGTACACGTGATTGGTTTCTGCTAATTTCCTTCAGTTTAGTAGGATCATGACACTGCATTGTTGGAACCTTTGTACATTCTATGAGTTTTGATATTTTGCTGCTGCACTTAGCAAAAAAATGTTTGCTTTTACATACAAATCCCCTGACCTGTGGTTTTTTGCTAATGGCAGAACTGAAAGAGCTCTTTCTGTTGTTTGCTCTGCAGATAAGGACCTGGTGTGTGAACGGACACTGAAGTATTTCCTGGGCATTGCAGGAGGAAAATGGGTAGTTAGTTATCAGTGTATGTATAACTGCTTCTGGACATCAATGGTCTTTGCCCTTCTATATGAATGTAGTCTTCACTTGTTACAGTAAAGAAAAAGAATCTCTTCATGTCTTGCCATCTGATGTTTTGCAATGTTTCTTCTAAATACTTTAAAAGAAAAAATGAAGAAACACAAACAGGCAGCAATACCAAGGTTCTTATTCTTTGTGAATTACTTACTCTATCTGCTTTCAGATAGCCACACTGGATTGCTCCCCACCATAGCCAAAACCTTTTGTCCCTCTTAATTTAATTATTTGAGATGCCTGGCATAAATTAGTGTAAAATTAGTATTATTTAGAAATGGTAAAAAAATTCTTAAAGTACTTTCAGTGTTATACTGTATTCCTTTAGTACAGATACCTTCAATTTAATATAGCAATGAAGTCAGAATACTGGTAGTGGAAAAAAAACATTTTGCTGGATAAAATTACTTTTCTTGTTCTGATCTTTTTATTTAGGGATAATTCAGTCTTTTAAAGAAGGAAGAATACTGGATGAGGTAGGTCGTTCATCTTGAGTGAAATGTCAGATGGTTCAGTAATGCTGTTAGATGATGGACTGATGAGTTTATTTGTATTGTACAGACAGATATTGTCTGAACACTTAATGTGGAATTTTAGCTCTGAAACCTGGAATTCTAGTTTATCAAATGCTAGCACCAAAAGCCACACTTGAGCCCTATGCAATCATTGGTGTTGAAGACCTAATGAGTCCCTATTATTTTTAACAGGTTATAGCTGTATTTTTACAAGTGTTCCTGCTGATATTAATAGACTATAGCATAGAGCAAAAGACCAGTTTCTTTGCTTAAGGAAATAATATTATGTATAGATAATTTATATCAAATAAGACTTTACTGATAAGACAATTATAGTCTTGGAGTGTGCTGCTGCTTTTATTTGCTAAATTACTATACAGTTTGACTATAATTTGTTTCTTTAAAATTTGCCTGGTGCTGCAGGGGCTTCATTACTCCAGCATTTCTCTTGCAAAGCCTTTCAATTCATATTCTGAACACACTCATAGTTTTTCAGTTCTGAAATCTGACATCTCTTCCTGTTTTGAAGCAGAACTCTGGCAGGAAAGTGTTTTCAGTCTCTGATTCCTTGCTTTTGTTATGTTCCAGGAGAACTTTGAAGTCAGAGGAGATGTAATCAATGGGAGAAACCATCAAGGTCCTAAGAGGGCCAGACAGGCCCTCACTGAGAAGGTACAAGCACATCAGGGATGCAAACTCTGCCCTGCTCTGACTGTTTCAGATCTGTGACTGTGCTGGCTGAGTATCTGGGACTTCTTCCAATTTCTGCTATTCTGTGGACACAGAATTGTACAAATTAAAATTTTTGTGCATGAAGGGTGAGCTCTGTCAGCAGCAGAGCAGGGGCTCACTAAGCTTGGAGTGAATGCTATCTTTTTATAACTTAGGGTTTTTGTAACTTTTTATAACTTAAGATTAGTGGTCTGTCTGGTTTGTAGGTTACAAAGAGCTTTGGATTTGCTTTGTGAAATAGTCATAGCTTGATAACAAGCCCTGGAAGTGCAGAGAAAACAGCATATAAAGCATTGTCCTTTAAAAACCCCATGTGAACTCTAACATGTTCCTTGCTTTTCAGATCTTTAAAGACTTTGAGATCTGTTGCTGTGGACCTTTCACTGATATGACTACAGGTGTGTCATTTTAGTGGAATTGGATGAATGGCTAACATAAATACTTGGGGGGACACTGTGCTTTCACCAGAATTTTACATTTGACCTCCTCTTGGATAATTTTTTACCTCTTTTCCTCTGGAACTTTTGAGATACCTACGTGGGGTAAAATGTAGGTAAATAATTTTATCCAGTTTTATCTCCAAATGGAGTGGAAATGATGTTCTTTTCTATTTGGATGTCCTCAGACAACCCCCTGGCAATTTTGCTGCATTTCAAACTAGGCCTTTTATCTAGTTTATCTCTGATTCTCTAGCACTGAAGGGAAAGCATTAATGTCATGCTGCTTGGTAATTGTTGTTGATGCTCTTGATCACTTGTATTTGAGCATTTTTTTCTTAGTAAATAGTTCCTAAGTATCCTTTTTCTAGCAGTTGACACATTCTTATTGTAGCCTTCTGTCTGTAGGAGCAAGTGGTAAAAGTGAAACACGAAAAAGCTAGAAGTTAATATATAAATATTATAATATAATATTGTAATAACTGAAACAGAAAAAGCTGTTCAGGATAGCTTCATATTTACTTTTGAAATTTAATGAAGTATGTTACAAGTTTTTGAAATTTTAATCTATATTTTTTCTATTTAATATATTTGTACTTCTCATTTTTGTGGCTTATTCAGCAGATACTTTCTGATTTATCTTATCCAATCTAACTTTATTTTTGACTAGGTGAAATATACTCATGTTTCTTGACATTTACAGTAATTGCTGCAAAGGATGTAGAGCTTTCACCTGCTGCAGTGATCCTCAGTTTTGGCTCTTATACTTGAGAGACTTAAATTCTTCACTACCAATTCAACAAATTAGTGCAAATTAAGTACTTTGGCTACTTTTGTTAATGAAAGATAATCACAGTTCTAACTTCTCACTTTTAATTTCCATTTCATGTATTGCATCCTTATGATAAGGGGGAAATAAATGGTGACTTTAAGTTTTGGGCATGTTCCAGTGCTTTTTCAGGGATTTGTTTTGTGCAGACGTGTCCAGGGGGTGAGGGAGGAGGGAGTTGATGCTCCCTAGCAGGTTTGAAAGTGAAAGGACTTTTTCTACTGAGGCTCACATCTCTTTCAAATTATGGTGGTTTGTGGATTGAAACAAACCCATAAGGGCTTAGGAAATAGTGTCAGTGACTAACTGATTTCATCTGATTTCTTCAGAGCATCTGGAGTGGATGGTGGAGCTCTGTGGTGCCTCTGTGGTGAAGCAGCCTGACCTGTTCACACACACAGCAGTAAGTGCTGAGGAGTTTTTACCCTCCCACAGTTTCCAGAGCTGTCACAGCCTGGCAGTGCCCCTTGGCTCTGGGCCTTCACTGGAAGACAGGCTCCCTTGTAGTGGAGAAATGATTGGTGTTGGCCAGACCACTAATTTGTCTTGAAATTAGCACTGACCCTCCTTTCCAGCTCCAAAAGCCTTTTAGTGACTGTGTGTAGTCACAGAATTTCTGGAGAGAAATCACAGAAGAATCTTGGTAACTCATGTCTTTCTCCCTCTACTTAAATTGTTACTATAATTGAAGCAAAGTTAGCCTAGTTATTGCTCTCTGTAGATAAATATGAGGATGAGAATGATGTGAGGACAGACAACAATAGCATTTTTACTTTTTATCTTAAATCCTAGAATTCTACTGCTGTTGTGGTTGTGCAGCCAGATGCTTGGAAGGAAAACATGGATAACAGAGGTAAGGCAACACTGTCCTGAGCTGCTTTCTGGTACACATCCAGTGTCTTTATCACATCTGTCCTTTTCATAGATAAACATCAGAGGGCTATAGAGAAATCAGAACTCTACTGCATCTGGAGATGGCAGTATGTCTTGTAAGAAAAATCTAGAAGGACAAAGTATACTGTCTCAAGAACTAGCAATGCTCTTAAAAGCTCCTCTGGCAGATGAAAGCTATTGCCTCAGTTGTCCTCTGTGTATCATCAGATTTGCAAAAAGCTTTCTAATGGAATAGTTTTTAAAAGGTGGAGAAGGGTGTCCTTGGAGAACCAGTAAGATCTAGGAGAAAGCCTCAGATGGAACAGGATTCCCTTGGTCTGAAAAGGTCTTGTTAAAAAGCCTTAACAGATGCAGTTCTGCTTTTTTTTTCTTCTAAGCAAAATGCTCAGGAGAAACCATGAGACTTTGAAGGTGCAAGTGTTCCAGAGTGACTCAGAGACAGTGGAGTTCTGGGAGGAATGTCCAACAAAACAGTGCAGCAGGATGATGATGTAAAAACACAGCTGTTTCCATGGCACTGGAAAAATGAGAAAATAAAAAGATCCTGGAATGAGGAAGAACAGTCTGAAAACACTTCAGTCATTTTCTGTTGCTTCTGTCTTAATGAGACTCACTGCCTGTCACATACCCAGTATGTCTGGGCAGACAGGAACCAAAGCTCTGTCACTGAGGTCCTAAATTAAAAGATAACAACTGTATTTTTTGGTTTTAGTGTTTATGTCGTGGTGTTCACTGCTTCCTGCTTGGCCAATTGCCAAAGCTCTCTTCTTTTTGGAGCAGCAGCATTACCTGCCTTGCTGAAGGCAGTGGTAGTGCCACATCTCTGCTTTTTGACTTCTGCTTTTTATCAGGACTTTTCAAATGTCTCAGATAAAGCAAACAGCTTATTCTGAAAGACATCCGTGGACTCACCTTCAGCTTGTTTGGATCCTTGATAACAGCTGCATCATTTATTTGTGTCTTTGTCTTGCAGCAATCCTCCAGCAGAGCAATGTTGCCGTGGTAACTCGGGAGTGGGTCCTGGACAGTGTGGCTTGCTACCAGTGCCAGGAGTTCAGTGCTTACCTCGTGTCCTAAGGGTGAACAGCAGCTCTTATTAATAACAAAATTGCTGATCAGCATGACCATCTGAAGGTGGAATTACCCACTGTTCTTTAAAGCTTTGCATTAACTTAAAGGACTACGAGATTATAAATGTTAAACAGATTTTAAAAGTTAGAAAATGTGTTAGAAATATGGCCTCCTCAGAGAAATGGTGATTTGTTACCTGCCTCTGCAGCCAGTTTCTGTTTAGATACTTGGGGACATTTTGGAGACAGTTGTTTAAAAGAGGAATATTGGGCTCAGGGTTTGAATTAAAACGTACCTGCACTCTGGAGTTTCCTCCATATTTTCATTTTGTTTAAATACAAACCCTGAATACTATTTTGTAATTATTATTGCATCAGTCTTGGCCATTGATTGATTATGGTTGTGTTGAAAACTCTACAAACAACTTTCCTGTTGTGCATCAGAGTGCCAACTCACCCTGACCAGGAACACTGGCCACAGGTGTGGTCCCCAGAAAGGCAATGACTGACTCCAAACAGAAGGCACAGGAGGCTGAACCTGTGCTGTCAGGCTGATTTCTGACAAGGGTATGTGGCACTGTGAAAGGATAATGAATAGATGCATTTTAGTATCCTGGTGACCCAGCATAAGCCCAATAAGAATCTGCTCCTAATAGTCCCTGCTTGCAAAATGAGGCTGCAAGAAATTGGTTCTTTATGAAAGAAAATATCTTGCTTGTTTCTGTTGCCAAGCAATTCAATTTCATACCTAATTTTGTACTTTGACAGCACAACTGCTTGTTTAAGAAGAAAAAAAAAGTAGCTAAGTTCAGAAAATTGTTTTGTGATAAGATGCTGCTGTGTTGGAAAGTTACATAAAGTATGTTTATAAATATTTGTGAATGCACAAAAGAAATAAAATTATTTTGGCAAATATTTACCCAACTGTATAGCTTTTATGTGAACCATTCCCCCAGTCTCTGCATTGAGGCATATGTGAAAAAATACCTTAGTCCAACCTGTTGAAATGGGGAAGGAAGTGGAGACTTACTAGAGAAAGTAAGAGATGTAAATGAGAATTTCAGAGATGCAATCAGAATTGCAATTGCTATCAACCTGAGAAGGGAATGTCTTATCAACTTTCTTGCAGCTGCCGAGTGCAGGTAGGCTGATCAAGCATTGCTGCTGGCAGTGTGAGAGCTGGAAGCTTTTGCTCAGCTGCCACACGCTGCTCTTTCCTTGTGTGTGACAATATTCCATAACTGTCAGGCTGCTCAGCACAGCCTCACTTCCAGCCTGGTGCTCCTTTACCTCTACAGCCCATGCTGGCAGTGGGTATTTTGTAATCTACATTTCAAAGGACAGCTGGAGGCAATGACTAAATAGTGCCTATTAGATGCAAGGAAAAGGCCAAGCAAAACTGTTTTGCTTTGGCCATTGTGAAATTGTCCCCCAGATATAGATGCAAAGGTTCTTTATCAGGTCAGGTACTAGCTCCAGCTGGATAATTGTCCACAGAATGACACCCATGGTGCTGCTCTTCTTCCTTGGAGGTGACTAGATCTGTGGAAACTCTTGTTTCTGTGAAGTGCTATGTGTGAGCTTTTGTAGTGATCTCCATCTCGTGTAAGATCTGAATGAAGTGACTGCCAAACAGCTGAAGTCCAGATCTGCTTCCAGAGGAGCAGGCAGTGTGAGGGGAGCTGCTGAGGCTTCTGTCCTGGAATCCATATGCACTTCTCCAGTTACATTCCAGCTTTGGTAATAAAGCCCCAGCAGCTGGAGTTTCAGAGCACTCTGGGTCATTCTCTGTGTTAGGCTCAAGCTCCATTTCCTCTCTGCCAATATGCCAGAGCAGATTTGTGATACATTCAGGGTAGGAAGCCTGAGGTGAATGCAGTTTTCAGCTGTGGCTGGACTGCACCCTGAGCAGCACAGGCTGTTGATCTCAGGCACTGCAGGAACAGCCAAAACGCAGGAAAGGTTGGTGCCTTTGCCATCAAATAAGTACTGCATTTATCTGTATTTAAAACTCTTCTGGGTTTGCAGCTCAGCAGCTTTTGTCCACACAGCTGCATGGGTGAAATGGAAGAAAGCTGACTCCTGCTGCAGTTTGGTGCAGTAGCCAGGGTCCAGCTGCAGGGGAAATGTGCTGGGCACAAGGTTTGGAGCCTTTCTGACATCCTGCTCGGGCCCTGCTCTGTGGGGATCTCCTTTGCCCCAGGAGACCCCACAATATATAGAACAGTCCAGGTGTCCAGCCCGTGCTGCTGAAGGAGTCTGGAGTCGTTTATTCGTGTTCTCAAGGCAGTTTATTAATTCCTTATCAAAAGCAGATTTCTCTGCCCTGCCAGGGTTGGCACAGAACGCGTCCAGAGACACACTGTGCCCGCCCCGGGTGAGCTGTAATCTTTTATACTAAAAACTACGTATTAAATGTTTATAATTAATTACCAATCCGTGCCCCTCACATCACCATGTCCAGATCTGTGTCAAACCAATCCAACAGTGCCAGCAGCACCAAGAAGATGGAGGTTATGCAGAAGAACATAAGATAACATGCTACGTGTAAAAATCCTCCATCTTGTGCGTCAGACANCACTCAAATTCTTTTTTTTACTTATAACTACTACTATTTTTCTATCTAACTTTTTGTGACTTGAAATTCCTCATACAAAGTTGACAACCTGTTCCATGGATTAGAATCAGAGCCACAGGCATTTTCAGTATCATTCCAGGGTCCCTGACACCTCTGGCAAGGCTGAAAAGCCTCCTGAGCAGGTTTTGGGTCGGCCAAAGGTATCACACTGCCAGCGCTTCCGTGCCTGAGTTTCCAAAACACGAAGGACATTGAATATTTTCCTTGCCTTCTCTCTAAGCTTTTAATAGCTTAACTATTTTCTAAAGCAAAGGAGAAGAATTTGCTACTTTGGGGAACAAAGTGATAGGAAAGAGGTGTGCTAATGTCTTTACAAACAGTTCAATGGTGAGAGGTGGGTGTTAACGAGAGGTAGCTGTTCGTGTCTGTTCACTTCCAGCAGCAGCTTTGTCACAGAGCCCAGTTTTAGCCTGGCACAGACAAGTGGCTCTGCACCAGCCTGAGTTTCTGAATTTTCGGGTAAAACAGTAGGTTCGGGGGGGATATGGGGTAGGCTCTTCGGGAAGGCTGCACCTTCCCAGTACCAGATCTTCCCAGATCTTTTTTTCACAGCAGTGGGGAAAGGAAGAGGGCAAAGCACGGCCGGAGTTTGGGACAAAAGAGAGGCTGAGCCCTCTGAAACCCCGAGAGAGAAAAGCCCGCGGGCCGTGCGCCAGGGGACTCTCTCCCTTTATTCAAAGAAAGTTGCAGGACTGCTCCGTTTTATGGACTCTGGCTTTTCACAGCCTGATTTTTCCACACAAAAGCACATCCTGAGCTAATGACAGAACCTTGCACAGGGCAGGGCTGCCTTTGTCCAGGAACCACAGTGCTGCAGCCCGTGTGTCCTTCCCCCGAGGTGTGGGTGAGAATCCCACACACCTGATCCTCCCAGGGCGTTTTTACTGCTGCCTGGCTGGGCCAAGCCCTTTTCTGCTGTCCTTCACTTCACCAAGCCTTCAGTTCTGCAGAGTAACTATCACAGCTGTAGTACCAGGCAGGCTCCTCAGAAATATTTATCCTGGATCTTTTCTGGCCTAGCACCTGAGTTCTGGAACAGCCCAAAGCTTTTGAGGTGTTCTGGGGCTTAGTTTCTGCCTTTTCACCAGCACAAATGAGTTTAAATATTGTTGTGGGGCAGTCGTACCCTACCAGATACTGTTAACAAGCTGTGGGGACAGGGAGACTGAAACTGTCCACAACTTTTTCTAATGTGTGTTTATTAGGCATAACTTCATCTTGTATTCTTATGAGCTGTGATGACATGCAGGTCAGCAGCCTGTTCCCAATTCAGACTGTCCCTTATATTTTGCTGCTAAGCACTGACAGAGTTCACTTGGGTTCCAGTTGTGTTGTTGGGATAAACTTGTAATTGATTTTGCTTCATAACTGTTGTGAAGGCTGCAGACTGAAGCAATGGGGAGAAGCTTGTGGACTGAGGGGGTAATTAAAGAGAGAAGTAAAAATAATTTGATGGTTAATAGCCCCTTGTCTTTGGTAATATTGGATTTTGTCGCAGGATTCTGGTGCTTCTCAAGGGGTGTTTGTGACCTTTAAAAGGACAAACAGCTTTTTCCTGGAACAGGGTGGAGCACATCTGTACCTGAAATGTCTGAGCAGTGCCTCTGCTGCCTTTCTCCTTGCTCTGCCTGAGACTGAACCATATTGTTGCTTCTCTTTTATGCTCCTTGTTCCTTGCTCTGAACTCTCAAACTTGCAGCCACAGCTGCTGCTACTGGAAACACCTGCATGGCACACTGAAGACAGATGTGCTGGGAGAATCCACATGCTGGCTTTGCCTAGTCTGAAGAAGGATAAAGCAGTAGGGAGTGGGGGATAATTGAGTATCTTCAATGCCTCTGCCAAATTATGTCAGTTTTTAATACAACCTGAACAGGCAGGATGGTGCCAGCACACTTTTCCAGACTCTGCATCCTGATTCGTAGACTCAGCACACAAGGTAAGGATGGCTGTGGTGGTTTGCCAGGAAAAACCCTTCACATCCCCAACAGGTTATGGAGAGCAGCTTCTGCCCTAAGGAGGTGGAGAAAGGCTTGGTATCTCTGCTGTAATGGAGAGATTTGAAACGCATCTACTCGTCATTATGCATTGTGAATGAGTTGCTGTGAAGCTTGCTCTAAAAGAATATTAAAGTGGCAAATCCATTTATCATGTAGGAGGCAAAGGAAGGAAACAGCAGCTGGGATTCCCACAGCAGGTTCTCTTCCCTGCTCAGAGATTTGGTGGGAAAGCTCTCTGTGCTCCACTCCCTGCTGTGACACTTCACAGGCCATAATGGTTTGGAAAGGGAAATTAGTGCGAAAGTGCATCTTTAATTTATTGAAACTCCAACTCTCCTACCTCCTTCCCTTAGAACAGGGAGTGGCAGCTCCCCGCTCATGGGATGGATGGCGGATTTTGGGGCGTGTGCACAGAACTTCTAGAAGGGCAAGCTGGGTTCTGGCAGGGCTGCAGTCTTGTGTGGTTTCAGTCTTTCTCTACACAGCCCCCACAGTGGAGATTCATGAGACCTCCCTGATTTACAGAGTGCCTGAGCCACTTCACGCCTGGCACTGTGCAAGCTGACTGAAGAATCAGGGTGCTGGCAGGGGACTTGTGCTGGCACTGCCCAGATTGTGAGGGTCAGCCACACAGCAATCCCAGTATTAAAACACTTTGCAGGTGGGATTGATCCTCCTCTCCTGGCTGAGGTTGGGGCTTACTGTCACTTCTTTATGAGTTCTGCTGTTTCTGTGGGATTGTTTTCATCTTGGGTCTGGTGTCAGTTTTATTTGCTGATGTTATGAATAAAACACTTGTACATAACTTTTAACAAACCCTCTTGGTAGGAAATGCCCATGGCCTCACCTGGCTCACAGGACAGAGGGTGTGATCTGAGGCCAGATGGTGAAGTTGCCACCCAACCCCTTCTAAGCCTCAGCTTAGACTGGAGAAGTATAAATTCTTGTTTGCTTTTAATGCAAAGAGCGCTTCTGCAGGACAGTTCCTTGTTCTCCTGCAAAGCAAAGACATTCCAATCTGGTAAGATTTGGAAGGCAACAGGTACTTATCTTCCCAGGCACTTGAGGCAGGGCATGTTCCACAGCCAGTGGCTTGTTCATGTGTCAAGTGCTGCTGTAACATCTAATTAAAAAGGAAAAAAAAAGCTTTTGGGTTGTGATTTACTGTAAAGTTCAGATTTTCAGCAGGACACAAAGTCTTTTTCCCTAAAGCAGGATGTGGCTCAATCATACTTTCAGCTCAGCAGCCAGGCTCTCTCTTCCTCCTTGTTCACAACCATCCCTGCTAAATCCTGCAGCACTTTGGAGAGGTTGAAGGCCTGAGTAGAATTCAAGGCAGTCATCTATCTGGGCATGGGCTTTGGATGTTAGGGTGATGTCCTTATGCCTTAACCCAACTGCAGAGGAACAATTCCAATACTGAAATTGTCAGAAGTCAAAAGATTACAGGAGAAACTCTTGATAGATTTTTTTTTATTTTTTTAAATGACTTACAAGTCTGGTTATTGCGACCTTTGGTCTTGCTGTATTTTTTTCTCTTTCCCAGGTCAGTATCTAGTTTTTGGCTGAAAAGTCCAAAAGAAAGGCTGTGCTCAGTTGGATCAAGCTGTACAAAGAAACAGTTCTTTCCTTCTGCTTCCTGTGGGGATGATACCCTACAGTGTGAGAGCTGGCTTCCCTGCTGAACTGTGCTGCTGGTCAACAAAAAACTGGGGAGGTGCACTGGTAATTCTTCTGCCTCTCTGGAGAAGCAGCTGTCCCAGCTCCATGTGCTGTATCTGACAGGATGCAGTTCACTGCACTCACTCGTTTACAGCCTGTTCTGTCAGGTCAGATCCAATGAAATCTGAGACTGTGCCCGAGCAACCTCCAAATTCCCTTCCCTGTGAACCAGAAAGTCCAGAAATACAAAAGGTGTTTCATTGACAAAGCATTTCTGTGCATGTACCTTGCAGGTGTGTGCAGGGCACTCACCTGAGTCCACAGGTACGAGCCAGGGCTTTCCAAGCTGCCTGCTGAACACACACCTGCATGGCAGCCTCACACCTGGCTCACACCTGGCTCACATCTGGCTCACACCTGACCAGCAGCCTCACACCTGGCTCACACCTGGCTCACGCCTGCACATCTGGGCCTACCTGGGAGGATGGAGGGCTGTCATTGAACCCACAGAAAGTACAAACTGTGGGGAGTCTGTGTTGGGCTACAAAGTCAGATGTGTCTCACTGGGCCAGAAAAACTTAACACAAGCTGAAGGGCAAGCCAGAGACAGAAAAGCCACCAGCATGAGGCTGTGTCCTGCTGGTGAATGCTGCTGAAATGCCACGGATAAGCCAAAGAAAACCATTTCAGCTCCAGCTGGTGGGAGTGCACAGCTCCCTGCCTGGAGCGAGCTCCTGTGCTCAGGGCAGGGCTCCCACAGCCTGAGCTGGGCTGGGGCTGCCTCGGGGCTGCCCCCACACCAGCTCCAGCAGCCCCTTTGCTGGAAAAGTGCAATGAAGGAAGAAATCCCAAAGTTAAGAATGAGCCTCTCTTGAAGCTGGCAGAGCTGCTGCCAAGATCTTTTTCAAGCACTTACCAGGCAAGATTTGACAAAGGGCAGACTGGTGCAAAGGAAATGCAGGGAATCAGGGCAGCTATTTATACTCCTGTAGGGATGCTGGGTCAGCCATTTCCCATGAGCTCTTAATTCCTTTGTTCACTTTCCCCTATTCATAAGAACCTCTCCAGAAACTTTCTTAGGAGATGTGTGGAGGCTTTCCTCCCTGCTTCCACTCTCGCATGTTTCTCATTCCTGGCTTGAAATATTTTGATTTACTGAGGCTTTATTTCAGCTTAAGAAATCATTTGCAGAAAAATCATCAGTACTGGGGAGAAAAACACCTCAAACCAGTTCAGGACTAGACAAACACAGATCAAAAGTTTATACTTTAGAAGAAGAGGAAGCCTCACCAGGAGCCAAGCACTGACAGATTGTCATCATGGCTGGAACGGAGTGTGGGTGAGGAAAAACATCAAAGAATTTTCTATAACCTGTTTCTCACCTGGTGATTGTGGTTATTTGTCAAAGCAGGGAACCAGAGCCTTTCCTTGAACTGGGGGGCTGTGACAGAGAACTTCAGAAGCTAATTGTGGAAAAGCTGCTTTCCTGGTCCTGCTCTGGGGAACTTCTATAGCTCATGCACCTGATCCCATTGCCCATTAGGATGCCCTTTGTCCTTGCCAGAGTTTTTCTCTAGATTAGCAAATGAAGAAAACATATTTTCCCTTGTCATAGGGAGAAAACTCAGTCCCATTCCCTATAAGGAGTGCAGGCTGTTCAGTGTATGATGCAGAATCCTGTACTTGTTCCTTAAGAACAGCCAAGCCCAGAAATAGTAATTTTAACTTTTAAATTATAAATTAAAGTTTCTGTGTGGCCAGTGAATTTCAGAGAGATTTGTGTGGTGAGCCTTGCAGCTGATATTTCTCTGGAGAGTTGCAGAGAAAGGGGAGAGGAGACTGAATTGTCTCAACCCTTAGCCAGGCAGCCAGCCGTGCATCTGTGCAAGTGTGTGCTGGCAATACAAATCAAAGCCCTGCTGGCAGAGCCCTGCACAGAGAATTCAGGCTTCTGGGAGCAGCTCATTAATTTGCTGATCACCATGCAGTTTTCTGAAAAACCATTGACCCCTTCTTAATCCTAGTTTGACTCTAGCACCCAGACTACAGGGGTTGTCGTTTCCCGTGCCCCGGTCCCATAGCAAGTAAAATGCTTTCTGCTGTTAGAAAAGAGAGGAGCTGGGAATGTGGCTGCGTGTAGGGAAAACACACATGGGTAAAGACAGACTTACCCTGACCTGTAGGGCATTTCTGTAACTCTCCACAGTTACAGAGGATTATAACAAAGCACCCAAGCCTGTATTGCTCCTCTCTCCCAGGGATCACAGCTGCAGGCTGCAGAGGAAATGTCACACCAGAGCCCAGGAGGATTCTTGTGGGCAAGCTGCTCCAAGCCCAGTCCTGCTGACTTCCACTGGCTGAGACTCTGCTTGGAAAGGGTCTCCAGGGTGAACTGTAGGGGGCTGGAGGCTGCTCTGCCTGCTGCTCACAGCCAGACCCACAAGCACCAGAACTACAGGCAGCAGGAGCGATGTTTCAGGGTCAATTGCAATTTCAAACCACCTCGCTGGGCTTGTTCCATGACCTTGATATTAACAAGCACATCCAGAAAGGAGGAAATTTAAAGGAGGAAATTTTATCTGTGCCTTGCACGTGACTGTCTTTCCTAACAATGGCCTTTGTGCCTGCCCTTCCCACCCTTCTGTGGGGATAAAGCAAAGGCCAAGGATATATTCATGCAATGCAGGCAAGAGCCGGAGATTCAGGGAGGAGGTTCTGCCATGGAGCCTCTCCAGCCTGGCATGAAGTCATCTGCCAGAAAAAAACATGTTTAATTACCTGCATTAATATTCAGGTCCCGAAGTCCTCAACATTTGTATTTATTCCCTTATATAAATGAAACAAGCTTTCCAGAGCATGGCTGCTGACAGCACGTTCCCCCGAGGCCCTTTGTGAGGGAAGCATTTGCCATTTTGCATACATACATACATTTCAATTGACTACAATGGGTTGATTAATTAAATGAAATAAGGTGATTAGTTGACAGCTGTAGAAATCAGCTAGGGTCAGAGTAAACACGTGGAAAAACCAGGTGGTTCACTTTCAGTTCAGTTTCACTTTAGATCAGTGGTTCTTTGTCATTTCTTTCATAGGGGGTTTGAGCACTTGATTGGAACAGGACACTGATGTGACAGAGGAAAGGAGAGGCAGACCCTGCCACTGAAAAACAAAGCTGGGCCATTGCCAGGTGCCCCAGCATCCCTTCTGTGCTCCTGGCTTTAGATCCACACTGAACTGGGCAGCTCTGCCTGACATTTTCTATTTCTCAAGCCTATGGAAGCTTCATGGTCAGAGCTGGGAACGATGCTGGATTCTTGTGCTGCTCCCTTACCATCCACATGCACATGGAAACTGCAGCCCCACCCTGCAGTACCAGCACCGTTCCCACACCCCAAAACCATCTCCTGCCATGCTGCCTTCTCCCCACAGCACCTCCCAGAGCTCTGACCCTGCTCTTCATCTGAACACTAAACTGGTGAAACTGGTCCTGTGCTGAGCATCCCCCCATTCCTGTGAGTGGCAGCTGCTGTGGAATCTCTGTGCTTGCCACAAGAAAGCACTGCCTGGCAGGGGGTACAGACAGGGGGAACTGCCCTGCACTCGAGGAGCCCCTGAAAAAATTGTCTGAGTAGGAACCTTGACCTATTTTTGCCTGCAGAGATTTCTTGCCGTTCTTTCTGAAAGAGAATTTGACATTTTTGATATAAATATCAAATTAGTGGTGGCTACTTAGGGGCTTTAAACCCATAATTTAGTCCTAGGGTAGGCTGGGTCAAAGGGAAAAGCCCTTTGAGAAGCTGTAGAGAGCAAACATTTACCAGACACAAACTGAGTGGGTGTAGATTGGGCAATAGGGCAGATGGAAATAGGCACGGAAAACACATCTAGAGTGGTTTTAAGGATAAATTCATTGCTTTGCAATGGTCAGCAGCACTGATACACTCAGGAGAGAGCTGCCTGTTCTGTAGCTGAAAGCACTCTGTGTTTTCCAGTCCATGGGGTTTCCTGCTCCAGCTGCTCCTCCCTCAGATGTGCCAGCGCTGCTCTTCTGCCACCCTGGAGTGAATGTTGGCTCATGGGAACACATCCTGCCTTAACGGTGCTCACAAATTATCACCCAACTGCCTGTAAGGATGACTACAAAGCCCTAGATTTTAATTTCCTTAAAACCCTCTTGGCAACCCCAGGAACTGAAGGAGGTTCCTCAGGTAGACGTTTAATGAGCTAAACCACTTCTGGCAGGAATTACACAGCATCTCACACCGATATTTTTTCTTCAGATAAAGACCAAAGTCAAATCTGTAACTGGAGCTGATCAGGAAGCCCAGATGAGCTCCATGCAGAGAGAGGCCCTGCCTTAAGTTTGATTTTCTTGCATTTCAACCAAGGCACATTATCAATGTGTTTTTCACTTGAAAACTGCTAAAAAGGCTGTTGTGCCATGAGGTGAAGAGCAACAAATCACAGGCAAATAATTCCAAGTGCTTACTGTGTGATTTTTGCCGTTTGACTGCTCCTGCACGTGCTTTGAGAACCAACAATAATTAATATCCACCTCTGGATGGATGATGTGTTTTCAGCAGAGCGCTCTGCACAATGCCATCGTCTTGCCACAGTGTCACCACAAAGTTATGTTATGTAGGTTTTTTCAGAGGTTTAAAATAATTTTAGGTGTATATTGCTAAAAATATTAAATACTGTGGTTTTTATGCCAAGTGAGAGTAGGCATCATAAAACCTTTATTTTCTTTTTTTTTTCCATTCCCAAGGAAAACAAAATAAAGACAGGACACACAAGTCAAATATTTTGAATTTTGCTTGGAATTTCTGGTACATGTGACAAACTTCTTTTTGTGAGAATATTTATTATTATTAGTCTGATAATTTCTGGATTTTCTTGGGCATAATAGCATTCCAGTAACCCAAATCAGAGCTGAAGCTGTGACCTCTGAAGGTCACAGTTAGTGAGAAACCTGGCACAGGCATCACCTGAGAGGGCTGAGACCCTGGGATCCTGGTAATGGGCTCAGGGCTGCTGGAAAGACCTTTCATCACCAGTAACTCATCACAGTGGCTACAGTGGAAGCCACACCAGGAAAATTTGGTTTTCCAAAGCTCACAGACTCAGTGATGTTGCCTGACTGTGATTCTGTGATTTTACCCTTTCCTAGATAACAGTAGGGCTGTGCCCACCTCCATCTACACTGTCCTGCTCCACCTCAAATTACTGCCAATAATTTAACTACTCCTGAGCTTTCAGCAACAGAGCTGCACTGAATTTGTGGGAATGGGCCGGAAGAGGCTCCTTGCAGCGTCAGCTCAGGCTGCCCTGTGCCTGTCACAGACTCACTCTTGGTGCTGTTGCAGAGGATGCTGAATTAAGAGAGAATTAATACGCTGTTTATTAAAGAATAGACAGTCTGTGGACTGAAAAGGTAAAAGATTAACCTGAGAGCTGCTGCTGAACTGAGTAGAGACCAGACCTTGCCATGGTGGGTGAGTGGCACGACGAGGCAGCCACCCAGCAGCACCCTCTGTCACGAGCTGCCGGGGAAAATAATTCCACATCCCTGTTCCCCTTCTATTCCTCACCACAGGCTGACTGACACTAATGGAAAATATTCATTGATCCACATGGGCTGCTCCTGATGGCCCGTTGGCTCGAGAGGCTCTCCATCCCCTCCTCTCCACAGGTATCTGCCTTGGTGAATCATTTTCTTGTGGTGGGTTGAGAAATGCCAATGAAACACAAACTGGAACACTGCCAGGGAGGAGATGTCACGGCTCAGCTCTTTTCTGCTTGTGTGAGGAAGACTGAACACGCCTGCTGGGTGTGAAGGTTTGCATCAGTGCCACTCTGTGGAATTTCACTGAGGTCTATTTGTCTTTGAGTGGAGATGGAAAAGCCTGTTAGAGATGATGTGTTTATTTGTGCACTGTGGATGTAGAGGCCATTAAATTTTGCACATATCTGATTCAAAAAGTCAGGACAAAAAGGAGTAAGGATTTCCAGTTTGGGAACAACATTTCATTCCTGTAAACATGTGACAAGGGACATGTATTTTCTTGGCAGGAGAAGAGAATGGCTTGTTGGCTGTTTGCTGTGCCGACCATTTGAGTTCAGTTGGAAAGTCAGGAGCTCAGGAGCTGTTCTGAGCACTCAGCCTGGCCCAGGCTCTGGTGTCGTGGTGAGAGCTGGATGCTGGGCCTGGAGAGAACATCCCTGTCCCTGTGCCAGCATCTCCCCTGGCCACTCAGGGGACAGCTGGGTGCTTGGCTCTGGTCTCCTTGGGGTCTCACCTGCTCTGGCTGCTGGGGTTTCTCTTACACTTATCATCTGTGTTGGGATCACTTTCAAATCTGCTTCCTTTAGCAAGCCTAACACAGATTGATCAGCTTGGAAAAGACTCTGCCTGAATGTGTTTAATGCAAACATTTACTAAATAGAAAAGATGCTACAGTCACCTCAAAATGGTCCAATTATTGTAATGATTGGAATAATAAAATCAAACTTACAGCAATGCACTGCATTGGATCTGCATGACCTTTTTTTTTGGGAGTGGAGCGGGGCACAGAGGCAGCTTCAGTGAGAAGCTGCTGGAAGCTTCCACCACATCCCACAGAGCCAATCCCTGGTGGCTCCAAAGATGGACGTGCTGCTGGCCACGGCTGGGCCAGTTAGAGAGAGGTGGTGGCACCTCTGTGACAACAGATCTTAGAAGAAATCAAAAGTTGTTGCAGTTTTGTGACTGAAGAAGAGCAGGAGAACATGTGAGAAGAACAACCTGCAGGCTTCAAGGGGAGGGGAAAAGGAGGGGCAGGAACTGCTCCACGAGCTGAGATTGCTCTGCAGGCTGTGGCGAGACCGTGGTGAGGCAGCTGTGCCTCTGCAAAATCATGGGGATCCTCGGGGGATGCAGAGATCCACCCACAGCCCGTGGGGATCCACGGAGGATGCAGAGATCCACGGGGGATGCAGAGATCCATGGGGGATGCAGAGATCCACCCACAGCCCGTGGGGATCCACGGGGGATGCAGAGATCCACCCACAGCCCGTGGAGAAGGTGCCCACACCAGAGCAGTTGGATGCCTGGAGGAGGCTGTGATCCTGTGGGAGACCCGTGGGGAGAGGGGCCCTGCTCCCAGGCTGGAGCAGCCTGTCCTCGCAGGCCTGCAGCTGTGGAAGGGTGACCCACCCCACAGCAGTTTGGGGAGCACTGTTGCCCATGGGATGGATTCATGTCGCAGCAGGTCACAGTGAGCTGTCGTTTGTGAGAGGGACTCGCATCAGAGGAGTTCCTGCAGAGCTGTCTCCCATGGGAGGGATCCCACGGTGTAGCAGGGGAAGGACTCTGCTCCCTGAGAGCTGGGGAAGCCTCAGGTGATGAACTGACCACAACCCCCATTCCCTTCTTGCACCACTGGGGTAGAAGGGAGGGTGGGGGGGAGGTGTTTTCAAGGGCTCATTTTACTTCTTATTACCCTGCTCTGAGTTTGTTAGCAATAAAGTCACTTTATATCTCTAAGTTGAGTGTGTTTTGCCCTTGATGGTATTTAGTGAGTGATCTCTCCCAGTCCTTACCTCAACTCATGAACGCTTTATTTTCTCACCTCTCTCCAGCTGCTGAGGGGAGAGAGTGAGTGAGTGAGTGAGTGAGTGAGTGAGTGAGTGAGTGAGTGAGTGAGTGAGTGAGTGAGTGAGTGAGTGANCTGAGTGGCCTTCGTGGGTACCTGGCATTCTGTCCCAAGTCAAGCATGACAGGCATGCATCCAGAGGTACAGGGGCATCTGCCATTACTAAAAAATTCATAATTAAATAATAGAGTTTGGAAATTGCAAGGNTGCATTTCATTCCTGGAAGGGTAGAAGTCTAAACAGTCTGGAAGTGGATATAAATATTGCAAAATACATGAATATATGAATATATGAGGAAAGATGCATTCTAATACTGGAAGAATATAATGCCTAAAAACTTCTGCAATAAAGAACTACATGGGTGAAGTCAAAGGGATGACTTACNTATTCAGTTCTAGAGTCCTGTTGATGCAGTTGCAGAAGAAATGAACTCTTAGCTGCTTTTGATTTCTTTCTGTTTGATCACCCACTCTCCTTCCTTTTCCCTTGGGTCCCCTGATTGTTAATCTTACAGGTCATGGAGCTTTATTAAAATAACACACCGGGAAGACATTGTTAATAATTAATAAAGGCTTTATATATTTCTTTTCAATAATTTAAACTCATTATGGTCAAAGCTATTACATTAAACACCAGATCAGTTAGTACAGATGGGATTGCTGACAGGGAATTGTCGCTAATGTTATCCTGACTTGGAAGGTGTCCATTAATTAACGCTTAAGCCCAAGTTGGAGTCATAAGAGTTTTTTCCTTGCCATCTCACATACAGTGATTATCTCTCATTAGCAGCCTACTGACAGGGCTGTTGAAGAGGTGGTGACCCAGTGCCTTACAGAGCTTCCATGAGCCCTGGAGCTGGGTCAGATCACTCAGCCCTGCCTGCCCTTGCCTTTCCCAGGCATTCCCTCCCCTGGCAGTGCAATCCCAGGGTGCACAGACTGCTCTGTCACCCTCAGCCCTCTGTGCTGCCACGGGGCTGCAGAGGACGGACAAGCCCTCACTCCTGGGAGCGGAACAATTCCTGCAGTGCCCCACACCGGGGGCTGGCTGTCCCTGCCTCCGTGCTCCCCACGGGTGGGGAATGCTTTCTTTGGCAGGACACCTGCACCGGCAGCGTTGCTCATTAATTTTTCCACAGGCACTAATTAAGGGCATCAAGTCCTCCTCACTTGCTGTGTCTTTCACGTGCCAGTTCCATTTCTTCCATCTGCTTGTTTTTGTTTCTCTCTTTGCTGTGCTGACTCATCTGCCCGAGCCAGGCAGCTCCTTGTGCCTCTGGGGAGCTCTGCAGCTCCTGCGCCCCGTGCCTCTGGTCCCTGCCCGTGCCAGGGCAGGCAGGCACAGAGCGGGGCTGGCACTCAGGCAGCTGACAGGGATTGCACACCGTGTGAGGCACAGACAAGCTCCCAGCACTCTCAGCTGAGCACGGCTGGAACTCAGAGCAGCAGCTGGTTTTGGCTGTTTGAGCCATTCTTCTGGGGAGCCTGGCTCCCTGCACTGGCAATGCAGGAGCCCAGGGCAGCCAATCTTGCAGGCAAACTCCATCCCCAGCTGACCATGGAGTTGCCCACATGCAACCAGGAGAGCTCCTGTCCTCTCTTGGGGGCTGGAGCCTCCCTCACACACACAGGAGGTGCCCTGGGCGCCTTCCTTGGGCACAGCAGGTACTGTCCCAGCACTCTCGAGCTTTTCCATGGCTGCAGAAGCCAGAATCCCACACGCTGGGAGCCCCAAATGACATTGCTGGGTTATCTGGTGTTTTTGAACAGGAACTCTGATGCTCAGGACTAAGGGCCACAGCCACATCCCACACACATCTACTGCTGCTTGTTTTTATCCCAAATTACCTGCCATTAACTTCAGCAGGCTCTCTGGAGCTGTTCCCGTGCTGACAAAGGGAAAATCCCAAAACTTCCACTGACTACTTTTCTATCTACTCCCAAAAATACTCTACTCTGCAAAATACTCCCAAACTTCTCCCAGCAGGCTCTGGTTTGGTTTGGAGGAGAAGGGACCCAACAATGGGTTCATTTGGATCTGTTCTGTGGTTGTGGCTCTCCTTCCCTGCCTCAGACCTTTTTTCTGTTTTTGCCTTTTCTATTCTTCTTTTGATTTTGCTTCCTGTTTTGTCTTGTTTATTCCTCTGTAGAGAAGGAGAGTGAGGGAGAGGAGCTCCTTTGAAAAGTCTGGTTAAATGAGCTACTGTGGGAGCCCAAACATTCTTTATTAGACAAGAAAGCTGGTGGAGAAGCAAGTGCCAGAATATTAAGCTGCTTGCTAAATTGTGGCTGCAGAGAGCAGCCTTGGAGTCCCCAGAGGAGGGGCAGGGAAGCGGACAGGGACACTCATTTGTCCAGAACTCCATCCCGCTCTGAAGGCACAAGCCCAAGCCTTCAAAAAAGGCTTCAAACAGTCGATGTCTGGGTTGTATACAAGGGGGACAGATGCGTGCTTTGGGTTCAGCTCAGCTGTGGCAGCATTTACATTTTGTTTTTTGTTAGCTTCTCATGGGCTGCACATTCCTCTGTTGAAATCTACTCTGGTCAGGTCTGCATCTGAGTCAGGTCCTGCTCACTCTGGCAGAATGCACATTTTTCAGCTGATACTCTTTTTTTGTCTTTTTTTTGGCTGTTCTAGAAGCAGCTGGGCACAAATTTCTTTCACTCCAGTATCATTATTTTCATACCACAGGCCTCCAGCCAGTTAGAGCTGTGCTCAGGGGGGTGTGAGGTGGGTAGAAATGACACTTCCCTCCAGTACAGAAAATAAATTGACGAAACCAGAACCAGAAGTTTTCAAGAAAGATCCCATCCTTTTTGTATAACCCCAAAGAGCAGATGCTTTTCTGGCACTGCAGCTTCACCTGGATGTGCACAGGAGATGCCACATGACTGTGGAAAGCAGAGGGAAGACCATGGAAAATGCAGCTGCCTCTTCATCAAGGCAATTCAGAGTTCCACGTCCTACTTCCCTTGCTGGGGAGCATCCTGTGGGACTGGGGGCTGTAAATTCCCCTGGCTGTAAACAACCTTGTCCCTGAATGCCTTACTGAACTGCAGGTTCACTGAGCTCTCAGCTGTTCTGCTTTCCTCACACTGGCAGCCCTGAGCCGCCCCCAGCTCAGCAGGAACAGCTCCATGCACTGGAACAGGCAGCACTGAGGCTCCCACAGCTCCCTGAGCTGCGCCTTGGGAAGTTTAATGGGATGTGCTGTGCCAACACTGCAGCAGTGCATGGGGGAAAAGCCCTCAGGGAGGGGCTGCAGCCCTGCACAGCCCCTCAGGATGGATCCTGGAACTCAGGATTTGCTTACAGGGTGAGCTAACAAGTTAAGGTAGAGCCACCACAGATTTAAACTGATCAGTTACCCAGAAACTGCTTGTGTAGAGACTGCCACATTCAATTCAAAAGCCTAAAAGATGCTAGAGCACAGGAAAAGGGAAAGCACTTGTTATGTACGTGGAAAGAAGGAAATCACAGCAGCTGTGTGGCATGAGGATGGTGAGAACAACTGCCTCCGGGTTATGAGGAGGGGGAAATAACACCTGTGTGCCAGATCCAAGCAGGGATCTGGTTTTGTTCAGCAATGTTTGCAAAGGCTCTGGGGAACCTAGAGAGCGCAAGAAAAGCATCAAGATGCTGAGGGTTATTCTCAACATGCTGCCTCACTCAGTTCTTCCTCCTCCCAAACTGCAGATGAGCATTTCCATACTCTTGCAACCTGCACACAGCACAAGTGTCCACTCACTGATGGAGCTTTTCTTGTCCTGATAAATCAGCAGCTCCAATTCCCCAAAATGCCTTCACCGTGCAGCTGCAGTCTAAGACCTGAGTGTGAGAGCAGACACAAAATACTGAGTCAAAAGCTGCTGCTGTAGTGAGGACAGAGGCAGCTCCTGTCAGCTCAGGCTGCTGGATCAGGCATAGACAACCTGCAAATGCTCCACAATGTTTAAAGAGTCAGGACAGAGGGGGAAGTTATTCAGGACAGGTGTTTCAGCTCCAAAATGAATACATGCAGATGAGTCCTCTGGGTTTTTCACAAGGGTGTGCACAAGCATATTTCAACAGCTAGAGAGAGACATTAGGATACAAAGATAAGTTGGGCAGTAAGAAATTTTGAAAGGATGCGTGGTTTGACTTAAAAATGAACGCAGCTGAGCACCATGAATTTTCCAATGATGTTTATTTTTCCTGTAGCCCACAGACACAGTTGGATCTGGCAACAGAGCAGATTCTTTTTTTTCCATAAAGTGTCCATGTGACATCAAGCCCAGGCTAATACTGTCATCAAAGGCATTCAGAGAGGGCAGCAGCAGAAGCAATGGGAGATGCTGGGAGGAGGCCAGACAGCAAGGCACAAGGGCAGGGAGCACCTCCTCTCCCACTGCCACAGCAGAGACAGGGTGCAGATACGCATAAAGTCATTTTTCTCATCTATACCAGACAAACACAGCACCATGCAACACAATCTGCAGCTGGAAGTGGGTGGGGAGCAGGATGCGGATCGTTATTGCAGTAACTGTTGGGAGCTGTGTGTGCAGGACAGCGGGGAGAGCCCAGGGAGTGCCCAGGTGGCAGCAGCTCACACAAAGCTCCCCAGGGGCATTTGCTTGCTGAAGGGAACCACGATTCTCAGGATGCATCTACTGGGACACACCTCTCCCTCAGAGCCAGATCCACTTGGCTGTATTTCAAATGCAGTTCAAGTACCTAAAATACCGTGGAAAGAGATACCTATTTTCTTTGCAGGAGGTGGACTACTGCGGTGTCTCATCAGGTTAAGGTTCCTCCCTCCCAGCTCTGGCCCAGACCTGCACCTTCCATGGCACTTGCTGTCCAACCTGGGCAGCATCACCTCAAACACCATTTCCCTTGTAAAGGAAGATTGGAAGAATACCTTCTCCTGCTCACAGTCCCTCTCCTCCCTCCAGCCCAGGTCCCACACAGCCCCCACCCCTCACTGTGTGTGCTGTACAGCTGCACACAGGCAGGGCCTGGGCTGTGGGTAGGGGAGGGTGGCACACACACGGCATCGCTCCCTTCTACTTTGTTTCACCCAGTCACAGACCTTCCAGCACCCGAATACTCCTCCGCCAAGTGGTTCCTTCATCCCAAGCAATCTGCACAGCAGCAGCCAGCCCAGAAGTCTCCACAGTGCAGGGCGACTCGTGCAGCCCTCCTTGCAGCTGGGACCTTTGCTCAGCCCTGGAGACTGAGAAAAAGGCTTTGGAAAGGCAGGCTAGCTCCTGCAGCCAGCACCATGCCCTTGTCTCAGCCACTTACTGTACAAATGGAAAACACACACACATTATTTACAGCCCATTTTTCACATGATGGAGCAGCTCTTGGCTCGGTCTTTCCTGATCTCTGTGTCACTCAGTAAGTCTGTCCTGCCAGGCATCTGTGACGCCCGCTTCAGTCCCCGTTTGGAGTTGCTGCGCTTCAAGTTCTTGTGCACCCTGTTGACCGAGGCCAGCGTGGTCACGTGGAACACGTCCCGCACGCTGTTCTCCGACACCTTGGAGGAGCACTCAGCGTAGGCCACTGCCCCGATCTGCCGTGCCAGCGCACTGCCCTGCAGCCAGAGAGAGCAGGAGGGACAGGGAACAAGGTTAGGACACCCGGCTCTGCAAGGAGCAGCGTCTCACACAGCCAGCAGCCCTGCCAGAGCACAGTGGCACCACGGGGACACAGCGGTTCCTCAGCACCCGGACACACAGTGCAAGGCTCTGTGAGAGCTCAGAGGTGAGGCCAGCCTCCTGAGCAGACAGTGCTGCTGACCACCAGGCCCTGGGTTACTGCACTTTGTCATTAACACAGTGCCACCCCTGCAGCTGAGACACCTGGGCAACCCCCTCACCTGGGCAGTCACCTGCTCTGCACAACACAGAGCCAGGCACAGCAGCAGCTCAGAGTGCAGCTGCACCAGAGAATGGGTCTGTCCTAGCCTGGAGACATTTCTGGGTCCTCTGGAGGCCACTGGCAGCAGCCCCTCAGTCCCCCAGCTGTGGCTTCTTCCCCCCTGCAGTTTTGCCCCAGTGCAGATCCCAAGCAGGAGAGGCTGGGAGCAGAAAGAGCTGCATGGAACTAGGAGATGCAGGACAACACTCTCCTTTAGCTGGTCCAACTTGTCAAATCAGGCACTTCCCCCTGCTTTGAGGAATCACGTTTTAGCTGCTGCCTGTGTGACTGCACAGCAGAGCAACAGGAATAAATCAGGGTCCTCCAGAGCTGGGGACAAGATTGCTGTAAACACGAGCAGCTTGGAGCCCCTGAGCTGACCAAACCAGCTGCAGACCAAGACCTGGGTGCAGGGGCTCACAGAGCACACCTGTGTCCTCCCTGAGCCCAAACACACCTGCTCATGTGTCACAGGGATGAGGCGCTGCTTGGAGAGCTCCCGGAGGGTGTTGAGGTCTGTCCTCATGTCCAGCTTGCAGCCCACCAGCACGATCTTCGCATTGGGGCAGAACTCCTGCGTCTCCCCTTGCCACTGCAGAGGAAAGGAGAGGCTCTGGGGTGGGTGGCTTTTCCAAACAGGGTGTCACAACTGTTCAAGCACTGATTAGCATATCAGGGCTCTTTAATGACTGCCACAGACAAGGATGGGAATGGCCAGAGTGCCCCTGGACACCTTTATGCAGGCCTGTTCCAGATTATGGGAATGGCCAGATTAACCCCTGTACACCTTTATGCAGGCCTGTTCCAGACTGTGCCCTTTCCCACCCTGTGAGAGGCCACAGGAGGCCAGTCTTGGCTGTGCAAAAACAACAACCACACAGTCTGGTGCTCAGATCTGGGGCCACAAGGGTCAACATGGCCAGTGAAGAGCTCTTTGCACACTCACACGCTACTTATTACTGGGAGCCACCTGTTAAAGACATTTTGATATTCAGAGCATAACTATAGCCAGGGAAATTAAGAATTGAAGCAATGGAAAGAGAAGGCCAGGGCAAACATCCATGTCCTTCATATAAATGGCTCCTTTCAGAGATCCCAAATTGAATGTCTGATGTCAGCTGTGTCTGCAGCAGTAAATAAATCCATCACCTGTGACCTCCCCCGGGGGAGACCTGCATGCCTCCATCAGCATGTCAGTGCCCCAGTTACTTATCTAGTGGTGCTGAAGTACAAAGCAGATAATAAACAGAGATTACTCCCAGCTGAAGTGTCACTTGGAATTAGCAATTTCCTGCTACAATAACTGGTGGTTAAGCATATACCCTGGGCAATTAGAAGCAGAAAGAAAACCAAGCCACCAAGCCCGGTGTCCACAACTTCATGGGGAAGGAGTGCCAAGAACCACCCAAATGTCATTCAACCGGTATCAGACCAAAGCAACTGCAAAATATGAAAAACCTAATTTTCTATCAGGAGATTGTCTTGGGTATCTTCAGGTATCTGCATGCCAAGGACATTGGCTCCCCAGGACTCAGGCACCCCCAGCCCCTGGGCAGCATGCTGGAGATGATGGTGCTGCAGGCACAGGGCACCAAGGGCCTGCACCACCTCATATGAATGGATCCAGCTCTTTTGGAACTGCAATTCAAGCACCCTAATTTATGTGAAGGATTTGAGCTACAAGCTCTGTTCACACCTGGCAGAGGTCACAGCTTCTGTAGTGACACAGGCTCTCTAGTGTATGGAGAGAGCTGTGAGCCTCTTCCTGCATGACTGGCACCTCCAGGAGCCCAAAACCTGTTGTGCTGTCAAGCCTTGTCAGAACCAAGGCACCACTCCATGAAAACTTGTTCTGCATGAAAGGCAGAGCTGCTTGTTTGCACTCCCTGAGATGGCTCTGCCCCTTCAACTGTACATGCTGTACAGCAGCCCAGGCATCAGAAGGGCAGCATTAATAAAGATTTCCTCTGATGAATTTTTGCCTGAGGCTTGAACAGGAAATGTTATTTCCCTTATTTGCCTGATATCACAAGCTAAAACCCATTTCAACTTCATGGTTTCTTAGGAATTTTCCTCACTGCCACAAGGCTGTGAGCCTGCACCAAAGGAAACAAGGCATCTACTCTTGATAGAGAGGCACTTAAGAAATCCCCTGGGATTTAGGGTTTATTTTAAGTTACCATATCGAAAAAACATTGCCTAACAGCACTCAAAACATCTGTGAGGCTGAACAGGGAAAGTCACGCACTGAGCAGGGTGGACTCACATGAAGTGTGTGCAGAGAGACAAATAACTCCCAGCCCCACCTAATTATTGAGAGGTTTGTATTTCATTAAGGTATAAGTGAGTCACTTGCATTATTATTCTGCTGACTCCCAAGCTGAGCAGTAAATTCTTTGAGTCCACATGAAACACTCTCTCTCCACCCAGCCTGCTTGGTACCCCGGACCTGCTCTGGAAGCCAACACTGGGCTATTGACCAATTTATCTGAAGGGTCTTTGTCCCCTCACCAGGACACTCCTGAGACAAAGACCCACTTCTCAGCCCTGCCAGCAGCTGAGTAAGTAAGAGGGACTTGCTTCAGCACATTTGGCAAAATGTGGAGAGGCCAAGAGGCCAGCCAGTACAATGTGACATGTTCAGGCTGTGGCCATTCCAGCCTGGGGCTCTCTGAGGAGAACAGCCACGGGAGCCACTGCTCTGTGGTGCTTTTCATGCTTTGGTGTCTCAGAGAGCGTCACAAATGAGGTGCCAGCCAAAACTCCCTTCAGGACAGGATGCAGCTGGCAGAACTGCACAGCAGAACCACAGCTCCCTGAGCTGCATGGAAGGAAGCAGGGAAGAGCCAGGACCAAGGGATGCAATCGCAGGAAGCCATTTACCCTCACTCCTCTGAGCAGCATTCCGAGTTGCTGGACTTCATCTCAGAGGAAAGCCTTGTGTGGGACCTTCTCCCAGAAGTGACACACTAGAGAACAGCCAGGGCTGCTCCACAGCAGATCCCCAGCCCTGTGAGGTTCTCTGGGACCAGCCAGCTGGAAGATCAGCTTTGCTGGAAGGCCCTGAGGTGCAGGTAGAAAACTCCCAGCTGCTCCTGCAGAGCACGGCCACTCAGCTCTGCTGGGGCAGGCTTAGGGCCCTGCCTGCTCTCCAGGCCACTGGCATTGTGCCATCTCACTCATTCAAGGGCTTGAAATTCAGCACCACAGCTCATTATTTTTGTTGACGAGCTATAGAGAACTGATTGCTGCCTTTTTTACCATGCAGATGCTGAACTGAGGGGAGAGCCAAAAAACTGAGCACTCTGCTTGCTTGGAAACAGGCACCAGGGGCTACTTCTCAGCTGCTGCAGGCAATCCTTAGTCACCGGTGGTTCTGCTAACAGAGATCCATAATACCTTCCAAGGTCTTAACACAAAACAGAACAAATGCCCTACATTTCTCTCTGTCCCCACATTTGTATGTGTGAACACAGACAGACCCCACACATGCTGCAAGCTGCCATGAACTTCACCATTCACTAGGTTCCTTTCAAATGGAAATATCCTTCACTCTGCACAGACCAAATAAAGCACCTGACCGTGCCCTGGGCACAGCACTCCAGCCAAGGCCTGGCCACAGGGCCAGAGCTTGGAGCCCCGATGGGAGCCTCAGGGCACGGGGACCCCATGGTGGCCCACAGGGTGCTGCAGAGCACCCCTCTCACTGGCCAGAGGGCAAGCACTCACCTTCTTGAGCACACTGTCCAGGGTCTCGGGGCGGCTGATGTCAAAGCAGATGAGCACGGCATCCGAGTCCGGGTAGGCCAAGGGCCGCACGTTGTCGTAATAGGCAGAACCTGCGGAGAGGAGCGGGAGGTGAGCAGGTGCCATCCACTGACTGCTGCAGGCCCAAAGGGCAGCTGGGACCCTCAGCCTCTCTGCCAGGCACAGGGCTTTAACTCCAGTAACAGCTGGAGACACTGCCACATGATGCACACCGCTCTGTCGAAGACAAAGGACGTTAATCCGAGCTTTTGACCATGACCACACACCCTAAGGTTCAGCAGAGATTGGCTGGCAGAGGATTTTAGTTCTTTTGTTCAGGCATGGAAGTCAGAGGTTTTGCTCTCCTTTTCTCATGTTTACCCCTTGATAGAGTGAAGAGGAAAGTTTAGCATCCCTCTCCCTCCCTAGTGAGCACCTGGCGAGTGCTGCTGGGGATGCTGCTCAAGAAGGAGGGAGCTCAGGAGGGCCCAGCACAGCACACGCCTGCCTCACCACTCACGCCTGGATTCCATCACTTGTCATGCCAGTGCTGCACCACTAACAGTGGAAAGGTGTGGCTGAGAGAAGACAGGGAATGCTACTGCTGGTTTTTATCTTCCCCTGCTATCTTTACACAGGAGAGCTTGCTCACATTGGTCGTGAGAATTTGTGACAGGTAAAAATGAATTGCCTTCTTTCTGGATTTGTGCTGGAAAAAGTCAGCTAGCTTCTTTTTGATATATAAAAGAAGTGACAGGATTTGGTGAACGAGCTATAAATGGAAGGGGATGATTCTGCATTCCACAGGAATTCTGTGAGCAGGCAAAGAGCCCAGCCTGAATCCTGCAAGGCTTCTACTACACACACGTGTGCACACATACACCTGCAATGCAAATTTCAGGCAGTACAGTGACTGTGCCATGGCGTTTTTATTTGCACTGCACTCTGTTGGTGAGCGCAGACACCTCAGCAAACAGTCATGGAGCAATTGGCTCACTGCTACTTAAAAACACTGTTTTGGTTTTATATTGCAGAGACAAATGACTTAAACTTCCTGGAGGGATAAGAAGCAGATGTTTATTTATGAAAAGAGGAAACAGAGACACCAGAGTCCTTGTTGAATCTGCCTCCTCCAAAAGCAGGATTGCCCACCTTCGGCTGAGGAAGCCAGACATGTTTTCCTGCTGCAGCACCTTGGGATGTCTGGACCTGGCACTTTCCCACCCCAGGAGAAGGGTGCAACCCAGGTGTCAGGTGGCTCCTTGATGAAGTTCAGCACCTGATGAATTATGGATGACAGTGGCTTATGTTTCCAGAAGGATGGAAATCTGCCTGGGCTGAGCACGAGAGGAGAATGGGCTGGTTCTCTGCAGGAGCTCCAGTCCCAGGTCCTGTGTGCACAGGGCTCCCAGCTGAGTTGCAGCCCAGGGTGGGGCACAGTCCCCCCACACCAGGCACTCTGCAAACACCCCAGGCCCCTCTGCAAGACTAAACCTGGAGAGCAGAGCTGACACTCCTGCCTCTGCCCAGAGCCCACATGGGGCAGGTTGAGGGCTGTGTGCAGCCTTCCCAAACCCTGCCCAGTGCCAGACTCTGGCCATTCAGCTCACACCATGGTACCAACAACAGCAGAGCTCCAGGACTCCAACAAGCCCAGCCCTTGCCATTCCCACACAGCCAGGGGAAGGTGCCCTGGACTTGATGTGCAGTTGGATGTCCAGCAAAATTGGCTACAGGTGTCTCCAGCTCTTACAGCCAGCCCAGAGGAGCAAAGGCACCTGCAACCCTGCTCCTGTTGGGGAGAGAGGGGTCTCTGTCCCTGTAATCACTGGGAGGGGAAGCACAGAAGAAACAGACCCTGATCTCTGCAGAGCCCAGTCCTCTTCCTAGCAGGAAAGTCATGTTCCCTAATGGAAAGGAGCCAGTCCCTGTGGCATCTTGGACAGCTCTGGGAATGCCAGACAGGCAGGCACAGTGAGCCAGGGCAACCCAGTGTCCCGGGCACAGAGGTTCCCGACCTCGCCTCAGGCTCACACTGCTGCAGTTCACACCTGGCAGAGTCACACCACTCCCCATGGCACGGCCACACGACCCAGCCCTGCTTTCACAGGCACAGCACTGCTGAGTTCCCCTTTGAACGGGGTTCTCAGTCTCACATTGGGCTGACAGCACAGGACAGGATGGGATGGGAGATCCAGTGCTGATCCGCATGCCTGAATTAGCCCGGTCCTTTATCTGAGCCCTGCCCTCTCCCCCATGCACACAGGGGTGTCTGCCTCCAGACAGGGGCCCTGGTGCTGGAGGAAACATTCCCACGCACATCCTCTCCCTGCAGCTTCTCAGTTTTACATAAACACTTCAGATAAATCTACCCCCTCCCAGCCGAGGAATGCTCCTTTTGTAGGGGTAGTTTTGGCTCATTCAGCACAGACATTGCCACAGCAAACTGTATCATAGCAACCTGCTGCTCCTCAGCAGCTAGCCAGCCCCTCAGCAGAGAGCCCACAGCGCTGCTGCAGGCCCCCAGTGTCCCACAACACCCCACTGGCTCATCCCAGTGCCAGGAATCGTGCCAGGAATCGTGCCAGGAATCGTGTCCTCGTCACCTGGGACCACAGGAGGACAGACACCCGTGCTGGCAGGAGGAGCTGAGGGGAAGGGAAGCACGAGGTAAAGAACCTTATCTTTTCAGTGAGATCAAAATTTGGTTCACATTCACTAATTTTCTGCTGCAGGAGTCACCCCTGGCACCTCAGCTGGCAGTTCAGCTCACAGCCAGAAGCAGCAGCTTCTGCCCACCTCAGGAGCCCAACAGAAACCCACGGGGACCCACAGCCAGTGCTGCCCTGTGGGGCAGGAGAGCTGCACTGCTCCCAGCCAAGGTAATCCCCAGTTTGCTCTGGAGACATCTCTACTGAACCTGGAAATTCTGTCTGGGTGATTAGCCTTCTAGGTTTTGCATCTATTACTTTTTCATTGCATATGACAATTAAAAAAAATAACAAAACACTCCCAAAACCTCCACCTAAACAACCCAAAAAAAGCCAGTGCCCTCAACTCTAGCTCTTCAGTTTTGTGGCTTATGAGCACTTGAGACCTTACAGTTACTCCAGCAAGACACTCCAGAGACCCACAGTCTGGTAATTCCAAACACACAAAGGAGCCCAAGGCTGGTGTGTCTGCAGATTCAGCCTTCCTTTACTGCATGAGTCATTCTCCCACTTGGCATCCAGGTCTGCAAGAAACAGGACCTAAGTGCATCTGCTCATGATTAAAGAGAACTGGAGCAAGCCTACAACCAGCTTAAAAATAAAATTCCCACAGTTGTCTGAAATTCAGGGGTGGATACAAGCATGAGTAGCTCTTCTTTCCCCTTGGCTGGCAGATCCTGGAATGCCTGGCACCGAAGCTCAGAGATGCCACTCTTGGGCAGGGGACAGAAATATGCTGTTTCATCTATACCAACATTGTGCTAATCTGCATTTGTTCCTTATTAGCTGTTCCAGAGATAATGAGCCTCCTCACACAGGCACCCTCCATCCAACAATGGGGCATTACAAACCAGGAAAGCCAGTGTGCTTGCAGAGCCATGATCTGCTCTGCAAGGGGCTCCCATAGCTCAGCTCTGTTTAAAACAGAGATGAGCACTGCCAAGACCTCAATTTCTCAGCAGCACACTTGTCTTGAGGGGCTCACTGTAAACTCTCCCCAAAGAGCCAGCAAAGCTGAGGCACATGCTGCTTTCTGCAGAGACTGCCAAGAACAGCCTTCATGGAATGAAACAGAAATTCATCCCAGCTTTCTGGAGTGCTACACTGACAAACTGAAGAGTTCTGGGTCACCTCCCCCCACAGAGGTGCCAGATGAGCACCAGCCTTTAGAGATGACAGAGGATGTCCACTCTGCCTGACAGATCCCACCCACAGTCCAGCCGAGCTCTGGTAAGAGGACAAAGCTGCCAAAGCAGGACCAAGTCAACAGCCCCTGGACTTCTTCAACCTTCTGTCCTGGCTGAACTTTGACATTTGTCTTGCTTGTGCAACATCACTGAAGTATAGGAAAGGAGGAAACTGCTCTGTGGCAGAATAAATAGAATAAACACTCTTCTGGGAAATGCACGACTGAAAAAAAAAAACAGCTCATCAGCTTGGACAATTAACCTCTGCTCCTAATTCTTACAATGCACGTACAAAAATTAGTGAATTACTAAAGAGCCCAGCTGGCATACCTTCAGGATGAAGGGAATGGTATTTGCATAGGCTGAGGTGGCATTTCTGGGCCCCTCTCCAGATCTTATTACTGGAAGCTGCCTCTCAAGAGGAGGCTGTTCTGCTGGATTTACCGGTGGAGGAATCCCCAGCTCAGGCAGGCACAGAGTGTTTCTGCCTCAGCCCAGTCCTGTGTCCTGCCTCACACTGCAGCCACCAGTGGTCCAGAGAAGCTTGCTCAGGTGCCAACCTCCCTCCAGCAGCTGTGAGGAGTCCCTGAAAGCTCCTTGTAGAAATCCCTGCTGACTCCTGGGGAGCACCACAGAGTGTCTGGCACGGGAGGGCCTGCAGATGCAGCTGAGGAGCCCCTCCAGCCTTTTCACAGTCATGCCTGGAGCAGCTGACCAGGGAGACCAGTGGGGGTCACAAGTCCCTTCCTGACACTCTTGCCATGTCACAAGGACAGCTGGCATTGCCACAACATTGCCTGTCATCCTTTCTACAGGATACAGCAAGGACCAAGAGTGGCAACAGCTTCCTGCAGTACAGGCACACGCTCTGCCCTCAGGGAACAGGGCTGAGGGCTGAATGAACACAATTATCTTGGTGCAGTGCTGCACATTTCAGGTTTACTGTTCACAAGTATTAGATCCCTCCCCAGCCATTTGGCTGCCAGATAAGGTTTCTTCCCACAGGGAAGGCTGGGCCTGTACACTTGCAAAGTTTAATGGAGTGGAGATTTTATCTTCAGAATCTGGGGCAGAAGGAGCAAGGAGAGCAGGGCACAGGAGAGAGCAGATCACCTCAGGGCTGTGGGAAAGGGGTCTGCACCTGAGCCGGGAACAAACCCACTCCACAGCAAATCCTTCCTTGTCCACAAGATCACAGCAGCCAGCAGGGTCAGCTGGCTGTCACTAAAGGTAATGTTCCTCAGCACCCCCACAACTCCCAGGAAATCCCATGGCCCCACAGAGGCCAGGCCTCTCAGATCTGTGGGGACAAAGGACGGGTGATGCCACAGGGCAGGCTGCCCGTGATGCAGCAGAACCAACCATCCCTGAGCCACACAGCACTGCAGCATGTCCCCCACACTGTGCACTGCCCAGAGAGAGATCCTCCTGGGCACTGCCCTGCCCTGTCATGTCTTCTCAAGGTCCATCCTCCACCCACTTCAGTATCAGCATTTCTGCTGCAACCCTTTAAAGTTCTGTCTGACTGGTTACTGACCTGCGTGAGAATGTGACCCAGCTGCATGTATTTTTAGGATTAACTACGTATTTGTGCAGAGGCACAAGACAAGCATTCTGGTTTTAGGCTCTCAGTCCGAACAGGAAGCATGGGAGGAGCTCTTTTGGTATGGAAAGGGCAGCTCCATGTTTTCTCTCTGCCTCAGAGTGCAAGTAGCATTGAACTCTTTCTGAGACAGAACTTGTTCTTACACTTTGGAAGAGGCAGCCATGGCAATCCTGGAGCTGCACACTGGGAATCCAGGCACAGACAGCCGCAGCATCCATGGAGATGCCATTGCTAAACTCAGCCCCTTTCAGCTCTCTAATCTCATCAACATTCCTCAGTAGTTCCCTTAAAAGAAGGATCTGTTATCACAGCCTGTGGGTTCCCACACAGGCCGTTCCAAGGCAGACTGTTTGCTGAGTACAGGCAAAGAGGAAGGCGGAGGGGGATTTGCAATTCACAGTGTTATTCTTGTCTTGAAAGCACATCT
Source organism: Bombycilla garrulus (assembly GCA_013400315.1). Lineage (NCBI taxonomy): Eukaryota > Metazoa > Chordata > Aves > Passeriformes > Bombycillidae > Bombycilla > Bombycilla garrulus. Next base: position 36,348 of record VXBU01017979.1, on the reverse strand, counting down.
GCTGAAGAGACAGTGGCTGTGGAGAGCTGGCAGCCACACAGCTCCTCTGCTGTGAGCTGAGCAGGGCACTGCTGAACCTGTGAGCACTGACCTCTGCAACAGCGCAGGCTGCAGCAGACACTGCGACTCGACCACGCTGCATCGCCATGGTCCACAAAGGACAAGTCTCCTCCAGCAGCTTTCCAGGCAACAGTGACCTTGTGCAAGGCACAAAGCCAGGCTGGGTCTCCCGCTGAGCACTGGCAAAGATGTCCCTACCAAAACCAGGCCACTCTACTCTGCAGCTGAATCTGCATCAGCAAAATACGCACCAAGCAGCTCAACGGCCTCAGGTCGCTGCTCTGCCTGCCTGCACTTTGAGGCCACAGGCACAGTAGGCAGAGCCTCCCAGCACAGGGGGGTGAACTAAAAGCAAGGAACTCAGTCCAGGCTGCAAGGCACAGTGTAGGCTCCTCACCATTATTATTGAAAATAAAAAGTCCACTGAGACACAGGGTAAAGCCTCACACCTGCCAGCATCCGTGCTGTCACACCTGGGCCTTGCTGAGGCACTGGGCAGCAGCATGGCTTCAACTCCTTTCTCCTCTTCCTTGCACCCAGTGCCAGAGAAGCTCTGCAGAACAGGCAGGGCACTGGGCCAGTCCAGCGTGGCCAGCGGGCTCACTGGCAATGACAGGCGGGAAACACTCCAAGCACAGGTTCCCAAATCGTGCCAGGGTTGCATATGACAATTCGCGGCTGCAGATCAGCCCTGGGCTCACCCCCCTCCCAGGGCTGCAGGTCAGCGCCTCTCACTGAAGGCTCTCTCTGCCAGAGACCTGCTGAGCCCCTCAACGGCTCCACTTCCCGACCGCCCGGAGCCGGGCAGACCCACGGACACTCCCCGATCCCACGGGGAAGAAGTGTTGCATGGCTGAGGAGAACCTCCCTGCCCGTGCACGCCCGGGGGTAACAATGCTCCCTCCCAGACCTGACGCACTCAAACGAAACTCGCCCACTCCTTGCAGAGCAGCGCTAATGATCACCAGCCATGCAGCCTCCTCCACCTGCCGCAAGGAACAAAGCTCTTCCTGATGGGTCCGGGACACGGGCGCTGCGGCTCTGGGAGGCACCCAGCCCTTTGGGAACAGCACTCCCAAGCCACCAGCCATCCGACCGAACAGGAGTTTCCCCCACCACAAGATACCAGCACTGTGCAGAGGAGTTGTTTCTGTGCTGAGCCAAAGGAATTTGCCAGAACAGGAACAAGAAGAGCAGCAAAGCACCGTGTCCTCCTCCTTAAGGCTGGTGAGCAGAGGTGCCGGGGCATGGCCACTCCCTGGAACTGCCACCATGCCTACCCCATCCAGTCTGCAGGCTCTACCCCTCTTTCCTTCACTGACAAGGATGTCAAACTGCTTTTTAATTGAGACTTTAGCAAACAGTATGAAGCACAGACTTTGCAGGGGACAGGGGACACTCCTTGACATGCTGTGAAATGGCACCTGAAGTAATTTTACTCCCTTGGTCTGTCCCCCGAGCTGGGACACAAATGGAAACAAGCATGACACACAACTAGCACGTGTTGGACAAAGGGATTTTCGCCCTGGTACATTCCTAGATCTGAGGCACATTTGAGACAATGAAGAGTCCCAGCCTCTGACCTGTCAGAGCACCACAGCTTTCATCCTTGTGGAAGCTTCTCAGCACTGGAAACTCTCCAGAGTCACCCTCCAGCCCCAGAAAACCTTATCAATGGACAAAGAGTTAAAAGAAAATCCGATTTAAAGAAAATCAGAGGTCCCAATACAACGTGGGGGCCATTCAGTTCTCCATCACTCTCATCCACTCTGTGTCAATATTCCCCTAATGAGAGCCCTGCCTGCCAGCTGCCAGTGTCACAGCCTGTGCTTGTCACTGAGCAGGAGGGGTCAATTCAGCTCAAAAGCTGCATTTTCCAACACACCACTATGAGCCAGGATGACAGGACACAGGGAGCAGACAACACCCTGGGCTGTACAGGGCTTACCAATGGCATGGCTGAGTGGCCAGGTAGACTGCAGCCACACTCGGTCATCCTAAAGGGACTTTCATCATCAGCCACTGCTGAGTGATGCTCACCTCACTCTGTGCAGCTTCCAGAGTCTCCAACTGCTTCCTCAACTAAGTATGGGGTGAAGGAAATTGTTAAAAAAGTAAAAATCAATATCCACCTTCTTTCTCCAGGTCTCTGCTGATTTCTCAGGAAATTTCAGTTACAATCATTTACCTAAGAGATGGAGAACATTTAAAATAGAAAGTGTTCCCCTCTTCATATCAGGATTGCCCTTTCTCAACACCTCCTTTTTCACTCTTGCTGGGATGGAATTTATCATGAACAAAAAAACCCGATATGAAAAGCAGCTTAAAAGAAAGAGTAGGTAGCACAGAGAGAAGGGGAAGTGCCCACCAATGCCTGTCATTCTCCATGGCGGGGGGGCAATGAGCTACTCCTGATCCCTTCTGCTCAGCTGGTTCAGCTCACTATTGTGCAAAACTTCTTTTCCCAAAGCTCCCATTTATAAGGGCCTCTGAAGGCTAGTGGAAACTCAACAATGGTTTGCAGTCCACAGCTAAAAATTTCGGTTTGATTACTTCAGAAAACTGCTGTATAGTGCTTTGTAAGATTGTTTATTAAGAACTAGCTTCTGTGTATTTCAAATCAAAGGAAATTTATCTGGAAAACCACCTGATGAACTCTATCTACAGCAAAGCTGTTAAAAAGGTCTGACATTTTTCATAGGAGAAAAGAGAATCAAAGCCCATTTCCTTTTGGCTGCAGAGACAAATATTGGAAAAACATCTTTTGTTGCAAGGGGAAAAATGAATGTGTGACAGCATCAGATGCAGGTGTCAGATACACACTTTAAGGACTTTTTATCATGTCCTTTTCTTTAAACATTTGTAAGACCAAAGCAAATCATTCTGGAGAATTCCTAAAAAGCAAACAATGCTTCAAACGTGCTTTCACACCCTCCAAAGATGAAGTTTTTTCTATCAAATACAGATACTCAAGAGCAAAGCCATTCAGTGCCTGGAACCCACCACATCCCCCTGCAAGGCTGCAAAGCCCAAGGTTTGGAACTCCCCAGCCATGGGGGTGGGTGAGCAAGCTGTGGGTGAACACTTATGTGCACCCCAGTGACATGTAAGCTTGACCACCCCTGAGTCGTGGTGCACTCTGAGCAGCTTCAAGGAGCCCTCTGCAGCCCCGGAGCAACCAGGACGGTTTCACTGTCTGAGAGTCTCCAAACACACATCAGCCCAGCACCAACCACCCTACAAGGGCTTCCATGTGGTAACCACCACTCTCTGCTTCAAGCACAGCTCCTGGTCAAACGCCAGCCCAACACTTCATCCACAGCTCCAGCAGCTGCCCCAGGAGCCAGCGTCCTCATGGTTCACATCACAGCACAGCTTGCAGCAAACCTACATCTAATTCCCTTTTTGTCTAAGGGAATAAAAATCAGCAAAGCAAGGACTCCTGAGTCAGGAAGCTCCAGAAGAAGACTCAAACATATTTTGCATGTTTGAGCTAGTCCAAGACTCAGTAAAGCCACTACTCTAGGTAGAGCTATGCTGATCCTACAGCTGTTGTTTAATGAATGCAAAATTACAGCAAGGAACCTGAATGAACAACAGGAAGACAAAGTGCTAGGTTATGTTTTAATTTACTACTGCTCTTGGACTGAGAGGACTTAATTTGTCATCAGGATTCCAGAAATTATAAGAACATGGGGAAAGAGGAGCAGCAAGCACATGATGTATATTCATCAGCAGAGCACAGCATTCAACTGCACTGCCTGTGCAAAAGCAGTAAGGTAAATTGGAAGAAGAATCCAAAGGTAAATTAGAAAGTGCATGCGAACTTCGTGGGATGCCAATATTCCTATTAGCTCTGCATCACACACTTCACTTACAACTCGTGCCTCCACTGAGGCATAAGCAGGCACAAAGTTTGGGACAGGTCTTGGTGGGCTGGAGCAGCTGTGCTCGACGCTTTGCTCAGAACCACAACTGAGGACACAAAGAGGCAAAACCAAACCAAGCCAAAAGGACGCCAGAGAACCTCAGAGGCTCTGTGGCAGCAGGCAATAACAGGCCAGGGCATCCCTCCCGAGGTGAGGGCTCCCTCCTCCAGCAGCACTCTCCCTCCTCCCCGTTCCCTTCCAGCCTCGCCCGCAGCCGCTTCTCTCGCTGCTCGCTGTCTCCCTACACACCGGCGCAGCACCGAGAGGCCCCGCAGAGCCGCGCCGGCTGCGGGACAAGGCGGTACCGGCACTGCCCGGGGCCCCGGGAGGCTCGCAGGGCTCGGAGCCGCTGCCCCTGCCCCAGCCACGGCCCGGCCCGGCGGCTCCGCGAACGGAGAGCCCGTCGGTCCGAGGCCAGCCCCGCCGTCCCCCGCGCAGCCCCCGGCCCACCTGAGGTGTCCCACATGTTGAGCTCCGTGCGCTGCTTGTCAATCTCAAAGCTGGCCGTGTAGTTCTCGAAGACGGTGGGCACGTAGCTCTGGGGGACGGAGGGGAGAGCAGAGGTGAGGTGAGCTGAGGTGATGCGAGGCGAGCCCGGCCCCCCGCCCGCCGCCCTCCCGCACCTCGGGGTAGCAGTCCTTGGCGAAGACGTGCAGCAGCGCCGTCTTGCCGNGGGCGTCCCCTCGGCGCTGCTGCCGCTCGTCGCCCGCCCCGGGACGCGACGCGTGCGGAGGGTGGAGGATGCGGGGTGCCCGCTGCGCCGTGCTCCCTGCCCGGGATCGGCCCGCACCCCCGGTGCGCCCCCCGGCTCCCGTTCCCTGCCCGGGAGATGCCCTTTTCCCCGGGGCCTCCAGCTCCGGCGCTGCCCGGGGAACGTGAGCTGCTCCTTGAGGAATTCGGCAGAAGCGGGGACAGACGGCATTCTGCCCGCCTCGCGTGCGTTCAGAGAATCCCGTGTCCCCGATGTCCGCGGCCAAGTGACATCAGCGGCGGCAGGGAGCCGGTGTCTGCAGCAGCTGCATGACCCCAGGCCTGCCTCACAGCCCTCTGCAGAGATGGCAGCGATTTCTGCTCTCCGTTCCTCCCTGAGCACAGACAGCACATCCATAAATTACAGGCAGTGATTTTAATTAGCAGGCTTCTCTGCTGCTAATGTTTTGCTGTCCACACTGCAGAAAGATTCACCTGAATGGCAAACTGACAAGCTGCCTGTCACAAAATGCAGTAAAAATAGACACAAAGAAGACAAAGAAGGCCTGGAGATGTGGAAATGAAAATGTTTTGGCAACGAAACAAGATTATTAATGGACTGAGGGGGCAGATTGTTTTTGCTGAAATCACAGTCATTTTTTGTATATAAATATTGGTGCTGCACATGGTGTTGGGACAAGTAAAGAGCAAAGACAGGGTGCAAGGCATGGAGAGATCACCATGCAGGCACCCAGTGGTTTCTGGTGCTTCTTGGCCTTCTGACAGCCCTGCCAGCTGAGCCCCCGGCACACACCAGCCTCAGTCAGCACTTTGGTGAGCCAGATGCCTCCATGTGGTCACAACCCCTGGGACAGGAGCCAAGTGCAAGCAGGGCTAAAGGTGTGTCTGTAGCACATTCACCTGGCCAAATGGGGATTCAGGTCCCACCTTTTCATCACATACCAAAGACCTGAAAGCTGAAGGGATGAGGTGGTCCAAGGAGACGAGGTAGTCCTGCAGTCCCTGTAGCTCCTGTCCTCAACTGATCTGATTCCTGCATTTTGTGGGGCAGGAGCTGGTTCAGTCAGTTCTTTGTTCTGCAGCTTTGCTGTGGGTTTTGCTGCAGCATCCCTGGGCCTCCCAGCCTTGTCTTAAGCAAAATGATGAGTGACTGTCTCATGTTTGTTTCCTCCAACCCTCCCTGGGGAAAGGAGCCTGTGCAGCACTGTGACAGGTTTTATAAGGCCTCTAGTGATTTTTTACCTTCTTATATATGCGCATGTCACTCCATTTTTATGCAGAAGAATGGAAAGAGAAGTTCATTGTCTTGTGACTGCAGGTAAAGGAGTGCAGGGTATTCATCAGTGTCACGTGGAGCAAGGTTTTTCTCTGGCCAATGCCTTTTCTGACAGCGCTTCACCATGTTCCTCAATAGGAATTGGGTTTTTGCTCCCAACCATCAGATTGTTGAAACCCTGCTTCAGTGGAGGCAGGACGCTCTCTGCAGGGAGTATTCAGACGTCTGCAAACCCAACAGCTACATTTTCCTTCAGGAGAGGGAGAGGCAGCAATCTGCCCCTCTTGCTCAGAGCTGCTGGGCACCATCATTGCTGAGCCTCGCATCCCCTTCAGCGCAGAGCACCACTTGGCAGGCAACGCTTGCAGAATATATTCAACAACCCTTCATCACGGTGTGAATTTTCCAAGTAGGCTGCAGAGACATGCTGTGACTGTCACTGTGTGTGGAGAGGCGACAGATGGCTCTCACACATTTGCTCCTGGAAGTGCTTCCCCAGTGGCTGGATCCTCCCTTCCTGATCCACCCTCTCAGGGTCTTAATTGCTATTATGAATTAACTTGATTGTGTTATATTTATGCCATTTTCTGTACAAAGGAACTGGAAGACATCCTGCACTGGGGAAATGTACTGTGAGAAGCCAACTTTCACTGAAGGATCCACAGCCTGAAACCTGGAGCCTTGTTCTGGTTCGCAGAGCCCCAAGTTTGGTCCTGTACAGCCCATCACAGGCTCTGGACTGAACCTCAAAGGTGGTGAGCAAGTGAATTACTGAGTGAGCAATGTCCTGTGGTCTGTCACGTGGCCCTGGACCCTGCAAGAAGCACAGATTCACCAGGTGAGAGGTGCAGTGGTGTCACCCTGGGATCACTGGCAGAGCTCCTGCTCATCACACCATGCAGTGACAGTTTCCTGGATTTTTATGATGATTCTTCACTTTTTACCCATCTTCTCTTTGACATTTGTCTCAGTGTGCAATGTCTTTATTTCCCAGCCTGGGACAGAAATAAGGGGCACACTTTAGTGTTTCACCAGATTTAGTCTTAAATATCTTTTTGGACTGGTCAAATATGGAAAAGAGCTAGAAACTGTCCAGGCCAAGCAGGGTATTGCTAACTATGAACACTTGGAGTTAAATAATTCAGCCCAGAGTGATGTATTATTTTATGCTTTCCCCAGGAAGACAAAGAGGTAAAAAAGCAGTAGAGATGCAGCAAAAGAATACAAATCAGCAGCAATTAGGAAGGTTAAAAAAAGAAAGAGAAAAAAAAAATCCCAGCCAAATCCCCTTTCATGTGTCCAGCCTGTTTACATTCTGGGCTAGAATAGTGCTGATCTGACTCACTGCTGGCATTAATGAAGTTTGCACCTCTGGGTGAGCAATTTAATTTATCTCAGCAAGCCAAAGCTCATTATAACAGTCCATAAATGCTATCAGATGAAAGGAGCATCCTTCAGCAATCTCGGGGATTAAAGCAGGGAGGCATTCAACTGCCAAGGCTTCTGCTGGAAAGACTGCAGTCAGAGCATGTGTGCTAGGGGCTGAGGAAGCACAATGCCTCAATTACTGCTGCGGATTTCTCTGTATCAAGACAGTGATCTGGAGCCTCCGAAGCACTCCTCTGGAGGTGAGCAGCTCCCTTTTCTCCCCCTCTCTCTCTCTCCAGACATCTCTCCTCACAGTTCATCAGGCCCAGTAGCAGCTGGAGAGAAATGGGGGGTCTGGGGGATTCCATAGGTTGGCCACAGCTGGTCACCCTCCTCCAGGGAACAGGAGGCTCCTTGGAGGGGCACTGCAGCATAAAGGCATAAAAAGAGACTTAAGGTGGGAGGAGGAAAATGGCTGATTCTGTCCTCTTGGGTGTAGAAACCTCCTTTCCACACACGTCCTGTCCTGGGCTGGATCCAGCTCCTTGAACTGCAGTTCCCAGAGCTGCTGTGCTGGCCTTGCCCTTGCCCTTGCCTCGCTCTGGGTGGAGGCAGTGCAGCACCCACACATCGTTCCCATCACTCCCTCTCTGCCAGGGCTGCCTGCGTGGCTGCAGCTCCAGCACACGGCACCAGCTGTCAGGGTGAGGGAGCAAGCCCAGCTGAGCGTTCTCTAGCAGAGGTGCTCAGAGGAAATGGCTTCTTCAGCAGCAGGAATGATCTCCACTGTCTTTACATTCAAAATCATACATGCACAATTCTTTTTCTTGTGGAGAATGGTGGAGGTGGGGTGGACAAGGGATGAACAGAAATAAGCCCTCAAACCTTCCACTTCTTTTCCATTTAATTGAAAAAATCAATTGCATATCCCAAACAAAAATTGTAGAAAAAGCAGTTTTTAAAGTCTTCCTTTCTGCAGGCCCAATACAGTGAGGCAGCATCCTCAAGGCTGTGTGTGCCTGTGCCTGGTACCTGCAGGCTGGTGGGGAAGTCCCTGCTGCATCTGAGGGATGGGGCTTCTCTGTGGGGCTGCTCCAGCCAGGCTGGGCTCAGGGGAGGGTCTTCCCTCTGCAGACCCAGCACTGTGCCCTGGTGTGTTTAAATCCCAGCCTTGCTTTCCTCTGCAGAACTGCTCCTGTTTGGGGTGAACCAGGGAAGCACGGAGCAGCTGGCGCTGCCAAAGCACAGCAGTGCCAGAGCCTGGCAGGAGCCAGGGCCCTCAGACTGCAGCAGAGACATTGTGGTGCAGAGAAACCCCGGTCTTGATCCAAGGCATAGCCCAGTCCTGCCTGCTGTACCCCAGAAAGCCTCAGCACACAGAGGCAAGTCTGTGCATTTTCAGCGAGGTAAGTCACGCTGACCAGATTATGGGGTTCTCATGGATGCACAGCATGTGGATGTGCTAAACCTGTAATTTTGGGATTATAATTGTCAGTAAATTATTGATGCTGTGGCATAGGATTGAAGCTAAGGAGATTCTCATTTCACACAATTTCTCCAAGGACTGCAGTGGAGAAAGTGTCTCTTTCCAGAGGAGGACACAGTGGGATGCTGTTCCGTGCGCACCTGGAAACTGGCCTCATGCCAGCCATGGCTCATGCTGCACATCCGCAGCCTCTGCTGCTGGGGCTGTGCAGGGGAAGAGGCTGAAGAATTCCCACAGTCCCTGCAGTGTGGGAATGATGATCTGTGCTGGGAGGATTTCTTCAGTCTGCTGCCAGTGCGAGGAGCGAGCCGCCGTCCACTGAGCTTCAGTTAGCACTTGACAAGTGCCTCAGTTTGTCTCTGTGATCAAAACAGCAGCGCAGGGAACTGCAGCTGTGAGTGGCAGGTATGTCTGAGGGGTTGTGTCAGATCTCTTCCACCTGCTGCTCTACCTGTCAAATCTAAATGTGATTTACTGTGCTACAGGCACGGTGTCACCTGGGAGGCACAGCATTCCTGGTACGTGTGATGCACGTGGGACATCTTGTCTGTGCCTTCCTCTCTATGCATCCAAACACGCTGCATATGTGGGTGAAGAAAAGGCAAAACAGAGGCAGGAGGAATCTTTATCTCAAGTTCCCAACAAATCCAGGTAGATGGATCGAGGTCAACACTTGCTCTAGAGCCAAGATACCAAACTGCAGAGCCCTGAAAGTGTGTGTGTGGGTCCTGGCACCCCATGGGGGCTGCCTGCAGCCTCACAGCTGCTTCCCGAGCTGAGCCCTTGTCCTGGCCTGCAGCTGGGGGTACAGGGAGCAGGGGGGCTCGAGGAGCATGGACAGCACCAGCAAAGCAGAAGAGGGGGATGGTGGCACCCGGTCAGGGCCAGAGCTGGAATGGGTGAGGTGTGAGCACCTCACTGTGGTGCGGAGCCACCCCATGTCCAGCAGCCAGCCCCTGGCCACCAGTGGGGTCTCAAAGCCCTGCCCTGCAAGGCTTTCGTGGGCCTGAGCCTCTGTGGTTCTGTCCTGAGAGAGCCCCGAGAGCTGGCACAGGCAGCTGCCCGCTGACAAGAAAACTGTTGCCAGTTTGGTTTTTGTATCTTCTGCCTGGTCGTTGTTAAAATGTCCTTGAGAGCAGAGGAGAGGGACTGCTAGAGCACTTCGTAGAAATAAAAGGACAAGGAACAAAGGGCCAGGCTGTGAAGCTGGCACTGCTCCTACTGTGGCACGTCCTCCTCAACCCCTTTCAGGGAATCAGGGGGGGACTACAGGAGGCTGGAAAAAGCAGGACAGCAGCTTACAGGGAGGTGCAGGGCTGCTGGAAAGCTGAGTGTCTGGCAGAGAGAGAATTGTAACTGTTACCTCCGTGGCCTGTGCCCACCTCTGGCTGTAAATCACAAGTCAGCACAATTCAGAAAGTCCCTTGCCCGTGTGCTTCTGGGCAGCAAAAGCTCACATTTGGAGAGCTTGCTGGAAAATGGGCTAGAGCAGTGAGCACCAATTCCACTGAGAAAATTAGTTTTCTCTAGCTAATGCTCCCTTGCTGTTCTGCACAAGTGTCCTGTCCCCAGTGGGCAGCTGCTGTGATGTGCTGGGGACCCCAGGTCTGCAGGCTCAGAGTGTGCCAGCTGTGAATGCCCAGCCCATGCCCACACACCAGCACCTCCCTGGCTGCTCCCCAAAATGAAGCTCCTGGCTTCGCTCACACCAGTTCCAGAGCAACAGCAAGCCAGGACTGACCTTAACCCTGCTGCTTCTGTGCAGCGAGAAAACTACCCCAGCAGGACACAAAGTGAAGTGAGTGAGGATTTACAGGGAAATGTTAATGACTGAGATGATAAGGAAAAACTGACTCAGAAACACAAAAGAGACCAAGGCAGAAAGAGCTTCCTGCCCAGCCACAGAGACCTGCCCCTGTGCAGAAATGTCCTGTCCGGTCCAATCTGCTCCAGAGCCTCACACAGCTGGAGCAGTCTCCCAGAAGAGGAATCTGACTTCCCAAATCCACTGCCTTCACTGATCACTCAGCCTCTGAGGATCATTCCCTGAACTCGGAGGTCAGTAGAGGCTCCCTTTGGGCCAGCAGGTTTCATCCATCACAAGAGTCCTGCCAGCTGTGAATATAAATCACTGAAAGAGGGAAGGCTAGGAAAGCTCCTAGGAAGAGCAGTAGAAGACAGAGGATTGACTGCTTCTTTCTAATCTGGAGTGTGGGAAATGCCCACACATCAGGAAGGCACATCTGTATTTCTCAGAGCTGACCAACGGCAAACAAAGGGGAAGGCTAGACTGTGCTCTTGTCACACAACTGGACTTCAGTTTCCTCCTTGCTCCCACTGCAGCCACTCCAACACCCATAAATCTGCCACACAGCAGAGCCACATGATGTGCAGCCTGCCCCAGGCTCCGTCCTCCTGCTCCTTTCCTGTCTTTGTGCTCCTCTTCCTGAGCTGTCCCGGGCGCTCAGGGCAGTCTCAGGGCAGCCCAGCCCGGAGGGGGCCCTGCAGGACTCGGCCACAGCCCTGCAGAGCTCCTGCAGCCCAGCTCAGCAGGCCACGCTGGGGCTCCTGCAGCCAGCAAAGGCCCTGGAGATGCCGGGATTTGCTGATCTGTGGGCCAGACAGAGCTGTCACCGTGCTGGGAGTGCCGTGCCCTGCACAGGCACTGTGCTGGGTTCTGCTTGGCTTGGGAATGACACAGGAATTTCCCAGCACTCTGATTATCCTTCAGGTGGTTTGTGGTTTCTTTTTGGGCAAGGATATTTTTCTGCTTCGGGGGCTCTCTGATTTGCTCGCTTGAGCAGTCACCCTGCAGTGGTTCGGGATTGTTAGGGATGGGTTCACCAAGACCAGACAACTGAGGTGTGCATTCTATTATGCTCTGCACACACAAAATGGCACCGAATCGGCATTCCCGGTGTTAAGTGTGACATCTGGGAGTCAAACAGGGATCCGAGCAGTGAGCTCATGGAGGAGGCTGATGTCTGCAGGCAGAAAGAGAGGCTGGACCCGGCGATCTGTCTGCACACGCTGCCTAATTTATTTTTCTTCAGCTGCAGGACTAGAACTCTGCTCCTCCCTCCGATCTGCGTGCAGCCCGTGCCTCCTCCCTGTCGCCCGCAGCCAGAGCCATGGCCACTAAACTCCCCGCAAGGGTCAGGATTTCCGCGCTATAAATTGTAGAAGCAACTGAGGGAAATGATGCTCCAGCAAAAATGCCATTTCAAACATGTCCCCAGGAAGGACGCAAGCAGCGTGTTTGTTGGAAAGGAATCATTTAACGGGAAAAAAAAAATATATATATATATATATAAGACAAAAACCAAAAAGGCAGAGTAGAGGAGAAGATGGTCCGTGGCGGCGGGGGCCGGGCACGGCTGGGGGAGCGGGCCCGGGGCCGGTGCGGAGGCTGACC
>VXBU01017979.1:9983-23723 GCA_013400315.1 Bombycilla garrulus | reverse complement strand
CCGTCCGGTCCCACCCGCGGAGCGACCGGGCGGCGGACAAAGGATGTGGACAAAGGGGCAGGAATCCCCGGGCCGGCCCTGCTGCTCCGGGACGATGGGAGCGCTGCCCCCCGACGGGCTGAGGGGCCGGAGCCGCGGGGAGGAGCTGGGGACGGCCGTGTGCCTTAGATTCAGGAGGTTATGCTAAGTTTGGAGGTGCATTTTCCATGATTGATGCTACTAAACGTTTCTCAAAGGCTCCTGCCTCTTGGCAGGATGATACTTACAAGGAGGAGCAGTAATGTTTTTCGATGTTTAGACTTCCCCTCATAGCTTGAGCAAGGAGGTCAAGACATGGTCCTCATCTCTCTTGCTTTGTTGGACATCCAGCATGGATCCAGTGGTTGGTTTGGGCAACCACAGTTTGGGTTTGGGTACCACTACAAAGCCAGAGCCTGGAGTGCCTGTGGTCTCTCTGAGGTTCCTGGTGTGTGCTCAGCTCTGTGGTGAGAGGTGCTGTGCTGCAGCCTCCCGATGAGGAGGGAGCAGGCTGTGTTCTCCTGCCTGAGTCCAGCGATGCTGCAGTCCCTGCAGATCTCCAGTGTGTATGCACTAGTGTGTATGCAGATCTCATAGTGTGTATGCACTAGCTCTGACATACCAAAGGCAAGGGTCTGGTGGCTTCTCCTCGCCTTAGATGCTTGTTTCAGACTTTGTCCTCTGATTTTAGGTTGGTGATAAGGTAATGGTCCTGGCCAGGTCAGGGCTCTGGCAAGAAGTTGTGAATGTGCCGGCCAGTCATACTTTCCCAATGCCTGAGGGGATGACTTTCGAGGAAGCCGCTGCTCTTCTTGTTAACTACATCACTGCCTACATGATTCTGTTCGACTTTGGAAACCTGAGACCCAACCAGAGTGTTCTCATCCACATGGCTGCAGGTAAATAGTTCTTGCCAGACCATGCTGAGACTCTTGATTTCACCATGCAGCTTCTGAGTAAGCGACGTGGGTGAGGAAACAATTTGAATGGGACTGGACTGACAAAATGTCACCTGGCAGAGGTGCAGGCTTCATGCTGACCCCATTTCCCAGCAGCTGGGGTCAATCTCTCCCAGTGTGTCCCAGGCATCAACCTCACCAGGCAGAGCCTCTGTTCCCCAGGCTGCTGTGCTGTGTGATTGGTACAGGCAGGGATAATTTACCTGGTCAGAGGTTTTTCAAACTGCTGGGGCTGTTTCCTTCTAAATCTTTCTCATTGCTGATTTTCAGGTGGTGTGGGAACTGCTGCCATCCAGCTGTGCAAGACTGTAGAAAATGTCACCATTTTTGGCACAGCATCTGCCTCCAAGCACGATTCACTCAAGGAGAGTGGAGTTGCTCACCCCATTGACTACCGAACCATGGATTACGCAGAGGAGGTCCGAAAAATCTCTCCCAAAGGTATGATGTGGTGGAGGACTTCTGCAACTGCCTTGCATTTCTTTAAATTGCAAACAAACTTCTATTTACTTCCAATTCCCTGTCTAGGTGTTGACATTGTCCTGGACCCTCTGGGAGGATCTGATACGTCCAAAGCTTTTAACCTGTTGAAGCCAATGGGCAAGCTCATCACTTACGGTGAGTGTGAGCAAGGTGCTCAAAGCCAGGGACTGTGTGGTCGTGGAATGGGATCCACACAGAAATGCTCTGTGTCTGGGTGCATGGCTGTCAGGGACCATCAGTATTCCTCACTGCACCGTGTTGTAGTTCTGTTATTTCATTGAGGTCTTCAGGATGCTTTGGCTGGTGAGGCACTGAGCGGAGGGAGATTTGTGTCTTGTCCGCAGAGCTGTGTTCACAGGCTCCAAGGCTCTTCCCTCCCAGGGTGAAATCTCTCTTGGAGTAAAAGTTGATGCCTGCAGGGGAAGCTGGAATGTCCTCAGGGAGAAATACTGACATAGCTGCTTTGTCTAGGCTGAGTTAATGCACAGCCTTGCTTTTCTTTTAGAGGATGTGTGGGAGATGAGGTTTGAGGCTACTGAATACTTATCTCTCCATTCCCCAGCCCTGGAACACTGTGATTTTGTCCAATAGACAAAGCCCTCACACAACCTCCAGTGGGATTCCAGACACTTGCAGCAGTGTGCTGCTTTGGTTGTCCCAGCCATTGCAGTGTGTGATTCCCCTGAAGAAGCAGGGCTGTAGGAGAAGGGGAAAGCTGTCCTGCCAGCATGGCTGCATGTCCCTTGTAACCCCTTCTTACCTCTGCCAGCACTCCAGTCTGACTGCACTGCTGCTGCCTTAGGAAGGCCAAAGAGACTGATTGTTCTGCATTTTTGCCACATAAGTGCTCATAATCCAAATCCTGTGTATCTTGAGGCTGAGGCAGGTGCCTGTTTCCATTGAAGATCAACTGGGCAGGTTCTGCTGTGTCCAGTTCTCAGCTCTGTCCCTCTCTGTGCTGAGTGGCTGTTCCCCTGTGCATGGTCTGAGCTGTTCCATGGGATCCCCATTGCCTCTTGTGTTCCAGCTTATCTGTGGCTTGTCTTCTTTTCAGGTGTAGCAAACCTGCTTACTGGGCAGAAGAAGAACCTCATGGCTATGGCTAAAACCTGGTGGAACCAGTTCAGCATCACTGCCTTGCAACTCCTACACCAGAACAAGGCTGTGTGTGGCTACCACCTTGGCTACATGGATGAAGAAGTTGAGCTTCTCAGCAGTGTTGTAGCCAAGCTGGTTAACCTGTACAGTCAAGGCAAAATCAAACCCAAAATAGACTCTGTATGGCCCTTTGATCAGGTGAGTCTGAGCTAACATAAAGGCTGGCAGTGGTACAGAATGAGCACCTTGTTCGTGGGGCCTGAACTGTTAAAAGTGTCTAATAACCATCTGTTCTCAGCCATTCAGTGCCTTATTCCTTTTAAAACATTAAGGCTGGATAAAGTGGCTGGGCTATTCTGCTCCAATGCCCAGGGCTGGGCAATGCCAGACAGTGTCCCTGTGGAGCAGGGCAGGTGCTCAGCTGTGCTTCATGGGCAGCAGCAGCCACGAGGGGGCTGGGTCATACATCAGACTGCAGTATGGTCTGAATAGTCTGTACCCTGTAATTAAGCAGACAGATGGGAAGGTTGTTGCTGCCCTTCCAAGAGTGCAAAAGAGCTCAGGCAGTGAAGCAGAATGAGGATATTAGAAGGGAGCACCAGGTTTTTCAGCAGCTCTGCTCTGCTCAGGGTTATTGCATTGATGTGTCCAGGCAGAGTCAGGCTCTTCTCTTGGGAATCCTGTGCTGAGGCACAACTTGCTGCAGGGGAGCAAAGAACTTAGTGGTGATCAGTCGGGGTTCATATCTGAGAACCAGTCTGATGCAGAGACTTAAGCTTTGATTCCAGGCCTGGCCCCATAAAAATGATAAAAATGATACATTCTCTACATATATTGTTTTGTGTAGCTGGTGGAGGCTTTGTCCTCCTGGCAGGTGGCTGGATTCCTCCCTTTGGAGAGGAAGCTGTGGTGACACACACTGTGAGCAGGGCATCCTTGTGTGTGTTAAGGCTGGGCTGTGTGAATTCTTGGGGATCATTTCCTCTGGGCTTTCTGGGGCAGCTGCCCATGTCTGTCCAAAATGTACCAGTGCAGAGGCACCTGAATGCTTGGAGTTTGCTTGAACTGCCAAGAAAGATGCCTCAGACTGGTCTAGGGCTGTTGAGGGGCCCAGGAAGGGCATGGATGCTCTCTGAAGTGGGGTGGGGGTCTTACCAGACTCCTTTTGCTTCCAGGTGGCAGAGGCTATGAAGCAGATGCAAGAAAAGAAGAATGTTGGAAAAGTCATCCTGGTTCCTGAAGCACCCAAGGAAGAATCTAAAAAAGCAGAGAACTAAGGAGAAGAGATGTATGCAGATTATGAATTTATGGTTTAACTCCCTGATCTCTTTGGGACCTGGAAATGGACAGATCAGTATCTTCCATCTTTCACCAGTACAAGAACATCATGGTTGTCATTCAGATGAGGTTTGCATGCACTTGTTGTGACTGACCCTTTGCCAGATATGCCTCCTGCTCTCTCTTTTGAAGCCTGTTTATTTCATACTGTTTTCTAACCACTTGTTTCTCCACTGAATTTCCAGACTAACCTTATTTTTCTCTGGCAGCGAAGCTGAAGCTTCCAAGCAGTTGGTGACTAACAACTGCACAGCCTGTCACTGTAATGTACTGTAACAACTGCCAAATATCTCTGCAGAAACTGAGCCCTGCTGAAGCGTTTGCACTGTCAGCTTTGGGAAGCCTGTTCAGCAGAGGATTGGCCAAATGTAGGATGTTTCCTCCACAGCCAAAGGAAAACCACAGCTGGCCTGGTTTAACTCGAGCAGGGGTTTCTCTTCTGTTCACACTAACCCAGCTCGATTCCCTCTGCTTTTTGTAGGCCACTAACACAGCCAGATAGTAACAGCTCATGTTGTTTTTGCCTCGACCATCCTGGCAATTTGGAGTCTATGGCATATCGTACTTCATTTGCAGTCACTTCTCCATGCAGTCGGTAAATACCTTGACAGGCTGGGCTGGGCTGTGTCTGACTACAGAAGAAAAGTTTTAATTAGGTAACCTGATCCTGTCCATTTTCTATTTCCAAATTTTATAGAGAGATCTGAGCAGTGTCTGATTCTTAGAGACCATAAGGACTCAACTGTGTTTCAAATGACTGGAAAAATTGATGTTGGCTCTGTGCTTTATTATGTTGGGCTCCAAGTTGGTATTGTTAGGGTTTCACCCTTGTCTTTGTATTTCCAAGGGCTGCAGTATTGAATTGGACTTCACTGAGATGGAAACAAAATAATCGCATTAATTCTTTGTGCAGTGCCCTGTGCTCTGAGGTGGTGTTGCAGTTTGGGAAGTAATTTTCAAGAGCCAGTGCTGTGGGCTGGCTGCCCAGGAGCCTGGGCTGGCTCTCCCTGTCCACACTGGTTAGTAAAGCTGTTGCCAGGGTAGCAGTTAGATGATAAACAGCCCGGCTGTGTGTCAAGCCTCTTGACCTGCACATTCTGAGCAGTTTTCCATTGTGTCCTGGCTCATTTGCTGCAACAGGGCTTGACTCTTCTTCCCCTGAATCTATGTCTTGGGGCTCCAGCACGGAGGGTTTAGGAGCTGCCTGGGATGCTCCTCCCTGTACCAGAGCTGTGTTTCTCTTCTGCTTTCCTTTCCTTGTGTGCATTTGGAAACAGAGCTGTGTAGAGACCCAAGCCCAGCTCTGTGAACACCTTGAGTCCTGGGTGATGCTGTCCTTCCCACTGGACCCTGCTTGCAGCCCTGGGCAACTCTGGTGCTGTTGGTGCTTACTTGTCATGGATTGTAGGTGTGGTGGGCTTTTGGGCTTCATTTTGGATCTGAAATGGTAAACCCAAGGACACCAAAAGGAGCTGCCCATCATGGAAGCACTCGTGCCCCAGAAGCAAAAGCTTGAGACTGAAATCCTGCTTAACTATCCCACAGGGAGGGCCCAGGGCAGGTACCCACTGGGCCCAGGGCTGGCAATGCAGCCCCACCACCACCTAAGAAAGCCCACTCCACACAGGGCTGGGGTTCCTCTCTGGCTTCTCCCTCAGCCTGCTCCAGTGGGACTCCTGTCTGTCAGTGCTGCTTGTGGTTCAGGTGCTTGGGCTCAGTCCAGCATTCTTTAGAAATGCACAGGCACAGCTTCCAGGGGTCTTCCCCTGGTTAACTTTATATTTTGCAACAACCCTATTCCCTGCAACCTCAGAGGGATGCTGGAGTCCTCTCACAGATCCTTGTCAGTTCATCTCTTGAACTTCATAAACACAGGCTGATGGAACTCTCAAGCACAACTTTTTACTTTTCTGAATCCAAAATCTTGCTGCTTCTTTCACCCTGCCCTGTTATGCTAATTTAGATTGAATCCAATGGTGTCTAATGCTGCTTTACCAGGTGTGAAAACAGAAGGACTGTCTAAATTGCTGAAATGGAAAGTCTGGACCTGTTCCTCTCAGAAACTGGACCTCACCTTGATGACAGGGCAGCCTGCTCAAAAGGCACACAACCCACCCATCTTGTGGCTCTGCAGTATTGTGAAAGGGAAAGCAGTTACGGTGTGTTTCATAGTAACATCCTCTCCCTGCTTTATTCTGAGCCAATCTCGTGCTCAGTGCCTTATGTGGATGGCCTTGGCAGAGTGGCAGGGCTCTCACAGCTCCCCTTCAGCCCCCTCTGCCCTGCTGCCTCCTGTGCCACAGGAAACAGCATCTTGGTGCCTTCTGCTACATGACTAGGAAGTCACTGGGGCCTTTTCCATTCTGGCCTTTCAAAATGTTGCCAAAACCCTGGTTTGACTCGTATTAGCTCTGTTTTGTGAACACTGGTGATGTTGTTGGACTTTCTGTGAATTAGCTGTTCTCTCCCCAGGTGTTCCAGCCTTTCTGGGACTGACCTGGTGGTCCTGTACCCTGCAGTCTGTCAGACCTGTTGTAAAGCCCTTTCTCTCCCAGGGCAGCTGTCTGGCTCCAGAGTGAGCCTTGAGTGAGGCTTTATCAGCTGCTCCAGCCTTGGCTCTTTGGAAACAATCCTAGCTCCAGGCTCTCTTAAAGCTCAACGTGTCTTCTTCCTAGAAATTCCCAAAGCCCTTTATCAAGGCAGGAATGCCAAGCAGTTACTGCCTGTTCAAGTTCAGCACTGGCTATTTTGTGTGTCTTGGTAGCAACAGTGTTTTCTACAGGAAGACCAAGATTAAATGTAACCTTGCATTCCTCCACCCCTATCGATGCTCTGCTCCAAGTGGGTGCGGTTGGTTGTGTTTTGGTTTTTTACTTTTCTTTTTTGTGGGCCAGTAAGTATAGAACATATGTAAAACAACTTCAAGTGTCTTAATCAAGTTAACCAGCCAGTTTGTATACTAAGGACCAAAGCAAAAAAACCAAAACAAAACCCTAGGATAAAAATCATTCCATTCAGTGTTGCTTGTTTAGGGCAAAGTTGTGCTATTGAGGAACTGGGAGATTCCTGTACTTAATCATGTGTGCCATTCCAGAAGTGCAATTTAGTGTTTATTTTACTGATTTGTCTGACTCAAAGGTTGTGCCATGAGGAGTCCAAGTGGAAGTGTGAGGAGTTGATGAGCGGAGGAGGCAGCCACAGCCTCTCCTGTCATTGCTGTTGTGGCCTCCCAGCCTGGTGCTGCTGGTCTTGGACAAAGTGCAACTCCTTTGCTGTCACCAGGCAGCAGTTGCCACGTTTTTGACTCTTTGGTTCTCTGAAGCTCACTTGTGTTGTAAGCTGACTGCAGGAGGGGAAGGGAGCAGAGGTGGCCTCTGCTTGCACAGAGGAGCGTGGCCCCTGCCAAGTGCTCTGGGAAGGAGTTCAGCTCTATGTTTTGTTTCAGACACCTGTATTAAACTAGAATTGATTGGCCAGGGAGAAATAAGAAGGTGTGTCTGAGGCTTCAGCTGGTGCAGGATCCTGGCCTGCTGACAGCTGCTATCATAGGTGTTAAACCACTCTGGTTGCCTGAAGTCGCTGGTGTGCTGAGCCCTCTTGATGGCAAAGTGTTATTGGCAAGTAGTACATGAGCATGATGTGAAACGTGTTAGACTCTGAGTGAGCCTCTTACAGCATATGGTCTGGTCTGTACTGTCTGAATTGTGTTGATTTGCAGATTTGTGATACGAGTGTTGCTCATCCTACAGACACATAGCAAATCTTTTGTTTAAAAAATATATTTCGCTTTGTGCGTGTAACCAAGTTGGACAGAAGACAACTGTGCCACTGCTGTTTACATTACTACAATGTGTACTGCTCCTCTGTCAAATGTTACCATATGCCTTATGTGTTTCAAATGTTATTAAAAGCATAATAAAACCTTCCACAGTATGCTACTCAGGTTTCTGTTGACCTGAATCCTGTGCCTGCAGCTCAGGGCAGTTTCAGTTGCCAAAGTGTAATGCTGCCAGCATGAGGAGATGCCTCTGCTCTCGGGGACAACTGTTAATTGTTGGCTTGAGTGTTGTTCCTGACACTCTTCCTGGAGGGCCACGGTGATTTTTGTTTGTGAAGCCTTTAGCTGGGCTCTGCACTTTGTATCTGGGTGTCTCAGTAGCCAGGTGGGACTGAAGTGGGTGCCCAGGCTGAGGGTAAGACAAAGCATGAACAGGCGCAACCAAACATGAGAATAAATCCTGTTTATTTGTCAGCATAGAAATTGTGCCTGGGATGCAGCTGCTGTGGGTGCTGAAAGCTGTTAATGTTCTCAAGAGAGCAGCAGGTCACCTGCTGGCCTCAGAGCAGGTGCATGGGGCTGTCAGCGTGAAGAGCTGACACTAAAGACACTTCATGTCTGGCAGCAGCTGAGCTGGAACCTGCCTGTGTTGGCAGGGAGTGGAAGAGATTTCCAGAAGCTGGGGCTGGACAAGGTGCAGACTCCTGCCCGGGTTTGTGTCTGCTGCTGAAAGAATCCAAAAGGAGCTGGAGTTGCTGGGAAGCACTGATCCTTGCTGAGGCCTGCGTGGGCAGGGACGGAGGTGCTGCTCTTCACTCATGTGCAGATTTCTGGTTACATCTGGGGAACACAGGAGCTCCTTCAACAAACATCTGCTTTTTCTTGAGCTGTCTCTGTTAAGCTGAAGTTTTTCTCAGCAGGAAAAGAAGGCAAAGGGAAGCCACAGGCTGTGGCTGTGGGAGAATCACATAAGGCCCAGTTTATTCAGAACTGTGCTGACCTCACAGAGGTACTGGGCATCTGGGTAGCCATTCCTGTGGGGCAGAGAGGAAGCACTGTAAATCCTGCTGATGTGCCAAAACCACAGCGGGAAGCAGCCTTTTATTTTTGCCTCAACCTTTCAGCAGGGGCTGAGAGTGGAAGTCCTGCTCGTGGGCTGTCCTGCTGCCTGCAGGCACAGCTCGTATCCAGCATTGTCATGGGAAAGGCTGTGAGTGAACAGGGCCCAGAATTCTCATCCATAGGGAACTTCCAGGTTTCCACACCACTTATAGTTGTGGGATGGCCACGGGCTTTTGCTCCAGCTGGAGGGTGTCAGGGCTGGTCTGCCATGCCGTGCTGAAGCAAAGGGAGGCACCAGCTTTGCTGCTGTGGGAGGGTGGAAGAGCCATCCCTGCCAGGATTTGTTGAGCTGAAGTCCATGGTTCTCCTCCTCCAATTAATTGCTAAAAAACACACAACCATACCCAGAAGCTTAGAATGAGCTGGGCCATACCTGGCTTTGCCTCCATCCCAGGAGGTTTTGTGGGGGATAAGGCCCCATGTTACTCTTTCATCTCCATTGCAGGACTTGATCTGGAATGTCAGCCCACATTCAAATGCTTTCTTCAGCAGCTTTGCTGTCTTCAGCCCTTTCTTGTTATCAGGCAGGAAGGCACAAAAACTCCCCCTTTTGTAAGGCTGTCTGGGGCAAGGGTGCCCAACCTTAGAACAGTAGTAAGACATTTTAAACAAGGGCTGGAGTGCTGTGCCTCTGAGGGGATTTCTAAGGTTTGTCTAGCTTGAAAACTACACTGATGACCATGATCCCCATGGGCTGACAGTCACTGTCAACTAACAGCGGTCACACCTCCTCTGGAGGAGCAGCAAGCTGCTCCAACACCTGCTGTGGAGCTTTTTGCTTTTCATAGGTTAATACC
Organism: Bombycilla garrulus; assembly: GCA_013400315.1. Lineage (NCBI taxonomy): Eukaryota > Metazoa > Chordata > Aves > Passeriformes > Bombycillidae > Bombycilla > Bombycilla garrulus. Next base: position 14,130 of record VXBU01017979.1, on the reverse strand, counting down.
TCTGCTGCTTTGCATGTGGGGCAGGGAGCTGTGGCTGCTCTTTCCTCCTGCCCATGTGGGCTGCACTGGGATGGGGAAGCTCTGTGGTGGTACCTATCCCCTGCACGCCATCAGGGATGCTGTAAGCAAGCTGAAGTGCTGAGTCCCGATAGTATCCAGGCAGGCTCTGAGACAGGGAGGAGATCTTCAGTGTCCCCGAGATCTTGCAGCTTGAGGCAGCTGAGGAGGATCTGCAGCAAGCCAGCTGCATACTGTCTGCTGCAAAACATGTCCTGCACAAGGCGTGACCACAGGGGCCCTGGCAGGTCACACCTGAGCCCTGACAAGCGTCACACTGGTCCAGAGGGATCATTCTGCTTTCCTGTCCAAGGCTGGGGTCTCTTCTCTGCTGTGATGGGAGGTTAGGCTCCTCCTGCTCACTGCTCCTGCCTCCTGGGAGCTGGGCTCTTCCCTGATGTGTGGGCTGTGCTGCAGGTGCCTGTTGTGCCACAGCTGGTGGTGGCTCAGCAGCCGTGGGGCTGGATAGCCAGGTGGGCAGAGAGTGAGGAGCTCTGTCAGCTGCAGGGACTGGACAGTGCTGCCGTCCCATTGCTTCACTGTGGTCTCCTCTGCTCTTGTCTCTTGCCAACTGGAATCTGTCTGGCAAGACTTGTTTTACCCGGGTGGTGTCAGGCTCCCCCAGCGACAGTTTTGTCTTCTGCTGTTCCTGGGACTTCCTCAGGCCAAGATGACTTGGCTTTTCCCCTCCAACAAGGCTCGGGAGGCTGCCTCCTTGTCTCACAGACCCAGAAGTAATATGGCCCCTGGCCTCCTCCAGCCCCCAAGCCTGCTGGCACCTCCAGGGACTTGGGGACCTCTTTTCCTTAGGCTCTGGCACCCAGGAAGCCCTGAGCACATCTGTAGAGTCTACTTTATTGCTGATGTTCAGGTGCTGCAGGGAATTCAGGCTGCCAGGAAGGGCTGCATCCAGCACTGGGTCCTGTCTTCTGCTTGGCTGGATGACACTTGATTTCCCTGTACTCTCTGGTCCAGGAGCCGTGGAAGAAGACTTCATGGCACAGAGCCTCCTGGAAGAAAACATCTGGAAGGTCTCAGTCACTCCTTGCAGCATCTCCTTGGGGCAGGCAAGATAGAGCTTGTGCTTGTCTTTGCAGAGTCCAGCCTGGAAGGGTTTTCCTTGCAAGAGGCTGCAGAGTTCACTCAGGTCGCTGTCATCTGGACCATCGACAGTGAGCTCTGAGTAGCTCACACTGTGACACACCAAGTCAGGGCACTGCTGCACAAGATCTTCCACCTTCCACTTAGCCTGGAGCAGCCTTCTCCTGTCTGCTGCCTGCAGCGTCAGCACCGTGCAGTCCCCAGCACTGCGCTCCAAGATGTGTATCCCTTCAGCCCTGCACAGCTCATCAATAGTGGCATGGAAGACACCCTTCAGGTAAAACCACTGCAGAGAGTCCAGGCTGATTTCCTCCCTCAGGCTGATTTCCTCACTCACCCTGCTGCTGCCGTCTCTGGAGTTGTTGCTTTCCTTTGACCTGGGTAGGGAGAAGCTGCTGGACCGTCGCAGCACAGGGGCAGATGCAGAGGGTTGGGAACCTAAAGCAAAAGAGGTCCATGTCACATCACAGATGCCGGGGCTGCCAGTGAGGGAGTGGTGCCCAACGGGACCTGAGCCTTTAGAGCCCTCAGGATGCTGAAAAGTGCTGTTCTCTTTGCCCACAAAGGGCAACAGCACCTTTTGCCCTGTGGGTCTGGCATCTCCTTCCACATGGTCCCTTTCTGTGGGGTTATTCTGCTGAGTCTCTGCTGCTGACCCCAGAATTTTATCTGTCATAGGGGTGGGAGGCTGATCCTGCTGGGTCAGTGCCCTTTGGTCACTCAGAGCATTTATCTCTGATGAATCTTTCCCAGAAAGCTGCACCTGTCCCACTGGTGGAGAGTCCTGATTCAGCAAGAGGCCCTGGCCAGCCTGAGACCTGTCAGCTTTCAGGGTGCTGAAGTTGGCAGCTAGCTTAAACTCACCTTTCAGCTTTGGCCTGCTTGGGCTAAGTCTCGTAGCCGAAGTATCCACAGGCACTTTGGCCAGGTGTAGCACAGCCTCTGTGGTGCCAGAGGGCTGGGAGCTGTTCAGCACATCAACCGTGTGCGCAGCACCTCTCCTGGTGACGGAATCCTGAAGGAACTGCTTGGCCTGGGACACGTCAACAAGGTTTCCAACAAGATAAAGCTGCTTCACATCCTCATGGCAGAGCAAGTGGGGATACAGCTTCTTCAGCTCACATGTCAGAGCCCTGAGCGCCTGGCTGTCCCCTCCCAGCCCTTCCTTAGCAATCTTCTCCTTGCGCAGGCTCACCTCCAGCTGCTGGTAGAGCTGCTGCAGGGCCAGGCGGGCCTGTCTCAAGGCATCCATGTCCCCAGCCACACCTGCAGCTGGCTGGAGGTACAACACAGCAATGCCATCGCAAAGCACATCCACCACATCCACGTGATGTTGCTGCAGCACACCTTGGTACTCAGCAGCACAGAACCTCTGCATGTACAAGTAAATGTCCAAATCCATTGCTAGGGAAAAGTCCTCCAGCTTCCTCAAATCTTCCACAGCTTCCCCACCCACTGGGCTCTGAGATGGTGGAGCGTTAGCTGCCATTTCACGCATCTGGTTCCAATTTGGCAGATTTGCTGTCTCTTGTGCTGACTCAGTGGAGTCAGGCACTTGCTGGTGATCATGCATTCCCATCTCTTCAGTCTCAGAGCTGGAAGCTGGCAGGAGGATCTCGCTAGCAGCTTGGCTCCTGAGTTTCAGGTTGCCTAGCAAGTCTTTGCTGAAGGTCTGCAGCTCAGAAAACGGTCCCTGGACTGTGCAGTGCATATTCTGTGAGTCGAAGCTGAGCTGTACATTGCTGTAGTCTTTGTGCAAGTCCTGCAGGAGGGTTTTGCCCATGGGCAGCTTGCCATAGTCAATTGTCATGCGCACATGCAGGAAGATCTGCAAGTAGATGGCAGGAGAGTGAGAGCAAGGACCAGAACCAGCCCCTTTCAAAGGCACAGGAGAAAGCAGGTGCAGCTGTGTTACTGTGACACAAGAGATGACACACTCTTCCACCCCTCTCCCTCAGCATCCTACTTTCAAGAGAGATGGACCCTGAACAAGACCAAAAGACCCAGAGTAAGCAACTCCTTGACCTTTTGCAGTTGTCAAAAGCTTTCTGCAAACAAGGAATCAGAGGAGGAAATTGCACAGAGACAGGGCCACATTTCTAGACACTGGGAGCTCATCAAAAAGCCCAAGCTCAAGAAATCCACTATTGTTTCTGCATCTGAAATGCAGTTGCTCTTCTGCCCTTGCAGAGCTCCAGCTCCAGATCTTCAAGCAGTTTTGGCACCACAGGCTTACAAAAAGGTCTGCAAGACCAGGCTAATTCCCATGCCCTCATTTTTGGGGCTCAGACATGAAAACATGAGCCATGGCTACTGCCACAGTCCCCTGAGACTGGAGGAAGAGACAAGAATTCTCCAGTGCTCCCTAGGCACCAGCATATCTGTATCCTAAGCTTTCCTGAGAAGGAAAGAGGAACAATACACTGAACATCCAGCTGATGACACGGCAGAGGCATTAACAGTGCCCCGTGTGGCACCAGATGGACTGGGGAAAAGTGCCTGTTCTCTGCAGCCTGCCTACCTTTCATTTGACAGGCACAAATGGCAGATGACTGAGTGCACAGCCTGCCTGCCTGTCCCTGTGCTATTAGCACAGAAAAAAAAAATCTTCATTTGAATATGAATGAAAATGGATTTAAGTGTAATTAAGATGAAAGGAGAGAGTGAGGTCGCCCTTCTCGAGCTGTCTGCCAGGCACACAGTCTGTGTGGGAGCAGCTGGGGCTGCCACGTCCCCTCAGTACCTCATTGGGGCTCAGCTCTGCAGCGTATGGTGTCACCTCCAGTGGGTACTGTGTCCTTCCGATTACCAGCACGTGGTTTCTCACCTTCAGGATCCTCTGGGCCACTGGTGGGAAAAGCCACCCAGATCTGTGTCAGCCCAGCCAGTGGGGCTGGGGACAGCAGGACAGAGGACAGTGGGGCTAAGGACAGCAGGACAGGGAGAGTAGGACAGAGGATGGCGGGACGGTGGAGGGGGTGGGGGGGAA
>VXBU01017977.1:274332-311239 GCA_013400315.1 Bombycilla garrulus | reverse complement strand
GGTGAGGAAGAAAGAGGAGACATTCCCCCAAAAAGTGGTTGAGGCCAGTTCTGCTGGCTTTGGGTGCTCCTACCCCAAAAAATCATCCTAGTTAGAGGAACACTACAGAGGAAATGTGCTGGGACCCTCAAATTCCACCCAGAGGAGCTGGGCACTACTCGACCTTTGGGACACCACTGAGAATGCCTGATCCAGAGAGATTTCCCATTATTTTCTGTTCTGCTCAGCACCCACCAGGCCATGACAGCCCATCGGACCAGCTGGAATCACAGACAATCACACTGGAAGCACCACTCGCGNGGCACAGCCACCTGGGCCCTGCCCCTTCCATGGGGCCGGGCGCTGAGTGCGGGCAGTGCCAGCGGGGCTGCGGCCTTGGAGGAAATGGGGAATTATGTACATGTGCAGAGAAAAGAGGGGAGGGCTACACATGTGTGTGGAGAGAGAGCGCACACGTATCCAGAGTGTGTGATTGCAGAAGGAAACCATGATGGTGAGAGGCTTCCCATCTTCTGTCACCTCTTATCGGTGGTGGCGTGGGTTCTGTGGGCAGAGCACCACTCGTNCTCCTACCCCAAAAAATCATCCCAGTTAGAGGAACACTACAGAGGAAATGTGCTGGGACCCTCAAATTCCACCCAGAGGAGCTGGGCACTACTCGACCTTTGGGACACCACTGAGAATGCCTGATCCAGAGAGATTTCCCATTATTTTCTGTTCTGCTCAGCACCCACCAGGCCATGACAGCCCATCGGACCAGCTGGAATCACAGACAATCACACTGGAAGCACCACTCGCGATCATACCCAGCTATGCCATGTGCAGCTTGTGCGTTCTGACCTCATGAATACAGGAAGTGGAAAAGGGGAACTGCCTCAGGCCCAAAACCTTATATTGTTGCCAGCTGGGCAGCAACTTGCAAATGGGCACCAGGTTGTTCATATGGTGACTGTGTAAGTGTGTGGTTAGACAGAAATTAAATACTAAGCGCCTTAGTTCACAGAATCTTGGGTTGGAAGGGATCTTTAAAGGTAATCTATTCTAATACCCCTCTAATGGCAGGGTCAGTTTCAGCTAGATCAGCTTGCTCAGAGCCCTGTCCAGCTTGACCTTGAATGTTTCCAGAGTTGGAGCATCCACCTCTGGTCAACCTGTGCCAGTGTTTTGCCACCCTCATTTATATTTAGTGTTACTGTTTTGTAATTCAAAACCATTACTCCTTGTCCTATCACAACAGCCCCTGCTAAAAAGTCTGTCCCCATCTTTCTTTAGGTGCTGGAAAGCTGCTCTAAGGTCTCCCTGGCGCCTTCTCCAGGCTGAACAACCTCAACACGTGCAGTAGAGATGCTCCAGCATGGTGATCACATCTGTGACCCAGCTGCCTTGGTTCAAGGTTGCCTTGTGAGAGGTCATTTTCCTCAGTGCTGAGTAGATTGTGGTTCATATCACAAAGCAATTGCATATGTAACAGCTAAATACAGATAGAATGTAATTCCACAGTGCATTTAAAAATAAGATTTTGAAGACAGTAAGTAGCTTGTGACAAGCAGTTAGTAAGGCTTTGCAGCACAATTTCTGGTTGAACTAGGCATACCTAGACATGGACAGGTCAGGTCATCTGCCAAGTGTATAAATGAAATTGTACCCAGGGTCCTTAAGAATAAGGGTGGGAAGGAGCCGGAGCTGTCCCTTACCAAAAGTATTGATCTTTTGTGCTTTGAGCACTGTGGATGCCATCCTCTGGGAAAACTGGTGGTCCAGTAAAAGTTCTTCTCCAGACTGACAATATCAGGAACATCTGCATTGCAGCCTGTCTCGGCAGATGATTTGTGATAAATGCTTCAGGATGGTGTGGTACCTGTGCCAGAATGGACAGTTATTTACAATTTATCTTTTTAATATTTTTTATTTTTTAAAGGATACAGAACAGGCATGTAAAGAGCAGAGGCAAAAGAAAATGCTGAGGGCTGTTTTCGAACAATAAAGGCTCTATAACAGAAGAAAAGGATTAGCAAGGCACCTGTGATTATACGCTGTGTCTTGGAAAAATCCTAATATTTTTGTGGTTTCCTCCAATGAATTTCACTCTTTAGAAAGATAATTCACAAAATTAAATTCGCAGGAGTGGGAGAAAAAAGATCTTGCAGGCATGCTTGGACTTGTAAACCTATGATTTTAGTGTTCCTTTCTCCCAAAGCTCTGACTTCTCTCCAGAAGGATCTCCTTTTCTTTCCCATCTCTTGTGATATTTGCCTTTTAGTTCCAGTCTGGGTTCTACAAGTTAGGGTCATGCCACTCATATCCTTACTGCCACAGTGATAATCTTCCTTGGGTGCATTTGCCCAGCTGAAGAAGGGGATTGAAGATTACCAAGGGTCAGAAGCATAAGGTTCTGGAACAACCCTCTGATGAGTATGGGAGCAAAACACCTGCATATTTATCAGGCTTGATCAGCATGTGTGTAATTATAAAAAAAAATTTGTATTGAATATCTGCCTAAAGGGGAAATGGACTTGATGGCACATGAGATCTCCTTGTCCTGATTTTTTTTTTCCCTGTTAAAAGTGTTAAAACCTGTTCTTTTCAGTGCTGCTGTTTGTGTTTGACACCCCTCCCGTATCAAGGTCATATCATTAAAAGGAGGATGAAGAAAACCCATTTGCACATGTTAAACACTCTGGCTGTGGTGGAAAAAAAAGCACTTAATCTGTGTACTCCCACTGATGTCAGAATCAGACCAGCTTTAGACTTAAGCTTGCTAAAATGTGTTAGTGTCTTACATGATCTGACTCTAGTAGCACTGAATTTAATATCAAACTTCCCTCGATCTCAGTGCTCATGGGAAAAGTGACAGTCGTGGCCTCTGTGAGTTCACAGAGAAAGTTATCTTTTTGTGCTGGTGTTTTGAGCCATAGGAAATGGGAGTGATTTGAAAGGTAGATGTACAGTGAGGTAAAAGAAAAAAAGGAGCAGTTGCAAGGTATGCAGTTTGCATAATGTTAACATCTCTGAATTACGTATGAGTTACATATGAGTTACATATTCCCATGTATCTGTAAATGTGAGAGAAAACCAATGAAATCAATGCAGTAAAAACAGGAAAAAAAAGCAGGCCTCTTGTGAGTGGAGGAAATGCTGAAGGACAAAAATGGGTTTTATCTACAGAATATAATGTTAGTTTAATAGCAATAATTTAAGGTTCATGTGTGACTAAATATATATAGTCATGCAACAGAGTTCATAGAGCAACAAGAAAGACTTTCTGGCTGATGCTGTACTCTCAGGATTTCTGCAAGTGATTAAAAAATGAAAAAAATCATAAATGTAATCCAAGATGAAATCCAAATATATATCACTCTTCAGTGTCTAAATGGAGAAGATGGGCAGCAGTCTTTCTTTTCCCAGTGATTAAATACTTGACTGAGTGCTGATTGTTGTGTTTAAGTTGGTGATACTAAGTGATGCTGTTAAAATGTGGTAAGAGAAACACTGCTAGATTCATGCTGTTATACAGCTTAGCATGTGTCAAGGGAAATCTCTCAAATCCTTCCTTTCCCCCTAGTGCACTCAGGCACTGTTCCTCCTGTCATGCCGTACCCAGGCCCATGAGGAAGGTTCAGTTTTGGCAAAGGGTAGTGGCAGGATGTCACTGCCATGGTTGCAATAAAGTTATGTAAGCAGGGAGTGATTTAGGCTACTGAAGCAGTGTAGAAGTGGTTATGGAGGTTCTGCGTAGTGATAAAATTACCTCACTGCAATTTAAATGACCGAACATAAAAATGTCTTGGAAAAATTAGTGTAATATATTTTAGCAAGATACCTGTCACCATTTCCTGGAACAGATGTTCAGTACTGTGCTGGTGAAACTAGCAGTTGGTCTTATCCTCCTCATGGTTTACAGGGACATTTTAACAAATATATAGCATTGCTCATCATGCATGACAACAAATTCTATAGCATAGGAAACTTTGCTGGAGAAAGGAGGGTAGAAAACATCTGTTTTGTGAGAGGGATTGGAACAGAATGGCCATAATTAAAATACAATTAGAGAAGGCTTCTCTTTGACTCTTGCTAAGGCCAGACTGGTGGGGTCAGCTGTGTGTGTGCTGACTGCAGAGGGGCCTTGAAGAAAAAGTGTTTCAGGGTGAGAAGTGCTGGGTGGTGCCATTTGCTTTAACAGGAGCTGCATCCTGACTTCTGACTGCTGCTTGTGTTGTCAGCTAGTGGAAGCAGTATGACTGAGTAAACTTAAACATAGTCTCTGTAAAATCTGCCACTTTATACTATAAAAGCATCATAGATATGTTTATTCCTGCAGCCTCCCTTTGGGGAATGCATTAGTGCTTAGAGATTAATTTATGTTTTTCCTCTGCAAGCACAACTGCCATAGAAAAGTTCTGCTTCATTTCTTTGCCTTTCTCCTCCAGCTAGCTCTTCTTCCTATGTCACTGGTGTCAGCAACCCTGCAGGGCCGGTGTGATAGGAGGAGGGCATAGCACGTTGCTGATGTGTTTGACTGAGCATGACAATGAAGGCTGGTTGGTACTGCCAGTCTCTGGGTGAGGGGGAGAGTATGGTTTCTAAAGCACTTCCTGTTCCAAGCTTTCTTCTGCCTCTATAAAGTGCTGACAGAATCTACAGGTTTGTGAACAAAAACAAACATAGTGAAACCACTTTCTTGAGTTGACAAATCATGTAGTCCTTGCAGGACCTCATCAGATTTCCTTCGGCTGTCACCTGGGGGTAGGTTACAAGTGTATTTGTGCTCTATCTCATTTTTTCTTCCTTTAACAAGTATGTATTCAAAGAAAGTGCCCAAAACATCTCTGTGCACTAGCACCATTTTTGGACAGCTGTACTGATGAGGACAGAGAAAGTCAGTGCTGAGCAGCACCTGTTAGACATATGCTGTTCTCTACAAGTCAGTGAGCTGTGAAGGACAGTTGAGGAACTGTACTGGGAAGCCAATGCTGGACGTGTGGACCTGCTGCTGGCAGCATGCTACTGCTGTGCCCTGAGACCATCAGAGCCAGGAGCTTGCTAGCTAAAATCACCTAGCTAGCTTTGTCTGGTGGTGCTGACCAAGGAAGACCTTCACTCCCAGAGCAGTTACCCCACTGTGTCAAGTGCAGTGAACTCCACCAGTGACACTCACAAGGGTTTACGGGCTGCTGTCCTTGGGGTCCCACCCTTGGTTCTGCCTTCTCACATCTGAATTGAGCCCAGAGCACTCTGGTCCAAGCTTTGAGCTTAGTCAGCCATTGGAAAAAGTGGAAAATTTGTCACATCTCTGATCAGACAAAGCAAAGCTGTGAATTATCCTCACAGGTGCCCTAACCTGTTGCTGATGTTTATTGGTGACACCTGGGGGATGGATGCCTCTTCTGTGGGTAGCCCCTAAAGCCTTCCTCAAGCTCATGGGTGTGCTGCATGACTTGCACTTGGGCACTGAAGGAAAATGGAATATTTAGCTACTGTCAAAAAATAGACCCTACTGTCTGAAGCAGGGGTGATCCCATGATCTGTGTAGGAGAGAAGGCTGCATTCCCAGGATGGTGGGATAACAAGGTTGCAAAGAACTCCCAACTACTCTTGTTATGATGGCCTGCTTGTGTCTCTTCACTTTTATCTTGAAAAACTTTTTATATTATCTATTTTCTAGCAGTGTCTGTTACCTGAATTTGCTTTTCTCTTCTATTTGTGCTTATGAAAGAAAACCCGCTTGTAATGAGAAATATTTATGCACCTTGATATGTCAGTTGCTTTTACATTGCTCACTAGATGGCAGTACGATGCTTGTTATACCGGTTGAAAGAACTGAAGTCATCTTCAAGTGTCTAAAATTCCCTAAAATCTGAGGATCTGATATTTTCTTCTCTAAAATACAGGGTCCACAGGTGTAGGAAAAGCAAGTTGAAATCTATATTCAGTCCTCACAAACAACCCCAGTTCCTGTGAACTTGTTACAAAATCAAGCTTATATAATTTTTCAGTAAAAAGTTTAGTCTATTGAATAAACTCTGGTGATACTACAATAGTCTCTTAAAAAGGAAGAAATAGTAATAATAATAATAATAATTTTAAAACCTCGTAAAAATTTTGGTGAAAGAGGTGAAGATGTATAACAGAAAATGAGTTTTACCAGGTCACTCTGGAGTACTGAAATCAATACTGGATTTTTGTTTCTGCTTCTTTTTTTGCTAGCTACACACATTTTTCTGGGAGTTTAGGAAGCAGTCCAGAAAGCTGTAATCACTACTTTAACTAATCAGAGTGGACTGCACAGGCCCTAGTTAATCTCTTCTCTTTCAGAAATCTCTGTGCTCCATTTAGAATTACTGTAAATAAATGAAGAATTTATCTTTTTTTTTTTATGGAAACATCCTCACCTATCCCAGTTCAGTTTTGCAAATATTTTAGAGGTTCAGCTATTTCAGCTTGCCTGCTTGGTGTATTGCAATGGCCTAGAGGTTTCCTTACAACCCAAAGTTTCTTAGTAATTGAAAGAGAAATGGACCCAATATTTGTATTCCTTGGACCGTAAGTATATGTCTTGAGTGTCCTTCAGATAAATTCAACAGTCTAATGTAGCATATAAGTTGTGTAGTAAACTATAAATTATTTTGGGTTAATAATAAAATAACTCCTGTTAGAGTCAAAGCTCTTTCTCTGCTTTGATTTGTCAACCTTCCAAGTGGCCTTGGGAAGCCATGCCTCTGTGCAAGAGTAAATATTTGATCAACCACAACTAAACTTGAAATCTAGTGCTGTTATTTTCCCATAATTAAAGGAAAAAAAACCCCATGATACATAGATATTAGTTTTATTTATTATTGCATGATTACTCATTTTTCAGAAAGGCATAATTCTTAGAAGTCCGGAGAAGTTTGCAAGTTTACAAATTCTTAAGTGAAAGCATAGGGATTTCAAGATACTATGGATACTATAGGTAGTACACTTGAAGTATGCTACCTGTTTGCAAAGCATTTATATGTTTATATCCTACAATCTCATTCACCAGTACAGAATCAAAATATGGGGGAAAATGTTTAGAAAATACTGATACTTGCTACAGTTGGGTGCAGCTGCTTTTCTTTTTTCTGCTGCTCTTGCAACCTAAAATAAAGCACAGTGTGCAATTAAATCATAATGCAAGAATGAGAACCAGAATACTCTGTTTTCCTCAATATGGGGGAAAAAAAGTGATGAAAAGGGGAATGGGTACGTTCACACCATCGTGTAATCCGAAAATAAAATAGCACTTCTGCATAAGCACAGTTAATGCTCCTTCTGCCATTCCAGGCATGACCCAAAGCCTGTCCCTGGACATAGGGATGAGCATATCTGAGCCACTCCATAACTACATCTGTCTTGTCAAAATCTGTGTCATCTCTGTCATTCACTGTGTGGGAGGTGCTGACGAATAATTCCCCCTATTGTAAAATAGATTTAAAAACTTCCTAAGATTTTGAAGATGGTAAATGTTGCTGAGATATATAAAATGATGTGTTGACCTTCTGCACAAATAGCTGTTGCAAGGGATTATTCCTGAAGCCTACGCTTTGAAACAGTTGCTCTGAGCAACTATTGAGTGAGCTGAAGTTGCCAGTTAAGAAAGCTGATAACACAGAATAGTTCAGAACTCTGGAGCAGAGTTCTTCTCTTAGACCTGGATGTTGATTTCTGAGATAGGTTTTCTGCCAGATGGTATTTTTAATGGAAATGAAACAAGCAGCATTAAAAAACACAAACCAAACCAAACAAGTTGGATTCTGTATCTCCTGATCATCCTGTAGGAAAGCAGACTTCAAGGTCATTTGCAACATTTGCTGCCATTTCTCAGAGGCCTGACATGATGTTCTTTGTCTTGGTGAGTCTGCAGCCACATTACCAACAGACTGAAGCCTTGTAGTGTTTAGCAAGAAATAATTAATTTAAAAAATGTCTCATTAAAAATACCTGACAATCTCTTTGGCTTTTTCATTTTTGTTACCCATGTGGTCAGTTTTCTTACTAGAAAGCCATCTAGAAACTGTTGTGGCAAGTTGACATTGATCATTGATACTGAAAGGCTTAGCTGGGCCATGAGCTTTGTGCTCTGCTCCTCTCAGGCAGCAGCAGTACACCTTGAGAGTCACCTGCTTGCTGTGCCTGCTCCCTGGACATGCTTGAGTGGGTCACCACAGCAAATCAATGTTTATATTTACCAAATTGTTTGTTAAGGGTCAGTTGTTCATTATAATCCCAAGCTACTTTGTGCTTCAGTGCATTCTCGGTGCTTCTGGGTGCTTCTGATAAAGGCAGGAGAGCTGCTGCAGGGCTGTTATTGTGGAGGGAGGGATAGGCTGTCATCACTGTGTCCTGCCTCACAGAGGGGTTTCTTTTTTCTTTGAAAAATTGCAAATAAAGAGCAAGCAGAAGGCTCCAGATGACAGATCATATAGTCTGGTCAGTAAATGTACTAAATCCTTCTGCACCCACTCAAAGAAAACAGAAGTCTGTCCTGTCTGGACCTACAGGGGCTGTCTGTTTTTCAGAAGCTGTAAAGATTTTGCTTTTAGCCTGAACATACGTGGTGTGAAGCCTGCTATTGGTGACAGCAGTGCTTTAGCAATGGAAGAGCGTGAGCTCTGCTGGGCAGCAGTGATTGCTTCCCAGCAGACCTCCCAAAATATTCCCTCTTTCCTCTCTCCCCAGAGTGAGCCAGATAACAGCCCCAAGCCTGGAAGGGAGAAATGGTGAGTCCTATGCCTTGAGCTTTTGTGCAGTGTTGCTAAACTCATATGCTAAGAGGTTGGAAGATGGAAAGCAGTAGCAGTAAGAGACTTGGAGATCTCTGGACCTGTCTGGTTCCATGTAGGTGTGCATGTAGGATTCACGTCTGGGTTTCCATGGGGGCCCCAGACGGCCACTGCTTTAAATGAAAGATGAGCTTCCATGTAATTGTGAGATATTTGAAGGAAAGACTTTGGGGAAACAAGGAAATACCATGATGTTCCTAAGCAACGGTGCCCAGCCCTTGGGTGGCTGAAAGCAGAGCAGTGAGGAAGACCCTTTTGCCCTGGGTCAGATTTGGTTGTGGTTCTTACATGAGGTTTGCGTCAGAGCAGAGAGCGTGGGGTCTGAACAGCTGCCCTGCTATGCCTGCAGGCCTGACCTGCTGTGGGCTGGCTGAGGGAGAGGCAGCAGCTCTTTCCACCCTCTCTTCCCCAGCAGAAAACTGCTGCTGAGAGATGCAGCAGGGTCAGGGCTGTTTTCAGAGCCTGGTTGGAGAAGTGGACTCATCACCAGGAGGAGTCTGGCATTACTCTGCTCCCACTCAGCCCAGTGGATGCTGCTGCCCTGATTAAATATAGCTGGACCAGGCTTGGGTTTGGAGGAACATCATCTCTGAAAGGTTGACTCAGGCACCTGAGCAAATTAGTGTGGAATAAAGACTTGGGAAAACTGAACTGAACTGAGAATCAGCAATGCATCATGAGACACAAATATTGCTAAAATATATGAAATGAAAGTTAGTGGAAAAATTAAATGTTTAGTGAAGCATGCAGAGCTGGAAACATTGCTATGGTTGTTAGGTTTTAATTAGTTAGAAACTGTTCATTCAAGTTCAGTTTCTGTGCAGTGATTGTCCTAATGGAGTTGGGTTTGGGATCTATAGTTTCTGAATTTTCCTTTTTTTATGAGTTTTAAGTCCTGAAATATTCATTGTACATGTGTTCTTCTGGCTTCTGGAGTGCTGTGGAGGGAGATTTTTTTGTACACAAACTTTGCAGTAAATTATATCAGTTACTTCTTAGTGGTACTTACTGTAGCCTCAGGGACTTAAAGGGTCCTGCTCAAAAGACATTTCATGTGAAAGGAAACATTTGAGGGTGTTTCACAACAGGAAAGTAGTGCCACCTTAGCTGATTCACCTTTCAATGTTAAAAAGACTGAGAAACTCAGGGCCTGTGTTTTTATAATGCTCCATGTGCTCGTGTGGCTTCTACATGTACATGTATGCACACAGACACCTAAGAGTGTCAGTGAAAAAACTCAAATTAGGTATTTTTCTTCCACTGAAAGGTTTCACCCCCTCAGTTGCGAATACTCCTTTGCTATTAACATACTTCATATTATCTGTTTTCAGGGACAGGAACATTTTTAATCCCTGGTCTCACTTCACATGAGGGAATACAGATCTACCTGTTAAGCAGAGCATCGGTTCCTGGAATTAAAAAGGCATATTTTGGGCATCACTGTGTGTCTGTTTTCCAAGTCCTTGTTTGGCAGTCTTTATCTTTGCTATCTTATCTGATGCCTTCTGGAAACAATTTTCCCTTAACACCACTTCATAAATTTCAGCATACACTAGACTGGAGGTTCTGGGCCATTTCTCACATTTTGTAATGAATTTTCTGATTGAATTCTTTTACAGATAGCACCTCATACATGCAAAGCAGTGCCTAAGATCCTGGTGGATTTTTTACTGATTTTATGTATTCATCTCTAAGAACTTGTGATGTATTCTGAAGAGCTAAGTTGCCACTGAAATGTGCACATTAATATTTTCCCAGGCACTAAATAAAAAATCTGAAAAGGCATAAGAATAAGATAAGAATAAGCTTATTAACATAAAACCAGGTAAAATTAGAAACCAAGTGTGATTGCATAATTAAATTTTCTTTGGAATAACCACAACAATTTGAAATAAGTAGCAGATCTGTTGTCAAATAGCTGAATGTTACTAGAGAAACTGTCACATTAATTTAATTAATGCCTGAGGCTTTACATGAGTAGCCATAACACTAAGATAATTAATCTCTGATTGTAAAAGGAAGCACTGGTATAGTTCTGTGGGTTCAAAATTTTCCTCACTGGGCAATGCACATAAATTTTGAGTTTTATTAAACCTTCTTAAAAGATAGTTCTATCACGTCATGTTTTTCAGGGATGGCTGAACATGGGGGAGAAAGACAGGGGCCTCCCCCCTGTGAGAGCAGATCCCGGCCCCCTCCATGAGCTCCAGAAAAGTCTGGGTTCACAAGGAAGGTGCAGCCTGGCTGCAGGAGAGGGAAAGCTTATTCTGTGGGGGTGTTTTGGGCACTAAAAGTGTGGAAGTAATTCAGGGAACCGAGCAGCTGCAGAAAAAAGCAGGAGTGTTAATGGAGAAAGAGTCATGATGAGAGGGATTCTGCTGCTGTAAAGAAGCACGAGTAACTGCATGTTGAAGGCTCTAATGTGGAATCCCTGGAGAAGAAGCAGTGCCTGGCATCTTTCAGAAGGGCACAATTGTTTGCATGGTTGGGGCTGGAGGGACTTTTGGTCATGGCAACCACTGCACACTCAGATTCAGCCACCTTTCAGTTGTGGAACAGGAACTCCTGCACCTCTGCCCCACACATCTTCTGCACCACAGAAAGGGAAAATAGCAATTTGTCACCTGTTTTTTAAAAGGACTTTGGAAATGTGTCAGTGTGGCTCTTGTCAAGAGAAATCGTGTCTAAGTGAAATCCACTGCTCTTTGTCTGAAGCACTGACATGAGTGTGGATTAGGGTGATTTGGTTGGTACAGTGTGCTCAGATTTTCCTAAAGCTTTTGATAAGCTCCTCAGTAGGAAGACCCTAAAGAAGCAAAACAGTAGCAGGATGAAAGGAATGTTCCCTGCTGGAAATGATGTGAGGAGTAGGAATAAACAGTCAGGTATTTCAGTGGGAGATAACAAGTGGAATCCCGTAGGGATCTACACTGAGTTTTGTGATGTCTGGCATATTCATAAGTGGTCTGGAAAATGTCCTCAATAGTGCTGGATGTTTCTTTGACTGAGTTATTTGGGATAGGAAAAATAAAAATCTACTTCTAAAAACGTGGTGAGTAGCAATGCAGTAAAATGGCAGCCTGCATTTGGTGCCAACAACCACAAGATAATGCACATGGGAAAAAATAAACCTGACTTTACGTTGCTGAAATGGGCTTTAAACTACCTATTATGACTCAAGGAAGAGAGCTCAAATTATCTGTCAGTAATTCTAAGAACTGTTGGCTAAGGGCAGAGCAATGCTCAAAAGCAAATGGATTGTCAGAAATTCCTAGGGAAGACACAGCAAACAAAATAATTATTTTGCTGCACATTCACCTCTTGCTTACTGTGTGCTATTCTGGTCTCCGCATCTAAGAAAAGGTATGCCAGTGTTCAAAGGAGACAGAGAAACCTGACAAGTGTTTTCACAAACAAAGAACAGCTTCTGAATTGAGATTGATTAGATAGACTCTTTAGATGGGAAAAGGGAAGGTGGAAAGGCATGTGATAGCGGTGTTTAAAATCATGAGTGGCATGGAGAAAATAAGTAGCAAATGATTGTTTGCGTTTCTCCCAGGACAAGAACAACGGACATCAAGTGGAATTACTGGGTAGTGGCTTAAGCAAACAACAGCAAACTTGGTCCTTGTGGTGTGTGATTAAACTGGAACCGGTCTTATAGTATTTGCTGGGTGTCAAGAGGTTAGATGGGCTCAAAACCAATCAGGCAAATTAACAGAAAAAGAAAATCTATCAGGGACTAATAAGCGAGAAGATAACATTTGTACCTGAGTAATTTCCTGTATGGCAGGATCTGGATGTGGGGAGAGAGAGTGGAGAAAATGACTGCATAGTTATCCCTTTTAAAAATTGTTTACCTTGGTATCTGCTGCTGGCTCCTGTCAGCAGTGGAATACTGGACTAAGTGGACCTTTGATTTGATCGAGTAGAATTCTTTTGCGTAATGTTTTTGCTTAATGTTTTTGCACATAAAATATCTCAGAGACCTACAGGATCCCAAGGTTTGATCCCTGCTTAAATAATTTAGATGTCCACTTGGAGTCTTGAAAGAGAACATGTTTGGAAGGTCTCATTGATCCAGCTGCCTGAGAAGGTGAGAGCCCTGGGGACTCTGGTAATGAACCAGAGGCACCCATGCCTCTGGGTATGGAATTTGGTTCCTTGTAGAATAAGTAAGTGTCCTGTAAGTAAAATGAACTGCAATGGGTTTTCCTTCATCCTGTAATTCAATGATTTGTAGTTGTCTGAAGAGTAGCTTTTGCATTGTACAATTTATTGTTCTGCTTTCTGTGTGTAACACGGATGTGCAGGAGGAAGCCAACATATTGTCATTGGTTAGAGAATGCCCCTTTAAAGCAGTAACAAAATTACTCTGTAGCTAGAAGTGTGACCATGAGAAATGCATTTTGATATGAGGAGAACGTTGAACTAGAGTTAAATTGAATGTCTGTTTCTTCAAGGAGGGTAAATTTAATCAGCTGCTCAAAATCAAATTAAGGGGGAAATCAGTTTGGAAAAACACAGGAATTACAATATAGCTAATGACCTGAGGTAATACTGGCAAGAAATTTGCTGTCACATTATAAAATGAAAAATTGTTTCTCTAAGAGGGAACTGCTTGTAGCTCGTGATTGCCTATGGTAGCTCAGAGCCCGGTGTTTCCTTAAGAGAACAATTAAAATGTGCCGCCCTTCCACCATTTACTTCCCCTCTATTATAGTAGTAACACCAACAGTTATTATACTGTGATCAAGCCTGTCAGTGTTTCTATCATAGTATTATTTTCTAATTTGGATGTTAAGCTGGAAATGTTTTCCCAGCCCAGCCTGAAGCAGACTCTTGCAGCTGGTGGTCCCCGAGTGATCCACATGAGTCACATCTTTTGCAGAAACACAGGCTCTCCTGCAGCATCAGTCTTTATAGGAACCATCTCTTCAGCTGGGAATTGAAAGTGAATCCTGCATTTGACTGCATCTTGCTGTAGAGAGGAATTTGGATTGTAATGTACAGATTATTTTGATTAACATGGGTGAGTAGAGGGGCTTTATTCAATGTGGTTGAAAGGTGGAACGTCTTCCCCTGATGATTTACTTCCAAAATAAAGGGAAGACACTGAAGGAGCTGTTGTTCAAAGGTACTGCTGCTGTTCTTATCCATGAAGGTGATCCCTTCTGATGTAAATTTGTCTCTCATATTGACAGAGAATTTGGAGATGGTGGCCAGAGGCTGCAGCCATGACTCAGTAAGAAGGGGAAAAGTGCTGCTCTGATATTACCTAGAATTGCATTTAACTTAAACCAGCACAGTGCCTTGCTCTTCTGTGACCTTTACCCATCAGGAGTTACTAGCTAATTGAATTCAGAAGGTAACTCCCTACCTGTTTTTAAACTAAATTAACTTGCTTCAAGGGACCAAGTTGTGTTTGTATTTCCACAGAGATAATGAGTTTAGGCTTCAACTGAAGCCTTGCCAGATAATGAGGAAAAAATAAATCAATGACCTCACTCTTATCTGGTCTTAACAGGCAGGCTTTCCTTTGCTAAAAGTGACCCTGAAGTGGTCTGGATTGATTCACACAAATACTGAACTCTGCATCCTGCTAAGCAGAGCTGTCCTGGGGAACACTTTGCTCCGCGAGGAGATCTAATCTGAACATCAGCAAAGCTGCAAGGATTTGAATCACAGCTTTTCTTAGAGTCAAAATGAATGCTTCTGAGAAATTCAAATGAGCAGTAAGATAAAGAGTTAAGGAAGAATTTAGCTTCAATACTTATTAGAAGAAAAAAGCCACATTCTCACACTTGTGCCTGAGACTGAACAGTCATCATAGGCATATACTTCTCTGATTCTCCATAGACATTTGCTTCTCTGATTGTTTAATTAGCTGGTATTGTTAAATAAGAAATGCTTTACAGATGTTAAAGGGAGATTGTTGCTTGCTGAGAACTGGTGTAGCTGTATTGGAGGAGATCCTTCCTTTGGTGCCTTGATTAATGGAAGAGGTACACAGCACATAAATGTTCCTCTCCGAAAGAACCTCCTTACTCTCTGTATGGGTCTCTCAAATGAAGGCTTAAATCTTCAGGTAATAAATGTGATTAATAATAGTTTTGGAGAATATATGAGACAATCTGTTCAAATATGCAGAGGTAAAAGGCAGGAGATTTTAATTACTTTGTAAGGAATTTGTAAAACCTACTTTTAAAGTAAAAAAAAACAATTATAGTAGCAATAGCAGCAGTAGTAGAAAAGAGCATGAGAGCATTCTGATCTAATAAGAGAAGTGACGTTTTAGGGAGAGATGGTTGCTTTTTATCAAATTTGTTGATACAGCTTGTATAGTGCACCAATTCTTTATTGTTGAACATCAAGGAAAAAGTGCCCCTTGGAGATATTGAAAACCTGTCTGTACACAGCCCTGAACAACTGTCTTTTTTTCACTCTGCTCTGAGCAGAGGTCTCAGGACTGGACAATGTGCCTTCCAAACTCAGACAGTCTATGACTTTGTGAACCTAGAATACATTTATAATGAGTGGCTGGGAGCTTCTCATGGCAACTAGTGCAGAGAGCAGAGCCCAGGTCCCCTGCATAAATTTTATGTGGGCTCACAGATGTGCACACTTAGACTCCAAGCACAAATACATCTGGTCCCCTTCTCTTTTCAGGTCCTGAAACTAAAATAGATTGGATTGCCCCTAATTGTAAGACTGAGTATCAAAACGTGTGAAGAAGGAAAGTTTGTGTTTGTTTCTGTGGTTTTGATCTTTTTGTTTGGGTCTTCTGCAGACCTCAAGCTTTCCCCACGCTTGGGATTTTCATAACCACTTGCTTTCCGTCCCTTGTATACAATCTGGTTTCTAAAGAGGTGGGAGTTTGTTCACCAGCCTTTCCCCCAGCAGCATTAATGAGCTCTTTCTCTTCCACCCACACCCTATTTTCAGGAAATGTGTAGGAGCTTAATGACTGTAAGACTTCTGGCTTGTCTTATTAGATCTAAATTGTCCAATGGGCTCACAAAAGGTTAGGGAAGAGACACAACAAAAGAAAACAGTCCTGGATGCAGACACAGAGGCTTGTTTCCTTAAGAAATGCTAGGATTTTAACTTTCACTCAGAGCTGAACTAGAGGAATATCTGGAAAGAAACAGTGCTTTTCTGCTCAGATGTTTTTCAGACCTGGGACTTTCAGGACAGGGTGGTGGGTGAAGGAGCCTGGCTGATCCCCTCTCCAATGCCTGATCAGCCTGGACAAGTCTGAACAGCCACAGCAGGGCTTCACAGGTTTCCTCTCACATGTGCAATCTTTGCATTTCCTGGTGGGTTTTAATGTCTGCCAGTGTACCCACTCTGAGCTGAAGGAGGTTATCATAATGTCTCAATGTGAAAAACTGTTCTACTAATTCAATCCTTTAGCAAATTATTCAGTTTTGCTTTCCTCAGCAGCTTGCTTGCAATGATCCTTCTTTCTCTGTCTTCCCACTCCTAAGTATCAAAAGCCTGGATAGATGAAACCATTCGTGAAAGAGCTGGTGTCCAAACAGGTGAGAAGGACTTCCAAAATTGCCACTGACATCAACCTTCTTCTCTTGGAGGCTTTAAACTGAGCCACTCCTTACTCTTCCTCTTCTGGCTACTGAGTTTCCAGGCGCAGGTTTTCTGTGCCAGCAGCAGCTCACTGCCTGCAGTCACACCCCAACACTACAAGCACTTCCTGCTTGTCTAGATGGGCTCTGGATACTCTTTCAGTCACAGCAGTGTCTTATTTCTGGTGCCTGATGAGTCCTTTCCAGGTACCCTCTAAACTTAAATACTCACTCATCTCTCTCTTGTTCTATCCCAGGGCCTTGCTCAGCTGCTGGAGTGAAAGGAGGAAAGGGTCTGGGATAGCTCCCAGCCAATGTGGCAGGCCCAAAGTCAGAGCAGTCTTGTGTCCCAACATGGATTCTCCTTTTCTGTAACCATATGCATAAAAGAACAGTAGCTTGGAATTTTATTGCCAGGGACGTGTGTTTTGGAAAGAGCTGTGTTCATGTAGGTTGTTACTGCAGTGTAGAAAGTCTCAGACTTTGTGCTCCAAGGTTTCATTTTGCTCAAAAATAATTGAACTGAAATGAAATAGTTCATCCTACTTTAAATAATTCCTCTCTCTCTCTTTTTTTTTTTCTTCTTTTTGTGGGTAAACTTTTAAAGTATGTTTTAAATTCTAAACAAGGAAGGATGTTTCATTTTAGAATTACCTGAAGATGTGATTTTAGATCTGTTTTGTCCCAAAGTCAGGATTTAATGGCTGGCAGTTTCTACTAGTTCTGTATGCTATGTAAAGCAGTCAGTTAGCTTGAAGGCAGCAGGTGGTTACAGATGCTGTGGTATTTTCAGTGAAACTGTTGAAAGAGAAGCAGAGATGGACTTACATGTTGTTAAAGTTTAGGTGGTTTAGTGTACTATCAAAAAGACATCACAACAGCTACCTACAACTTACTGAAGATGGAAAACACCAATTTAATGTGGAGTTGGTATGCATAATTATGTTCAAATTCTGCTTTAATAATGTTGTCCATATTTGCAATACTGTAAATGTGAAAATGAATTTCTGTCTGAAAGAGTGCCAGTGTGGAGCAGCATATAATTTTGTTTTTGTTTGTGCTGTACTCTGCATAATTACTGTAATTATGCATATTAGGCTGTTCTGTGTAATGGCACCAGAAGGTAGATAATTTTGCCAGTGGAGCAGCTTATATATGTTTTGTACCATCTACAGAAGTGCTTTGGAGATCACTTAATACTACTGATTTGCCCATAATAGGTCAGAAATTATTGCTGCTGCTTCCAAAATGTCTATCTGGAAGAGATGTCTTCCATAAAAATCAGGTGTTACTAAAAAAACCAGAACTTTGTGTCTGAGAAAACAGAGAAAAGAAAAAGGGTAAAAATTAATTAGCTGATAGGACCTCTATCAGTATGATATGACAAGAAGATGCAGCACTGATTATACTCTGCACAAGAAACTGCAAAGATAGAGCCACAGAATCACAGAATGGCCTGAGCTGGAAAGGACCTGCTCAATGACATTTACTTGTTTTTCAACAGAAAAAAATTAGATTAAGTTACTTAATAAAGAAATAGCACAAAAACTTAGTTTTAAAATTATTCTAAGCAGAAGCACATTGATGGTAGAGAAAACAAAACAGGGAGAGAGTAGGCATGGAGTGAGATGCTACCTGGGTGAACTCAGAGTTTCAAAGGAAAGGTTTAGGAGATGGTTCCTTGAAATGTTCAGGAAAAATGCGTAAAAGTTATCTTTTTTCCGTATGAGGTAGTTGTTAGTAATGTCATTAGGAACTGGAGACCTCAGCCATTCTCTGGGAGTCCCGTGTGCAGCAGTGGGACTGCAATCCTGGGACCAGCTCTCCTGCAGAGCTGGCTCTGTCTGGCACTCAGTTGCAGTGACCAAGCTTTTCTCAGCATGGACAAAACTGGCGTGGGGGTCCTGGGGAGCCAGCCCTGTCCCTCTTTTAGAGGTGGGGGTTTCTAGGTGGTGGTTTGCAGATGCTGTGGCCTGGGAGAGCCTGACACATTTTTTAGGCTGGTTCCCTGCTCTCTGTGAGCAGCACCCTGTTGGTAATAGCTGTTCTTTAGTTGTTGCCATCCCTCAGAGTGATGGATATTGCACAAGGCTTTTTTTTTTCCTGCTGAAAGAATCATGGGTGGATAGGTAATGACTCATTTTTCAGAAAAGTTTGGGAACTAGTGACTGCAAGCAGAAGTGGAGTTGTTTGGGGAGATGAGCAGGGCACAGGATCTAAAGCTGTTGTGATTTTCTTTTGTGTTGTGCTCTGCATACTTATCAAATTAGGGCTCTGTTCTGTGGGAAGGCATGCCTGAGTGACCCTGCTGGTCAGATGCATTAAAAGTGTTCTCAGCCCTGGTGAAGAAGGAATGCTGCTGCTAGATAAGAGCAGATTCTCTGAGAGGATCTTTATGTCTCCCCGGGCTGAATGGATTCACTCTGAAGTAAAAGCCACATGAAAACCTTCAATGTCATTTTTATCTCTCCTTCAAAAGGCATAGTTTGGCAGCACTGATTTAAGATAGGCAGGCTGTGTGGGATACACGGTTATTTATCTTGTATTGATCTGGTGATCATAACCTGTGCTTTCCTGAGATGTAACGCTTGTGGCTCCCTTCTTGTTTGGTAAAACTGACCTGCCACTAGCAATTCATTGGAAATGCAGCAGCACACCTTGCCGTGGATTTGAGCTGGCACATTCACCCTACACCATTTTCTTTTTTCACCCAAATCAGGGTAGGTGTGAATACATCCAGCTGGGGAAGGTTTTGGTTGTATGCAATATCCTCTCCTTGATCTCTGTTTGAGGGGACTGCACTCACGTGTCATGTGAGATTCTGGGTTTTGACATTCTGATAGAAGTCAGAAAGTAATAACAATTTGGCTGTGGTGGCTGTGACAAAAGGCCATTTATTCCTCTCTGAAATTTGGCTGAATTAATTTCTACTCATAAAAGCAGCCACAGATAAACATATTTTTCCCCGAGTGATTTGAAATGCTGATTGTTGGTTTATTGACTGATGTGCATTTCAGTCAACCGACTCTTCTTTTGTTGACAACTTTGTAGAATATTTCGGGTAATAAAAAGCTGTTTGCTCTTTGTTGGTAACCTCAAATGCATATGTGTTCTTCAGATAAAATTGTTAGCGCTTTGGTTAGTATCTAAAAGAAGAAATGGTTATGGAAGTTGCAGAGCCTTTTTTATCAGCACATAGAGAAGGATGCTGTCATAGTATAAAACCCAAGCCCAACTTTCTCCTTAATAAGGAAGGTGAAAAAACCCAGCCAAATGACCAAAAAAAAGAATTAATCTTAAAACTCAGAATTAAATCATATGGTGAGATTTAACTGTAGACTGGTCAGCTGAGTGAGACCTTTGGTTTGGTATTGGGAAGGAAGCTGTAGTTCTCAGTGACCTGGAGTCACTGACATGGCTGACGGCAGTTTTCCTCTAATGTGCACAAAGTCTGAACAAATTTTTCAGCCACTGCCAACCTTATTTCCCCAGGAAGTTTTCTAGCTGAAGTGTCTCTGCACTGCTTTTTTTCTACTGGCAGAGTTTTAAACTTTAACTGCTCCTATGCTATTAACACCTTTATTCTGAGAACATCTTGGACTTGTGTTTTAATGTGTACTTGTATTCCTGAGATAATTTTCGTCATTCATATAGAAGGGTATAGCAGAGTAGAGGCCTTGGAGATGGAAGCATAGTCTCACTCTGTGCTACACTTCCCCCGGGTGATACAAGTAGCTCCCATACAAGGTCAAGCAACCCAAGTGTACTTGAAGTATTTGGACAGTTTCACTCTGTTTTTCAGGAGATATCAGATGGAAGTCTGCCTTGTTTTGATGCATGAGACTTTAGCAGGACTGCTTCCCTAAACTAAATTCTCCAGCATAAAATCAATCAGATATTCAAACTTGTATAGTGGAAAGTCTAAATGTCATTCATTTACTTGCAGGGATGTGACAGTCTTCATTGATTTCTTAAAACCAGTGAGTTATTTGCACTCCTTGGAATATCAAAAAGAAAAGGGAAAAAGGGAACAAGGGAAACTTGTGTCACCTCATTCTTCTTCTGAATTCTGGATATCAAATTTTGGTCAGTAATTCCTAATGGACACAAGCAAAGAAATACCATTTCAGACCAGTTATCC
This sequence comes from Bombycilla garrulus, assembly GCA_013400315.1. NCBI lineage: Eukaryota > Metazoa > Chordata > Aves > Passeriformes > Bombycillidae > Bombycilla > Bombycilla garrulus. The sequence continues at coordinate 290,711 of VXBU01017977.1, read as the reverse complement.
TGCCTTTTGTCAAGCTGCAGATACTTGAGTGAGAGAGGAAGATAAAAGTACACAGTGATACTTCCTTAACACTCTCCCAAATGCTTGGGATTTGTGACTTAGGATCTCCCTCACTGCAAATCTACCAAAATCTGTGAGCAAGTTTTGTACCCACAGGCCAAAAGTCTGGACTTGTTGCAGAAAGAACCCTAACAGCCAGAACTTAATGACATTAGAGGTGTTTTCCAGTCCAACTGATTCTATGATTCTAAGCTGAGAGGAGCACTCTAGTGTGTTGCAGGTGATCCTGGAGACCTCTCTGGCCCACAGGAAGGAAGGATTCTCCAGTTTTGTGAGAAATGCTAGTCTTGGCAGCATTGAAGCTGCAGGGCAGAGGACGCCAGAGGTTAAATATCATGAGACACACTGCAGATGAGTGGTTGTTCTGGTCAGCAATAGTTCTATCAAGTTAATAATGTTACATGATTATAGCAAAGTTGTGTAAGAACAACTTTGTCCCTTGATAGGAAGTACAGGACAGACTTGTAAAAGTTTTTAAAAAGAGTTGTGACTCTCAGACTAGATTAGGATTTTTTGGGTACAAGCCCAGGGATGCTCAATAAATAAAGACTTGATAATTGGCAACGCTTTAGTTAATTTACTTCAAGTAAATAATAATATATGAAGTAGGTCATAGGCTGAGCAGATCATGAACAAATATGTTTTTTTTAGTTAAATTTGCCAGAGTGTTCCCAAAGATGGACATTTTAGTTTGTGAGAGAAAAGCATATTAGTCTGTTTTCCAATGAGTTACTCAATTTTTTGCTTCCTGCAGCTTTGCTTTCAGAGGGTGATAATCAGCTGAAAATTGGACAAAGTAACATGAATATTTTTATTGTCAGTCTTATGGATTATGGCTCTGACTTAATGAAGAAAGTCAATGTTCCCACAGTTTCAATATGTGAGAAAAATTTGCCTTAGAACTCAATGTGCTCCCAAGTATTACTTAAAGGAAGAAGTTTGGACAATTTTTCAGGAAAAGCACTAGGTTTTCTCCATGTATTTTACTTGCTAATGTGATTTGGTTTTGTTTCCATGTTGTGTATATGTATTGCAGCAATGTATTATGAGTTGCTTAATTATCCTACACTTCTTCGCTTTTTGCCTTCAGCTACTACATCAGCAGGTTGTGGGTAACATCTAAGTGATTTCAAATGTAAGATCAGTGATTGAATTCTGCTACTAGTTTGTGGTCATAGTGGTAGAAACTAAAAGTTAAGAAGTTACTACCTTTTTGCCTTTGCCTTTAGTTATCTGTTTTCATTTTGCAATCTTTTATTAAAACTCAAGTTTATTTTAGACTGACAGAGATCTCCGTACAGACACTGCCATGTGTACGTGATTACATCAACCACTTACTGAACCAGTCCAGTTACTACACAGCTATAATTCATTAAAATATTTAGTATTTCCATAAAGTATTTTCAGATCTTAGCTTCAGTGCTGTGAGCCTTCACATGGTTTGAAGACTTTACTTGTATTTTTGCGTAGAGAGTTGGTGCAGCTGTAGGTAGAGCTCTGTCATGGGAAGCTGCCAGAGGCTCCATTGTCAGTAAATCTCCACGTGAGGATTTGACCGAAGCAATTGACCACTCCACTTGTCCTATTCCAACAGTGTTGGAACAATGTTGTTGCAATGACAACATCCCTTGGGAGATTTCTGAAGTTGTTTACCACCAGAATATGCAGCAGTATTATTAGTGGGAGTCACTAATAACATATTTATATTATTTATGTATCAATATAAATGTGCATATACGTATGCAAACACACATGTAAAGAAATTTGAGTTGTCATATGCAATTAAACACAAGGGATAGTTTTCTTTACCTGTGCACAACATTATAAAAAGGATTTCCTCACTTCTATTTAATGAATGTCCAAGTTACAGACAGACCATTCCTTCAGACAGGACACATCAGAGATTATGTTGAAATGGGAAGACATGTAACTCTTCTCACACTGAGACACAGGGCATTTTGACCCCTTTGGAAGCATAAATCTTGTTTCATAAGGTTTTAAGCTTTTCTTATTTTTTAAGAGAAACCATTACTGTCCCTTCCTAACTTCTGCCAGATAAAAATTGAAATTATATTCAGAAACAATTAAAAATTCTACGTATAGCAAAGGAATATTTTACTTCCTGGACTTTTTTTTTCTTTAGGTGGTTACATTCAAAGTTGAAAATAGCAACATGTGCTGATGTAAAGGATTTACCGTTTGCCTAACAGATTGTGTTAAGAAGAAAACAATAAATCCAAAAAGGTGAAAGAGCAGGAAGGGAGTAGGTGCAAATTTTTATAGGCTTATGAGTGAATACAGATACACATAATTCATGTTGTGCTGTCTCACAAGAATTCATATTAGAAAAGTTCAGACAATAAGGAGGTACAAGTGCTTTAGCACACTCTAAATGAGCTCCCTCTTTTGGGGCTTTGCTGAAAGAAAATTAGGCCTAATGTAAGAGTGCCATATTATCATTAAAATAACTTAATAAAATAATTTCATTTACATAGCAGAGGGCAAAAGCTGTGGGGAGGGACCTGCAGATTTACCAGGGTCCATTTCATTGTGTACAGTGGAGATAACAACTCGAGTTCCTGTTCTCAAAGCAGCACAGATGATCAGATAAGGGAACAGAGGAAGAAATTAGAAAGTCTTGACATTTTTAACAGACACTAGCAATACTTTTAATTTTTGATTCTTACTTAGTTTTGAAATTTCTTGAATAAATGCATGTTATGGCCTGCCACTAACAGGGTTTTTCTGTCTACTAATTAGAAAAGGATCACAGAATTTGGGAAAAGCACCAGAGCTGGTTTTAATGAGGAGACCGAGTCCCAGGAGGGAGCAAGACCCAGGACAGCAGTAGGCAAAAACTTGTCTCAGCTGTTGTGTGTGTCTGCTGCAGGTTTGGTTCTGCTGAGAGCTTGGATGCTCTCTTGGTCCTGTCCCGTTGTGGCTGGAGCTAGAGGAAGAGCAGCTATCCCTGAAAACCTGCTCCTTCAGTCCCCCACTGCAGCCTCTGGGTAAGACTCAAGCACCCTGGAAAGAGCATGTACCTCTCTTCTTTGTGTGTCAGGTGGAGGGAAGTCTGAAGTCTTGGCCTGATTGGAGGCATGAGTTACAAATGTCCCACACAGAATCAAACCTGCCACTCCAAGGTGCATGGAAACTAAAGCAAAATCTCAGCTCTCAGGCTGGAAAAGCAGGGCAACATTTTTGACTTTGATAACTTTTTTTCTGTGAAGTGGGTGTGGTGAAATGCACTGAAATGATGGATGAGCTGGGGCTAGAGAGAGTCTTTGTTGTAGCACGAGGCAATGCCAGTACAATCTTTGCTGGTGCCAGTGCAGGCTCCCAGCTGACAAATGCTGACTTCTACCGGGAACTATGGAGACTGCAGAGAGAATTGAAGTTATAGACAACCATAAATATTTAATTCCTATGATTGCATGCTGAGAATTGCAAGACCATCTGCAAAACACTGTAAAACATAGCAGCATAAAATATTTCAGAAATATGTACTGTAAATATTGGAGGGAACACAGAAGCATAAAATTAACTCTTAAGCTTATTTATAACTATGGACCTCAGGAGTCTCTTGTGCATTGTGATGATATTTCGTAATTATATCAGCAGGTAAAAATGACCAATTCTCTCCTGGCATAGAATATGTTGTGATTCAATTAAAGCAGAAAGCTAATTTAAGTGGAATTGAGAAAGACTAAATCAATTATGAAGAACGCTATTATTAGATTTGAAAGTCTAGCAAAATTAGTCAAGTCATATAGCACCACATTTTCTCCTTTTTAATATAAGAAAAAAGATTAGTCCATCATTGGTTCCAACGGTTCAAGGAAGGTAATTCACAGAAATTGGGAGGTAACATTTTCAATCAATTAAGAGATAATAAAATAATCACTTGAACTTCAATAGAATTTTGGCAGAAATAGGTGTTTTTCATTGAAAACAGAGGTAATAGAGCCAAGATCTGTGCCTTTGGTTTGGAAGCGCTATGCCAAATCCTTCAGAAAGTTGCCATTTGTTTTCCTCATGCCCTGCTTTTGCCCTGTAAGCCAGGTTCCCCAGAAGCACTGGTTTTCATGAGTGAGGGGGAATGATATCTTCAGGAATGAAAGGATGTACAACTGGACTACAGAGCTTGGCCTACATCAAGGGCAACATAAGTCACTCAAATGACAGTTCTTATTACTGCTTTCCCAGTGTTTTTGGTGAAAATATGTTATTTTTTTTTCATATTGAGATTTTGCTTTTTTGTAACAAAAGTCAGAAATAGTAACTTGCTTTTCATCTCGTTTTGTTTTCAACCAAATTTCTTACTCAGCTGTTTTAAAGAGTTCTCCTCCCTTTCCCTTATCCTGATCCTCCCAAGCTATGTTCAGGACTGGTGGTTACTTTTCAAAAACATCAGTATGTTAAATCTTTATTAAACATTGATCAAGTAGGTAGTGGAAGTGCTAGAGGTGCAATTATTATTCCTGAACATTATGATGTGCCAGTCTTCCCACATTGCCAGAGGAGAACATTGTGTCTTCTCAATACACATCCTTCTGCTCTTCCCTGCCCACTCAATGGCTTGCATACAGAAAGCTAATGAATGCTTAACTGAAATAAGGACATTATCGACTTTTGTAGGTGAGGAAAACTCCCCAGGGAATAGTTTAATAGGCTGGAACTGCTTACACAAGTTGTGCCAGTGTGGCTTCAAAAAAGCCCTGCCTATGGCTAGGGAGCTGAGATCTGGGAGGGTCAGAGGGGCAGGATCAAATCTTGGCTCATCTGTGGTTTGGGGGCCGATATTTCTGCCTATTTATAAGAGGGATGGAGAAATGACCAGAAATTGTGACAGAGGAATGCAAGTAGAGTCATAGGATTTATTTTCTTGAGTCATGGCCATAGGCTGCTCTAGAACATGTCTAGTGTAGTGGAATAGCTTTGCTGCCCAGCCCTCTCATGGTAACAGCAGGCACATGCAAGACCTTGAAGTGGTTCAGAAGGTTTTCAGTGCAGAAGCTGTGACTGCTTAGTTTGCTCTCAGACAGAAATGTTTGTTACAGAATGTGGTGCAGTGATTTCTGCCTCACTACCAGTGCTGTCTCAAACCATCTGAGTTGAAATAATACAAGCCGCTGCACTTTGTACTAAACTGAACTGAGGAGATGTGAAAAACCATTCCCTACATCTCAGATAACCTCTAGATGAGCAGTAGGTTCATTTCTCACAGTTGTCTAATACAGTTGGAGTCTTTATAAGCTTCTAGCAGCAAAAAGTTTCGCTTGGCATTGTTATTTATACCAGATATATAATAAAACAAGGAATAAAACAAATGAGGTTAGCTAAAGTGATTTTCCAACAGAAATGTATCTATGCTGGCAGGTTTAAAAATGTCCTATGATCTCATTTCTCCTCTCCCTTGTTTCCTCCCTCTCTCCCCTCCTTGCTCCCTTCTTCCCCATATATATATAGAAGATGATTATGCTGGCAAATATTCCAAGAGTGAAACTTGCCTGAGATGGGGTTACAATAAAACCTCACTGCAGGGGAAGAAAACTCCAATAGGTGTTCCCACAAGGCAGCTTAACTGAAATGTCTATATGCTTTCACTTTTTGCAGTAAATCTGTGTCAGTCAGACTGAACACTTAAATTCTGAATGTTCTTGCTTCTGATGGGCAGGCTTACCTACCAACACTATTCACCAGTTTTGCCATTCAAGAGTTTATTTCTTCTATAGAAACAAACAAAAAATTCTTCCAAAGTGTTTGAAGTGCTGTGTAATCATTGGTCATATAAATTCATGAGTTAATTTTAAAAAAAAAGTGCTTGGAAGTTGATAGATCTTCATTGACCATTTAATAGTCCAAGCTCAAGAGGATTCTCAGTATCTTTTATCAGCAAAAAAAAACCAACAAACCTTTTCAGTACACAGACAAACTGCTTTGCAGCACCCAAGCACAAAGCCAGCCACAATAAAGTTAAATCTCACAATGCTTTAGAAATTAATTTTAGAAGTTGCAATAATAAATGTTCTCACAAAACCCAAAAACCTTTCTCATAATTTTATGTATCTTGCTGAGAAGTTACTTTTTCTAGGCTTGCATGAAATCAACTAATGGTGTGCTGTCAAGGCTCGGTTTTCACTTCAGATCTGGTTTGTATTAATTTTTAAAAAAATTTACTATGAACTGTCTTAATCTAAACTGAGAGAGAATGCTCTTAATTGAAATATCACTTTCTACAGATAGTTGTGCAATAGTACAAATGAAATTGTATTATGAAATTGATTTAATTGGTGCAAGCAGTCCTTTGTTTCCCTCCTTGTAGGAGACAGGAATATGCTTTCCCTTCACACAATACCCTCTACTTCCATTACCAAGACTCATGTGCTGCATTTATTTGGCAGGAGGAGCAGGTTTCTCAGTTCAGCTCTCCAGCCACTAATCCTTCTGGATTTGTCTGCAATTTCTGCTGCAAAACACCATCCCAGTACCCAGGCCAAACGAGCTGGTTCAGCTCAGAACACAGCTTGGTCCTTGCAGCATCCAGCTTCAGGTGGTGTTCCCACATGTGAGATGCAGCTTTAGTGTGATGGAGGCAGCACTCCTGTGTTGTGATCCCTGCTCCTACCTGGCCTAAACCACTGCAGGACCTTGCTATGGGGGACCTCTCCAAAAATGTCCCATTATAAGTGGGTGTATGAACATAATGAAACCTTAGCTGGTATTTAGTTTCTTTTCTTTGTTATAAAAAAGCCTGCAGTGGGCAGCATGCTTCTAAAGCCCTGAGATTCCTGTTAAATATTAATTTATCAGCAGGTTCTGAATCTGCACTCCAGGTAAGAACTTGTACATCTGACATTACTGTTTAAACTGGTCCTCATTCAAAATCACTCAGAGATGGTGGATTTTCCTCTGTCTTCAGCTTACTTTACCACATGAAAAACAGTGAAATTCTGGCCAGTGTTAAAGACCAGACATATTTTGATGTGATTCTAAAATTGTGACCCCACAAGGCTCTCCAAGGTTGGGAGAGTCCTTGTTGCTGGTGATGGCAAAGTTACATTACACAGTTAATCTTAATAATTAGGGGAATATATCCACTGTATGCTCAGAGCTGGCCTTGCTTCAGGCCCTGCCGGGGTAAGAGCTATGGAAGGTTCTTTTGGACTGATGTGAAATAATTACTAACAAAATTTATAAGAGTGAAAATGATCTATTGAGATTTTTTTTATGATTGGTCCATTTGTTAGTGCCAAGAATTGTTCAGGCTGGGGCTGGTTCATGGTCTCTCTGCCAGGATGCTGCTCTGTGCTGGGGCTGGTTGGCTGAACTGGTGCCAGTCTGGTTGCTGGTCTGTGCATACAGCTCTGGACATGGTGTTTACTGCACTCAATTTTTTTCTTCACCCTGAAGTACATGGGGAGGCACCTTGTGTTCACACCTTCCTCTCCCTGGGAATGTGTCTGGGTTTCAGGTCCTTACAAGCTGGGATGTACCTGAGGTGCACATCTAGAGCTGAGGTAGAGGATCGTGTTCCTGGTTTGCAGAAGAGATGTCCCTGCTCAGATCTTCTAGTCTTCACATATTTGACCCTTTTGCTTCTTTGGTCTCTCTTCCTGCTGGTAGCAGCACTTCTAAAAGTCTGAGATGATCTTGTTTTTCTGTACACTATCCTGGTGGGTCCTTTCCAACTCAGGAAATTCTGTGATTCTGTATCATTGTTTGGTTTGTTATCCTTTAGTTCCTGTGCCAATATCCTGCCAGCCCATTATAACTTGCAAAACTTACAGGTGAAAGTCCACAGTAAAATATCAAAGTATCTTATGTTAAGTTTCTTCCCTGAAAAGCATTTCCTCCCTGCTTCATTTTGAAACATTGTATTTTGAATGCTCTTCATGGAGGAAACTTAACATGAGCTGCCTAATGGCCATGCAGTCCCTAAGTGTTTCCAGGACTAACTGGATAGTTTCAGGATTGCTCTTTCTCCAGGAGAGGATCCAGCACTCAAATCCTAAATTGAGGGCTGATATCTAAAACAGGAACACTGGCATTTCTCAGTTTGCTGATATTAGTGTTTTCAGAGAGTTTCCCAGCAGCACCCAGTCTTTACCTGGATATGTGGAGCAACCAGATGTGTGGATATTTACTTGAGGCACTCCCTTTTGGTGCTTTATTCTGCCTGTTATTGCTGTTGTTTCTCTGACTTTTTTTTCTTCTTTTTCTTATCCCTGCCTGCTTCTCTTCTGTTTTTAATCTATTTCTCTTTAAATTTCCCCTTCTCAAAGGGTTTCACTGACCCCTCACACCCTTTTCTTACAGTATTCAACCCCCAGATGGCTGGTGCTGACACTACAGTGTTATAACTAAACCTGGTTGTGCTAAAACCAAATAAGCAAAATTAAATGCACATTAGCTCACCATTTCAGGATGCCTCTGGACTACAGTTAACAGCTCCAAATCCATTAGTGCTCAGCCAGCAGTAAAACACTCTTCATCATATCCCTGAGAGTTGAAAATGCATATTAAAAACCATGTGGTTAAGGCTCCTGATGATCCAAATGCCTCCTCCAAGCCTTGTAAATATGTAAAGTTGTCACGTATTTCATGCTTGTAATTTGTCGTGGACGTGAACCACCAGTTTTTGCTTACGTAACTTTATTTCAAAGTCATGAAAGAGGATGGGAAGAATGGGAAAAACACTGAGTGAAGGATGACTTGTGCTAACCCCGGTGACATTTATCAGCTATTAGGCTGCTTGCTTTCAGCAGCTGCACTGCCATAGTTAAACACCTCAGGGCTGTGGCAGTTGTTGTGTGGTGTCTGCTGTGTTTTGGGGTGCCCTGAGGACCCAGCTGAACAACTTCAGCACTTACAAAGGATCTGCCATCGCTTGAGGTGGAACATGCGGAGCACATACAGAAACCAGGAGGCAAATGGTAATGTAAGCTCACCTGAGAGTTACACTTGACCTAACGTTTCATCCAGTTCTGTATAATGAACTCGAGAGAGTGGTGCTGGATAGCACTTATTAGGAGCTGGGAATTAAAACTGATGTTTCTAAGCAGCAAATACAGTTGCAACAGAGAGGATTAGAGGAACAGGCACAGTTCAGGACTGAAATATTCATCTAATTATTTCCAATTCCTGTTATGCCCAATGCATGAACTGAATGTTCAGCAGCACCTGGTGTGTCTGCTACCCACTGAGCTCCCAGCAGCAATAGTTGTCACTCCTTTGAGAGACTGTTTTTAAAGGAGATCCTAAACTCTATGGTGAAGCTGCCTATGCTGTAACTCCAGGGACAGAAGAAAAACCCCAAAGTGTGAAATACTTCCCATGATGTCCGTGGCAGGTGAAACACTATGATTTCTAGCTGAACATTAAAAACCACAAAACCAAAACTGAAACATTTGTGAATAGGTACTAATCAAACCCCAGTGACAGCAAAATGATAATATTCTTCATAAAGATTCATTTGAAAAATACTAAGAAAATATTGCATCTTCCTGGAAGCTGTACTGGTGCAAAAATGGTAATCAAGTCTTCAGTGTTTTGCATTTATGTTGGGGTTTTATGCAGTTTAACTTTAAAAACCCATATGCACATGAACTAGTTTTGAGTGTTCTGTGTTTTGGACTAGAAGTTTTTTGCCACTGTAATTTGAAGGTACATACAATTGTACTTTGTGGGATACTTTTCAAAGGTGATGTAGATGACCCAGTATAAAAAGAATAAAATATTTTATTGTGTGACAAATTAAAAAAGTGAGGGACTGAGCATTATGTAATTGTTGATTTTAGAGATTTGCATGTGATTAAGCAAGGTTTAAATGTCCTGCTGAAGAGCATTGTTTAGTTGAATCATAACTTTTAAATGAATCTATGGGTTTGTGGTTTTGTTGTTTTGTGGGTTTTGGTTATTTTTTTTTGTTTGTTTGTTTTTTGTTTTATTCAGGAAAGACAAATTCAGTGTTAACTAATGAAAACATAATTGCTATAGGTATGATTCATCCTTGCAAAAAAATATATGGATAAGGGAATGGATCTTTTGATCCCTGCGGAACAGAGTAGATGTATGTGCTTCACATTATCCACCTACTGTGTCACCCTGACTTTCCTGTATAGTGTGCTGTGTGCTTTGCTGGAGCACCACCTCATTCCTAGGAAATGACGAATTGCAAAATCACACGGAATGGGTGACAGGGATCACCGGAGCTCATCTGGTCCAACCTTCACCCTCCCCTCCCCCAAAGCACATCACTCTGGAATGTGTTGAGTCAATGTATCTCCAGAGAAGGAGACTCCATAACCCCTCTGGGCAGCCTGTTCTGCGCTCAAAATGAACAGGAAGCTTCACTTTCTAGACCTCTGGATTCTTGACAACTTTTGTGATTGCAGAGGAGAAAGTAGTTGTTACAGATGGTTTTTCTGGAATGGCTTCCAGGAAACCTTTCCTTGGTTTTTTTACCTTTTTGGTGTCCTCAAGGCAGCCAGCATGATGAATACAATATGGATACAAACTTTTGCTGTTCAAGGCGACATTAGGGTGAAAGATGTGGCTTGCAAAGCTGGTGTCAGACCTCAGTGTGGGCAATGTGTTTGCTCTCCCAGCTGGAAGTGGCTGCCGTGGTGCTCAGCTGGCCATGCCCTTCTGCAGGAGCCAGAGCTGCACGGTGGCCTCAGGTGTGTGTGCCACACTCAGGATTGCATTTTCCAGTTGCCCTGGTTGGCAGAAGTTGCTTAACCTGACTCATGCTCCTAAAGACCCTGGGAGGTTGATGCTGAACAGCTGAGGAGAGTGGAATATGCCCAAGGGATTTGCTTTGTTTAGTTTTCTGTTTTACTCACTCAGTACAAAGGAAAGTGCTTCCCCGTAAAAGCCTGTGGGAGCAACTTGTGTCTCGTCAGGATTTGCTGTTTGAGACCAGATGAACCAAGAAGAGTTTCTGCAAGAGTAGCCCCTTGCTCCTGGAAACAGGGTCTCTAGTGGCAGGTTTCACTGTGCCAGTTTGTACATTAGAGAACTGCATGGGGGGGAGAATGTCTACACGCAGAGACTGCCTCATGCCTTTTTGAATTCACTCATGCCTGTGGTCCCCCGAGTGTGCTGTGGGTGGCGCAGCCCATTTATATATTTTTAATGTTGAAATTCAGTTTAAAAAGAGAACAGATTGAAATCTTACACACATCTATGCCAGTGAAAACTCTCTGAGTAAGGTCAAATAGCTCAGTATTTATTCTCCCCCTCATGCCCCAAGGTTTAAACAGAAATTGCAATCTTTTTCCCCCCCCCCACGTAAATGTGATGGATGTGATAGAATTACCAAGTTGACTAACAAGTCATAATGAAACTTGGATTAATTGCTTGGATATACTTGTTTTTTCTAAGTTTTTAACTTATGATCTTGCTGACGCATAGTCTGTCTGCTTCACAAATTGTATTCTCCCTTGCCTCTATGGAGAACCTCTGTCCCTGGCCCCTTGAAATAAATGCTCAGTCATACATTCAACTGGACCTGTTCTGTGAAGGCTGTTGCTCATAGAGAGAGCAAAGACAATGGGAGAAAACCTGCAAACCAGCAGTGTGTTGAAGACAGAAACAGCAATTCCCATAAATGACAATGTATTTTAGAAATATGTCCATTCTGGGAAATAAAGGTAAGCAAGTTGAAGATGGTTCCATGCTGTGTTATTTCAGCCCATATTCGGTACCTTTTAACAGCTCATTTTGAGAACCCATTTCCCAAGTCATTCGGGTTCAACACATTTCTCCAAATGCCAGGCAAACTGCAAGTTGTATGGAAACACTGAGCTGCTGGTATCTGAGGCTGGACCCAGACACAGACATGAGTGGTTGTCAACATACAGAAATGCAGATTCACTGTGTGCAATATTTTTTTAAATGGTTCAAAATTCTGTGATATAGAAATCAATAGCGTTGATAATTCTAATGAGAAAAAATATAAAGATTACTGATTTTAATGTGTTATTATAGGAGAAGCTGAAAGCTTTGATTCTACAATTTTTCCCCACATCTTTTAGAGAACAGGCTGCTGCTTTGCACACCCATATAGCATACTAATAAGATATTATTTTCCACCTCTCAGATCTCTTTTGAATTCAAATATATCTATTAGCACCTTTACAACTCAGCTTATGCATATCCCAAGCCTATGTGATTAACTATTTCTACTGTAACGTTTGGTGGGTGGCATTGCAAATTACAGAATAACACAGGGAAACAGAGTTTTCTGCTGTGGGTCTTTACACTGTGTATGGAAAATGCAGAGAGGAAAAAAAAGGAGAGATTTAAAGTAATTTGGATCTGCTTTATTTAAGCTGGCAGGGATCTAGGGCTTGTAATTTTAAGGCTGTGTATGGGTCAGGATGGTGACTGGTGAAGGGAAGCTTCGATAAGGGTTTTGAAGGCTGTTTCAGGAGTAGGGGTCAGTACCAGCACAAGTCTGGTGGAGGAAATGTGTGTGGCTGAGAACTGTTCCCCAAAGGAAGGTGCAGAGTGAGGGCTGGCTCAGGACAGTCAGCAGGGTGGATATTACATTTTCTGACTCTGGGCTGAGGGGTTTGGCTGTTCCTGCTACAGCAAGATGGTGGTTGAAGATGGAGACAGACTTTGCATGAGGAACTGATCAAGGAAGAACAAGGGAAAAAAGGGAAAAAAATAGCTTGTTTTCATATGACTGAAATGTCACAGTGGTGAGGCACACATGCCTGCATATCCCAGTGCCACCTTTGGGAGCACCCACTTGTCTGGCTTTTGAGGGCTCTTGATGTGGGTGAAAGTGGCAGTGAACTCACTCTTCTGCTCCTGGTAATCGGTTTTTCTAAGAGCTTCGTGGGAGCCTCAGGCTGTCTTCACCTGGCTTCTGAGAGCAGCTTCAACACCTAAACAGTCTTGTCATATTTTATGTTTCCAGGCAACTTTGAAGCCTGCACTCTACTCCCAGGAGGGCATAAAGGGTCTTTCTGCTGAAGACAATAAAGACTGAGTCAGGTCTGCAGGCTGCATCAATCTATTTTTTTTGGTGGGTTTTTTTCCATATTATATACATTTTTTTTCTAGCAGACAAAATAAAATGGTGTCTTTTTTGAAAAATGCAGTTGGTGGGATGATCCAGCTCTGGCATTAAGCTTGGGGTATGGCAATATTGACTATCATCTGCTGCATTGCTCTCAGAGTCCTGGTTACTCTCCAGCTAGTGTTAAAACTAGCTTAAAACTGAGTTCACTTGATGCTTTCCTGCTCAGAAATTTTGGCATTGTGGTTGAAGAGGAGAGGTCTGTCAGGTGGTGCTGCCTGTTATGTTGGTGGTATGGGCCTGCACCACTTACTGCAAGGGTATAAAACTGGATTGTTTCCTTACCTCTCCTTGCATTTAGCACCAGTTCTACACTGTCTTGTGGAGTGATGACCTGCTCTGCTTCTCGTTTCTGAGGGCTGGTTTGGACAAGCATCTTTCTGACCCTGATCTCCAAGTGTTGCTTTTCATTACACTCCAGATAGGGCAGGGGCTATGTGCTCTTCTATGCTTATTTCCAAAGGACTCTCCAGAGACTTCAAAACAGTGTTCACTATGGTTTCTAGCTACCTGCATGGAACAGATATGGTAAATAATTTCAATCCTGTCCTCACATTTTGGGGTCTTTTTTTGAATATTACTCTTTAAATTTTTTTTTCCTTGCTGTCATCATGATCCACAGCCATAGAAAAATGTTTGTCTTTGCCTTTACAGTAGTGATTCTTCCTGAATTTGACAATCAAGTGGAGTTGCAATGTGAACAACTCCTGCAAGTTAGGTAAGTCTGAGAGCCTAATTGTTATCCTAAACTCCATGAGCTGAGTTTAACTTGGATGCTCTTTAGTCACCTTCTGGTACAAGACTCTGAAGCCAGTGTCAACATTTTAAAGTAAATCCAATTCATGACTTGTCACATTATAAGAATAGCCCCATTATGCTCAACCAAGGGCCCATCAAGCTCAGTATCCTGTTTCTGACAGTAGCTGATAATTAAGGAAAGGGTGTAACTGCAGGGAAAGTATTGAGTGATATTTCCCCAATATGTCCTCCCACCCCTCAGCAGTTTATGGCTTCAAGATTTTCTGATCTCTGTGTTTAACAAGTCTTTGTGGCCTTATCTTTTGTTGATTTGTCAGATTCTACTCTTGCTTTCAGCATCTGCAGCACTTTTGGCAGTGAGTTTACAATTTAATGATTCACACTCAGAAAGCCCTCGCTTTTGTTTTAAAGCCCTGGCTGAAGATTTCATGTGATGCAACCATATTTGTCATGTTTTGAGAAACCAAACTTTTTATTCATCTCCTTCATGCCACTCATGATTTTATAGAGCTCTAATGAGAAACTAAACTGAATGACTTCTGGTATGATTTAAGGCTCTGTATTATGTCTTATGCTTTCTGGCTGTTTTATTCCATTTGCTTTTGCTTTATGTTTATTTCATCTTTATTTCACAAATTTAATCATTTTGAGAGCATTATTTTGTCTAATTAAGGTAGAATTAATCCAGGGGCAGTGATAATTTGAGAGCCAGGATTTAAAGGTAGTTTATTTAATCTATGTGTCTTCAAATCCTTTGGATTCAATTTGCCAAGCTCTCATACTGATGGATGCTGTATTAAATTATTTAAATAGATGAATTAAATTTGGAGCAAACAGAGGCTAATGCATTTCACCCTCAAATAACACGCCTCTGTAGCCAGGGAGCTTTTCTAGGAGAACTGAGGAGACAGTTGTGAGCTGGAAAGCACTGTATGCAAAACAGGGGGTAAGGGCCACATGGAAACCCCTTTGATTTATCCTCTAGAACTAATTTGTCTATTCCTTGTGGTCAGATTAGCAGAATGGAGCCAAGAAAGAAACCTCACAGAGACTGACCATGTGAGCTGAAATAATAAGCAGCTGTTGCTCAAGAGAAAGCACAGACCAGACTCGCAGAAATGTAATTAGCAGCATGCTGTCTGAGCTGTTTGCATGCCTAGAGCCTGCATAATGCCCTTCTGGGGGGAGTGGTAATTTTTGGTCTCTCTTTTGGAGAGAGCATCTTTCTCACTAAGAATCAGGAGGACTGGAAAAGGACGAAAAAGATGGAAAAGAGCAGAATGTACTCTGCAGTACTCAGGGACACTAGGTGGGGATATTTGCTCACTTTGCGGCTCTTGGTATCCCTCACAGCTTAGATGGTGCTGTTACCGAGGTGAAAGGGGGGCTGGTGACATCCAGAGGAGGGGATTGATCAGAGGGGCTTGCATGGGACCTGTGGGGCAACCTATACCTTTGTTGCCATTTCTCACTCAGCGGTTTCTATCTCAAGCACAGCTGGTCTGTACAGCTCAGGACACACTGAGGTCTCTGCTGGCTGTGAAACACAGCTCAGCGTCATGTGGGACAGGATGATCATAGCTCTTCCTCTGCACTGGGAGGAAGAAGGGACAAATCTTCCCTATGGGAGCGGAACAACCAAAGCCATGGCAATGTTACCTTTGTGGGCCCAAAGCATTGCTGCTGTAGGTGTCATTGATGTATTTCTGAGGGCAAGAAAGGGACATGAAGCTACATTTTATATTCCTTTCCTTTACACGTTTGGCTTGCCAAATTAATGTTGTTTAAAGCGGGAGACTCCTTCCTTGGCTCAGAAATCTTGTCTGTCCCTGATGTGTGACCCAGGGTGAAGATGGGCTGCTGAGACAATTGTCTCACAAGGACATGACTGCTGCCTTTGCAGGCCCTTGCAGAGCCTCTGGGCTAGAGTGGGCTTTGGGCAGTCCCAGGGAAGAGCACAGTCACAAGCACAGGGATTCACATCTCGCTGGTACTTGGGACACATTTCAAAGGTGTCCATGGGATACAAGATAGAGCTGATATGTTCTGGCCCTGTGGGATGCTGGTGGCAGTGTTGGTAAGTGCTGCTGCATATCTGTGCATGGTCAGCCTGAAAAAGGGCTCTAAAGAAAAGAAGGAAGCCTTGAATTCTCTTGTTGGGCTGGTGAGTAGAAAATGAGCAAAAAAGCTGTATTGTTGGCTGCCGGAACCCAGGGGGTTCCTATGACGCTCCTGGATGGCCCAAACCCTGGCCAGGAGGCTTTTCAGCCCTGCCTGGGGTGTCAGAGACCTTGGCTTGACACTGAAAATGCCTGTGGCTTTGATTTTAACCCATGGAACAAGTTACCAACTCCATATGAAGAATTAAAAGTCACAAAAGTTTAAGTAGTAAAATAGTAGTAGTTATAGGTAAATGAAAAAGTTTGAAGGTATGTACAGGGGGGTCTGAGGCACAAGATGGAGG